>JAOTOL010001646.1:467500-992500 GCA_034440575.1 Imbricaverruca yamaguchii | reverse complement strand
AACTTGATAGTGTTGAAACTGAGGTGGGCGAGGAAAAAACGCATTCTCTGCGGCCGTATGAGAGCGTTCTACCCTGGTGGGTTCCTTTTGGTTCATACCAGAGACACGTGATAGTGTTGAATCTGTGGTGGGCGACAGAACGCCTGCTCCCCGGCTGTCTGATGGCGGTCTACCCTGGTGGGGTTTTGTTGGTCACAAGGAGCTGTTGTGGGTCCTCGTGGGACCCCATGCAAAAGCGGGATACCACTTTAGTGCGATGCACAGCGGCGCTTTTTCTAAGGAGCATGTTGCTGAATGTCTTGCTGGTCGGCAGTGCTTCAGAGGATATACCCCATACCTTCCGCCGGCTGACATAGCTGGACGTTTGACCGTTCACCAGTGCGTTCAGCTCTGTGTCTGCAACTCTGTGTCTGCAACTGTGTCTGCAACTCTGTGTCAGCAGCTGTGTGTCTGCAGCTCTGTGTTTTCACCTCTGTGCTCTCACCTGTGTCTCTTCACCTCTGGGTGGCGCCAGCTGACGCCGCCGCCGTCTCGTTTCAGACCGCTGCCGCCGTGCCGCCGGCGATCGTCGGCGGCGATGAAGTTTTTCCGCCGTCGCCCGTCGGACCCGTCTGCGGCCCGTCTGGTGGGCGTGTCGCCGCTGCGGGCGGCCGACGCCCTGACCGGCCCACCCCACGCGCTGCCGCTGGGCCCTCCGCCGCCTGGACCGGGCCCTCTGCCGCCCTACCCGCCGTCGCCGGCCACCACCGCCGCGCACGAGACGTCTCTGGACGCCGCCAAAAAGAGTGAGTGTAGGTCGATCGCACCGCTCAGCCCCCCGCCACCACATCAATCAACGATCCGCCGCCGCCGGCTAATCTGCGCTTGTTTGATGTCGGGCGGGTGTTCTGGCCGACTTCGCCTCGTGTTGGCTTGCCACCGTGGTGCCTCGTCCGCCACGTCGATGCTAAAAGCCCAAGCATGTTGGCTGTCAGCTCCCGCGGTATTATCCAGGATGTAGGTGTCATTCGGTTGTCTCTGTGCTGCCCCCGGCGAGACGGCTGCTTTATCGGGGATCCGGTTGCATAGTTCTGAGGAGAGGACTCGCTCAGCTTGCATCAATGACCTGGCCGGTAGGAATGGGCCGGTTGATCTGTTTATCTATCGATACAATTAAAACAGCTCGTGAACTAGCGGTGAGACTTAAGACTGCCAATTTCTCCTTGTATGTGCACAAATCGCCCGTTACAGCCAGAGCGACTACTACTGACGTTATGCAGCGTAGTTTAGTGCATTTTGTGCATTTTTAGCTCTTTCCAACACGCCAAATATAATACGTTATTTCGTACCGCCCCGACACTGATTGCCAGCGGGTTTCATCCCTTTCGCTCGTTAATCATCCCCGTTCCCACCTCAAAACAACACAACATGCAGCACCCATTAACCGCTTGCCGTGCCTCCCTTCCCACTCCCTTGAAGGCCCAAGGTTGCTCCAGTGATTTATCCATGGTTGCACTCAGAATGTTTGCATCTGAAGTTCCTCAGTAGCGCTGCAATCCACCCGTAATTATTCGACTACAAACTAGTAATACACGTCGTATGCCAATGAACCCTTTTTGCGAATATCGTCACGGCAACCAACACATCCCCATTCTTTTCTGTTATTTTCCCTCATTCGTTCTTGGCGATAATGCGTCGAATTATCAAAACTAAATCATTGAAGCGAAGACGTGGTATTTAGATTAAGTTTCTGGTTATAATGTACCTATTTTGATCTGCATTTGTGTCCTTGTGTGCATCTAGCTTGTTCGACACGACTCACGCTGGCGTGACCTCATCGTAAATATGAACTAAAAGATAGAGTCAAGCAGGCATTGCGGATGGTGATCTTGCCCCTTACTGTGAAGCGAAGTTTATTGTGTGTCTCAGCATGCTGGGCTTGCAGCCTCTCGGTCCTACGATTTTGTGTCGCACTATTGCACGGACATCCTTCCCGCTCACAGCGCAAGGCCACTAAGCCATCACAGTGGCAACTCAGTGACCAAAACGAAGCCAAACACTGCCACACATTGTGGAGTAAAGCAGAACTATATTTTGCCACAAACGGTGCTGTTGACAACGCACTCTTACTGTGTCACCACCAACATATTGCGACTCTTTAAGTTGGTCTGCAGTTGCAATTATCACTAATAAGTGGCGCGCCCTTAAACCCAAGTCTGCAATAATAAACCTGGTTGCATGGCCGACGAACAGTACCCGGCTGTAACCTAGTGATGGCCGACAAACCCCAAAAACCTAATGTTCAGTGAAGACTCCAGCACCTGTCCTGTATGGGATAATCAATCGTATGGTTAATTCAGGGCTCGACATGCCAATCCGTGTTCTAACTGTAATTATCTCCCGCCCTCTGCCCTTTCCATGGCGCCATATAACAGTCATTATCTGTAATCCCCATATCCTCCGTGTTATATTGACCTCGTCCAGATGCTGTCTCTGAGAGGCATCTGATGAGTCAGAGATGAGACAGCCGCAGACTGTGCTGAGCTGGAGAGACTCGTGACGTGACGAACGTGACGTGGTGCCGTGTCATGTCCGGACCATGTCCGGACCATCAGCTCCAAAATTGGTCGTCCAGTTCGGATCACCTAACACGAGGTGTCCTGGCTTACCAGCTGCTCAAGCATTCCGAAATGACTTGCCATTTATGAAGGTAAATTGTGATGAATGCCCGGGCATAGCTGTTCGATTAAATTTCAGTTCAAGTCAACCCACGGGGTGAAAAAGATCCCAACGGACGCCGACGGGCGGGGTCACGGTGACCCCAGAGCGGTCGATCCGTGCGGGGTCACGGCTCACACCGAGCCGTCCAAAACCGCTGGCGTGCCGCGGATCCAGGCGGGGTCACGGCTCACACCGAGCCGTCCAGACCGCTGGCGTGCCGCGGATCCAGGCGGGGTCACGGCTCACACCGAGCCGTCCAGACCGCTGGCGTGCCGCGGATCCAGGCGGGGTCACGGCTCACACCGAGCCGTCCAGACCGCTGGCGTGCCGCGGATCCAGGCGGGGTCACGGTCAGAGCCGTCCAGACGTGCGCGCGATCCAGCGGGTCCGGCTAAGCGAGGGAGCGGGTCACGGCTCACACCGAGCCGTCCAGACCGCTGGCGTGCCGCGGATCCGTGGTCTCAATCAACTGTGCGGAAACGGCAAACGATACAGGTGCCCTTCACGGCCCGCCGCCAGGCCGCAGTAGTGAGTCAGCGATCATGGGGAGCCGGTGGGGGCGGGTGAGGGGGCGGGCGACACGGAGCCACAGCACGCGAGTCGGGCGGCGCCGCCGCGGGATCTGGGCGGACGGTGGCGGCGCATCAGCTGGCCGGCTGTGGCGAACAAAGGCGAGCAAGGTCCGCCGACACGCCACATGCCGTTTTGGAGCTGCCTCGCGCGATGTGGGCGGTGCTGGTCAGTAGAGGAGTGGTCCACTGAGAGAAAAATAGTAGCCCAGCACTGATCAGGTGGGCTTTAATGGCATTGAACGCAATCCGAAATTGCCGATGCGTGATGCACCAATTTATGTCCGATTCACTTGTTGTTAATTGCTAGATGAAGGTGATGTAAATTTGAACCGGTTATTGAGAAAGCTTTCCCAGCCTCAGCGCATTTCTCACGTCACGCATGCAATGCAATTATATGAGAATAGCCCACCAATGCAAGATGTGAATTATTGTTTGGTCATAAATTAGAGGATATGTTGGCATTTAGACTCTGCCGCACCTCCAACTATTCGGTGCGCATTGCAGGCTTCTCGACGTGGAGCCGCAAGGTGGGCCACAAGTGGCACCAGCTGCGTCGCAGCGAGTCCAAGGAGCGGCTGTCGCAGTCGCTGACGCACTCGCTGCCGCACACGGGCCCGCGCAAGAAGAAGAGCGCTCCCGTCGAGCCGGTGCGGCCCGGCGAGCGCGGCAGACTGGACCGGGTCGAGTCGCTCAAGAGTCTGTTCCTGCGCGGCCGTGACCCGAGGCGCGACCAGCCGGCGCCGGACGGCGTGTCGACGCTGCCGGCCGCCGGCCGCCCGCTCTACCGCAGCAGCTCCACCTCGCTGCTGGCCACCTGCACGCCGGCGGATGACCCGTCGGCCGGCGGCGACCCGCGCCGCCCGCAGGCGCGCCGCCCCTCCGCCAAGACGCTCAGCTGCGACCACATCAACCTGCTGTCGGAGGCGTCGGCGGCCGGCGGCCAGGCCTCGGCCGGCGCGCTCACCACCCTGCCGGAGGGGTGCGCGCCGCCGGCCGCGCCGTCGTCCGCCGACCCCGGCCTCTGCGTCACCACCCTGGAGCGGACCCGGCGGCGGCCGCGCGGCCGGCAGGCGGCCGCCGCCGCCGCCTGGAAGACGCGCAGCCTGTCGGTGGCGCAGCTCAACCTGTCGTTCCGGTCGCAGCAGCCGGCGCCGGCCGACGGCGGCAAGGCGGCGACGGCGGCGGCGGCGGCGCGCGGCGACGGCGACAGCGACAGCGGCATCCTCAACGAGAACTCGGACAGCGGCTCGACACACGACTCGGAGACGGGCAGCGTGGCGTCGCAGCGCACCGACTCGGGCGCCTCGAGCGAGGGCAAGCCCGACGACAAGAACCTCTGCGACGAGGAGAAGATCGTGCGGCGCGCGCCGCGCTCGCGCCACGCCTTCTGGCCGGGCGCGGCCGACGCGCGCTGCCACGTCGAGGCGGACGACGTGTACAGCCCCGGCTTCCTGGGTCGACAGCGGCGCGCCGGCGCCGCCGCTGCCGGCGGCGGCCGCTGCCTGCCGGTGCCGGTGCTGACGCCGCCGGCGGCGCCGCCCGCCGGCCTCGACTCTGAGCCGGTGCGGCGCCACCTGCGCTCCACATCGGTCGACCGCAGCGAGGTGACGCGCCGCATCGCGTCGCACGACTTCCCGGAGACGGCGCGCCGGCGCGTCGCGTCGCCCGACTCGCGCCGCGGCGGCCGCCGCTCCTCCGAGTACAGTCCGGCGCCGCCCATCTCGCTGCCGCCCAACCTGACCGCCATCACCAACCGGCAGTTCAAGCTGCTGCGGCTGGTGCGCGCCGCCGGCGAGCAGCTCGGCGTCAGCATCCAGGGCCGGCGTAACGCCGAGCACACGGCCAGCGGCTACTACATCTCCGAGATCGAGCCGGCAGGACTGGCCGAACGGTGAGTGGCGTCGTCACGCTCGAGCTCGCACCGGCCGCCGGCCGGCCAACGCTCTCGACAGAGGTCTCGACCGCGGTCGTTTAACGGCGTAGGTGCGGCTGGGTGCCGGTCGTGACCTTTCGAATCGTCGCCATCCGGCTGTCGGAATTTATCGTATAGCTTCACACAGTTTTGCCAACATCATGCCACACAGTAAACTACAGCATTGTACATCTGGTCTGGTATGTACATCTGGTATCACGAATTGTTCACGACGTATTCGAAAAGTGTGCAGTAGCTGCAGCTTTCGAGTTTATATCTCTAGCCTGTGTACGCTGTCACCTCGGTCTATATTCTGACTTAGCGTTTGACTGCCTTGAGCCGGACGCCAATTTTTTGTCTGACGCGATACTTGTGCCTGTTCAGAGCGACTTGACACGACGACCGAGCTCCCTTCCAGTAGCGGGGCGGCGTGATCTGACCCGCCTCCGTCGGCAGCGACGGCCGGCTGCGCGTCGGAGACGAGGTGATCAACGTGAACGGTCGGCGGCTGCGCGGCGTGACTCTGGACGAGGCGTGCCAGATCCTGCGCGACACGCCCGCCGACGTGGACGTGGTGATCGCGCGCGACGCGAGACCGCCGGCCGGCGCGACACCGCCGCCGCCGCCGGTGGTGGCGCTGCCGCAGCGGTACGTCACCGTCGTCAGCACCAGCGGCGCGCTGGTGCACGACGGCAGCGGAGCCGGAGCCGCAGTCGCAGTCGCCGGAGGCGTCCTGCGACGGTGCGCCGCGCACGCCGCAGTACTCGCAGACGTTCAGCGATGCACGGCATCGGCGGCGGCATCGCATCGCCAGCAGCGGCGGCGCCATCGGCGGCGACGCCACCCCCCACCCGGCGGCGGCGCGCCTCCACTCCCACCCAGCCGCTACCACCACCGCCAGCGGCGGCGGCGGCGGCGGCGGCGGCGGCCTCTGCACGCTGCCGCGCCGACCCAAGTCGCTCTACCTCAACATCATGATGGTGGTGTTCGAGAAGGGGCGCGGCAAGAAGAGTCTCGGCTTCAGCGTGGTCGGCGGCCGCGACTCGCCCAAGGGCGACATGGGCATCTTCGTCAAGACCATCTTCCCCAACGGCCAGGCGGCCGAGGAGGCCAAACTGAAGGAAGGTGAGCCACAACTCTCGCTGGCTGGCCGACAACGGCTGGTTGTGTTACTGTTCTTCTATGCTTATCGTATTCACTTACTGGATGTGCGACACCCGTGACTGCATTAACTTACCGTGTGCTCGGAGCATAGTTCGTTGTGTATCATGCGATTTATGTGATATCCAGCGGCAAGATGCAGCCTGTGTGTTGCATGTGTGGCTATATTCAGACGTGGTAAGCGGGAGCGAACACAAAGGGCGTGAAGGCACGTGAAGCGGTGATAATATTGCGAACATGCGATCTTAGCAACGCCAGGAAATATATTGCTGCTGCACGAGCTCGTGCTCGCAAAGGTGATGCAATAGTTCAGTCCTTGACTCTTTTGTCGCTGCCACTTATTGTTCAATGTGAGCATGCCAGGGATGGGATGGTCTCTAGGGCGGATGCCTTTCTTATGACTGATAGGTACCACCAGGCAGTGGTGCAACAATAATTTCTCCAAATGGGGGCTCGACCTAAAATATATGTAGTGAAATTATTGGTAGTGAAAATGTTCCATTCTGCGTGGTAATAATTTTTTTTAAATTCTTGCTCGATCTAGTTTACGTTTGGTTGCTAAGGGGAAGGGGCGACACCCCCCCCCCCCACCTGGCCGCGCCTCTGCCACCGGGCAATGTTGCCCTTGTTTACTGAGTTTGCTAGGCCATGTTTGATCCAGATAACTGGATCTGGTTACGGCCTCGCGTTGAGCATATATGGATGCGGCCCGGTACGATATATTTCAGATATCTTTTGTTTTCGTTTTTCTTTTCTTTTCGTCTCGCAGTGTATCCTTTTTGCACATTCGTTCAGCTTTTGTAAGCTAACGCTAGGCGTTGCGTAATATGAATCCTAAGGGAAAATTCCGTCTAGTTCCGGAAACCGCAGGTTAATGCACAACAAATTCACGTGGAACATTTCCAAACTTGGCCAGCCAACGCGCTGCTTTTTCACCCGGTTGGAACATTTTCAGCCCTGGCATTAGCGAGCAAAGCTGTTCACCGAGTCGCCATCAGCGGGGAAGAATTTAAACCTAATGCCAGTCTCGCTCTCCAGCTAATGCCTGCCCATATTCCCCTCGTCACCCAGCAAAGTGGCACTCATTGTTCCAACTCCGCTGCGCCACGGCGACTGACAGGTCATTGTTGCTCCCTTTTCCTAATCCTATGCTTTGCTGAATGTTTGCCAGGATCGCCTTGACAGCCCCGCCCTGCTGTCGCCTCATAACCTCGCCCCTCGCACTGTTGATTCTGTTGAGATGTGACTGGACGAGAGCAGCGACCGCCGCCGCCGGGCATGAAGGGCACACAAAAACGGCCCCAGCCGGCCATATTGCGCGGCAGCGTGGTGCCCAGTAACGGGATATGGCGATATCTAATGTCGTCGCTGTTCCCGCCCCATGGGGGCCCGAGCTGGCCGATGCCATCGACCCTGTGTGCTGTCGTTTGTCGGTGCGGTTTTTGCGATGGCGGGCGGCAATAGACGATCTAAGAGTGTGCATTCAAGCGTGGTCCCCCTCCGATTGCTGTCCGGATTACGATGATTGGATCCCTCTGTCCGGGCGGCTCTCCACTCCCTCGCTCTCCCTCCCGGCTTGCCTGTCAGCGCCGAGCTGCACTATATACGGGTGTTTTCGTTCACGCCGAGCGTGGAATGTGTGCTTTGAAAACGGCTTTGGACGTGCACGTTACACGGGCAGGCAATCAGAGAGGCAGCTCGCACTGACCCTGCGGGCACCTGTGTCACGCCTGCAGTCAAGTGTGAACGCGTGTGTCGCGTGTGTGTGGTCGTGGCATCTCATTGGGGCGTTCAACCCTGGGTTGTGGGAGCGTGGGTTCGAATCCCACAACCGGCGGGGTTTTCAGAGCGCACCCACCGCCAACTGGCGTGGGAGGTTGGCTACGCTATATGGCCTGGCAGTCGAATGCGTCGTGCAACCAATATTCTTCTTTGTCACGTCTGCAGTGACTCGTAAACACCTTCGTCGCGTCAGCAGTGACGTGTGAACACCCTCGTCGCGTCAGCAGTGACTCGTAAACACCTTCGTCGCGTCAGCAGTGACGCGTGAACACCCTTGTCACGCCTGTAATGAATAGGCGCCCCGTGGACGATCGCGTCGTGAGTTGCGCGGAGTAATGGTGTCAGTGCTCCTCTCCTGCCCAGGACAAAGACCGGCCACAATTGGTAGACGTCGGCGTGTCCCTGCATGCCTGGGCGATACACAAACAGTAGATACGAGAGTTGTCTTTGTTCACATTCCGCCGAATCACTTGTTGGAAGGTATGATTCAGTCCAGGAAATTAAATGCCTCCGAAGACGCGGCGAATGCCTATTGATCAGTAACAAGTATTGTGCCCGAGCAAACAGTTGGGTGTTCGCTGATTGGGAGCATCTTTAAATTCCCAGAGAAAGATGCGGTCGAACATGACACTGCTGGTAGATTGAGTTTAGGGGCGCGTCGACATCTAGGGCCATTTTGCGCCCATTCGAACATGACACTAAATGAGTTGTTGTACGCGGTGTCCTGTCTGAATGTGCCGAACCGCGAACTGTGTTCAGATTACTGGAACGTGATGCGAGCCCGTCCCACGACCAGCTGATCCCCTTCAACCTCTGCAGACCCCGGCTGTGTCTGCTGGTCCCTGTTGACCTCTGTCGACCCCGGATGTGTCTGCTGGTCCCTGGTAACCCCTGCTGATCACTAACGCCCTGCTCTCCGCTCTGACACGTGACCACCCTTTCGCAGGCGACGAGATCTTCTCTGTGAACGGTGAGCCATTGCGAGGCTTCTCGCACGCGGAGGCCATCGCCGCGTTCAAGAAGACCAAAACCGGCCAGATCGTGCTCCAGATCGGCCGTCGCGAGGCGGTGAAGAAGAGGTAAGGAGGATTTTCTGGTAGAATATTGCGAGTGATACAGATATGGATATAGAATATGAGATAATACTTACAAAACGTAAAATATCTGATAAAAAGACGCCACTTCAAACCATTACCGCCTTTCACTGCAATGTTCATAAAACGCGAAGCGTAAATGCCTTGGAACTATATGCATCAAAACCCTGAGGAGCCCCTGAAAACCGGGCTGAGGTATCGGTGCCTCCGACACGTCGCCCCGGAATACCGTCGGATTTTGCCGCCAAGGGACTGTTGATTCGGGTTGTATCAAACCTTGTTTTTGTACTATCCCAGCGCGGAATGGCTGTCGACCCAAATATGTGCAACGCTCGTCAGCTGTTTGTGATGCGTTGTTTTGTGGTGCCGATCGCTATGATGTAAATGGCCGTTTCGAAGTGCCTTCACCGGCAAGCAGTCCCGTCAGTTATTTCATCCAGGCCGAGACGCTGCGCACACGAGCAGGAAAAACACGCCCCGTGGAGACCGGTTCTGCTGCGGCAAACTTCGGCGGCCGATTCTGAACTAGCTGTTGGGTTTTTGTTCGCAGCTCCGCCAAGTCCAAGTCGTGCGACGGGCTGGACAAGTTGGCCTAGCTGCCGTCGGCCGCCCGTGACCTGACCGTCACGGGACCTGACCGTCACGGGACCGCGCGAGCCGTGAAGTCAGTGGCGTCGCGGACCCGCCGAGGTGGAGTTGCAGGCACCATTGGCTTGCGATTTGCTGGACCGGCGAGTCACGGTCGTGCTCTGTGACCCGGTGAGGGGTGACAGCCGCGGTGACCCGCGATAACTGTCGGGATGTGTCGACGTGGTGGGGCTCAAAGGCGAGCGTCGGCGGCAGGTGTGGCGGTAGCACCGCCCGGAGTGTCGGCAGTGTCGTCTGTAGTGCCGCCAGCGCTACTGCCAGGTCACGCCTGCTGCGGCGAGCGCTTCGTCGTGCGAACGCAGCACGGCGTCCGCGATTGTGGCGAACTTGTGCATCGACGTGAACGCGTCCCCGAGTACGGATCCTCCCGATGGACGCTCCGGTCAATGTTGTAATGATCGTTTGCTATGTATCTGCATGGAGTCCAGTCTGTGAACGATTGATATCGTCCTAGTTTAATCGGCACAACCTTGATTCCTGTGCAGAAGTTCTAGTCTGGATCCCATTCCCCGGCGTGTACTGTTGTTATTTCAGATATAGGTACTCAGTGTGTACTTATTTTATTTAAGAGATACTGCCGTATGTCTCCTTGCTCTATTCTGCAAGTTGTCGTTCCATAAATACATGTGCGGATGAGATGGGTCAGCTGGTAGTTTATACGTCCGCCTCGAGCACATTGACCTATCTGAACTAAACAAAAAACTTGTGTGGACTCTTGGGTCAGAGCTCCGACTCAGCACAGATCGGACGTCTGGACTGGTGCCATTTAGACGACTGGAGCAACGCGGATCAGGAAGTGACATATACAATATATATTGAATGGGTAGCTAGCCATTCCCCACCTCCGCCATATTCCTCCGTCATTAAAGAAAGCATATACGAACTAGTGTTCCTTAAACAAAAGTGCTCCGAAATTACACTTTCGTTTGTCTTGAACGGCTTTGTAGCCAAATCTAATGGTAATGGATTCGCTACAGGCTCTTGTTAGTCGGGCTCTTAATAGGCTCTGAGGATCTTCTTTAAGCAACGAGCCTGCTAAGCTAGGTAAATGAAGATTGAGGCGCTAGGTCCCTACCACCCGGCAAGAGTGACGAATGCGTCTTATGTTGAGAATAGCATGTGTGGTTGCTATCGAGTGCCCACTTCGAGCTTGGAACTCGTGGCTCTGTACCAGCTAGTTGTCACGCTTGCAATCGACTGAAAAGTGAGTGCCTGCATACTTTCCTATGGATTGAACGTTTGTATCGTGTTAAAATGCACGTCAAATTAACCTTGAAACCCAGTCAATCTCGGTAACAAAAATACAACAAATGTATTGAGTTGAATGAGCCTTTACTGGCTGAGAATATCCTTTCCCAGTTCAGAGCTGCCCAGGAAAGGTCACATGGCTCCTCGGATCTCAGATAATATCTCCACTGGTGAGATATTATCCACTGGTGAGACTGTCCACTGGTGCGCTGTCCCCTCTATCCATGTCGCACTCAGCTCGTCTCGGTGCAGCTGATTGACCCACCGCTGCTCCCGCTGGCTCTCCACTGCTCTCCGATCATTCTCCCCAGCCCTCCTCACTGCCTTCACCGATCGCGGCGGCCGGCGCTGGCCCTCTGGGAGCCGCTGTCCGACCTCGCAGGCTCGGCGAAACAAAGGCCCAGCGGCTGAGGAAATCGATGGGGACAGAGTCGGCGACCGGATGCGTCTGCAGCGCCCCGGCCACGTGTGTCGCCACGGACGGCCACGTGTGTCGCCACGGACGGCCACGTGTGTCGCCACGGACGGTCACGTGTGTCGCCACGGACGGCCACGTGTGTCGCCACGGACGGCGACGTGGTGTCGCCACGGACGGCGACGTGAGTCGCCACGGACGGTCACGTGTCGCCACGGACGGTCACGTGTGTCGCCACGGACGGCGACACGTGTCGCCACGGACGGCCACGTGTGTCGCCACGGACGGCGACACGTGTCGCCACGGACGGCCACGTGTGTCGCCACGGACGGCCACGTGTGTCGCCACGGACGGCGACACGTGTCGCCACGGACGGCCACGTGTGTCGCCACGGACGGCCACGTGTGTCGCCACGGACGGCCACGCCGTTCTCGCGGCCGGGACGCACACGCAACCTGCCGACACGAACAGCGTGGGAGGTGTCGGAAGTCGCGCACGATTCGCCGTTCCCGGTCGCGTGTTGCGGCACGTTCCCTGTCACGAGCTGCGGCGGAGGATGGTCACAAAAGATGAGTTGCACTTACATTTGTGAGAACATATATGCACAGCGTGTCATAATTATCTGGGACGGGAATGGCTGAGGGCTTAGAGTGATGGGGTCTGGGTACCAAAGGTCCCGGGTTCGACACCCGCACCGATCGTGACATTTCCCAATCCCGCGGCCCACTGGCGAAACAATGTGGGCGGCGCTATTAATCATGAATGTGCATAAAGTGCGTCGTGAACCACCAAATACACAAACAAACATCATACTTAACTCATCACCTACACGGATGGCTCGGAAGATGAACACCGGAGTGGGTGGTGCCTTCGTGAGAAGATCAGTCACAAGATTATTTTTCCTGTCGCCACACGCAACGGTCTTCACTGCCGAGTTGATCGCCATCAACAAAGCACTGACGTACATCGAAGTTGGTGACGAGGTTTTACATGCTATCCTGACTGACTCTCTCAGCTGTCTCTTAGCATTGCGTAGTCTTTATTCCCAAAACATCATTGTACGAGACATTTCATTACAAATCACTACCTCCATCGTATGGGAAAGCAGGTCTCACTTTGCTGGATTCCAGCACATGTAGGAATCCACGGAAATGATCTGAAGGATCAGGCTGCAGGGCGTGCGGCATATGCCCCATGTCGTCGTGCGCTTCCATTTTCTGCTAGTGACCACTACCCAGCTATGTCATCATTTATTTTCAGGCAGTGGCAGGACAGCTTGGACCGAATAGAACATAGCAAATGAAAGCGAGTCAAACCACACTTGGCGCTGTGGTTCTCGTCGTCCAGTCGAACTAGAAGGGACGAAGTGGCCATTTGTCGTCTCAGAATTGGTCACACCCTGGCAACACATAGATACTTACTGTGCGGGGACGACAGGCCGGAATGTGTGAAGTGTAATGCGGCGCTGACTGCACCGTGTGCTGGTGGCGTGCCCAGCATATGCAGAAGAGCGGAGGCGACACTTCGAATATGATGCGCATACTCTGAGATTAGTGGACTTGGAAACGACTCCCGATTTTGGCCTTCCTCGCGGAGATACGATTTCAAGTGATATGTAAGGGGGATGTGGCGCGCCTATCTCCGCCCGTGCCCGGCGGTATGCGCCATGAGGACCAGGCTCGCACAAGGGCAGCAGCAGCGGTGTGGGTGCGGCCGGCGGTGCAGCAGGCGCCACGTGTTGTGCGCGCGTGCTGGTGCACTGGGTGCGCCTCTGCGGTGGCGCGCCCGGGGCCATTCAGTGGTGACCTCGGTCGCCTTGGTGGAGGAGCGGAGGTCGGACTCAGGACGCGATGGCGCGAGGTGGTCGGTGCGGTGCGCTGTCCGGCTGCGACCGGCCGTGACAGACCTCGTGATTGTGTAGCGAGTACAAGAGCTGAAACTCGGAGTCGTGGATCTGAGCCTACCCACGGAGCCCTAAGCATCGGAGCCTTACATGCACCTGCCTATGCACCTGCCTAGGTGATATCTTACTCCCCCAGACATCTTTTATTCGAACGTGACAATCGGACGCGTGTCTAGGCAAGTTTGTTGTGTGTGCAATGTAACCCGCACTGGTTGACTCACCATAAAACCCCAACAATAATCATCACGTGTTGTGGCACGCTCCACGTCGGTGCCGACGTCTGGTGTTGATCTCCGACGTTTGTTGACCGCCGACATCTGGTGTTGACCGCCGACGTCTGGTGTTGACCGCCGACATCCGGTGTTGACCTCCAATGTCTGGTGTTGACCCCCGAAGGTTGCGATGTTGCCGCGCGTGATACCTGGCGCTGCCCCAGCCGTCTGCGTTTGTGAACTTCATGCTCCGTGACTGCATTGAAGTTTGCCGCCACGTTTGCCCGCCAAGTTTGCCTCAAACTTTGCCGCCAGTGCTGGAGCCGAATGCTGCCTCTTTGCTGACGAGTCTTGTTTACGGCAGACAATGCCAGCGCGAGGTCATGACCGCTGACCTTGACGGGCGGTGTCTGACGGCTCTTATCCGTCCGTCGACACTTGCCATGTCTGGCAGGGAACAGTGTCGACGGAGAGGCGGGTGCCGAGGTCACGTGACGTGCTGTCGGGTCCGGATCCTTCACACCTCTTGTCGCGCGAGTGGTAGCTTTTCGCAGGAAGCGTGCGCATGGCGTGGGGGAGGATGCAATATTGCAATATCCTCTCGCTTTCACTCCTGCGGCGCAGGAGTTTGTTGTGTTGCTTAATGCATTAATTGCCGCACTAATGCCGCCATCTGAAGGCGGAACATCTCACAGTAAGCACGCCGACGGCGGTCGCCGGTAGTGTGAGTCTGGCGGTGGCCCGGTATGTGGCAATCGAGCGCCGAAATCGGTGCTCAATCAGCCTGCAGTGTGCTGGCAGCATTTGCAGTGCAGCTCTCCTGTGTTGGCCAGATGCCAGACTGGGGTCGCGACGCTGCGCTGGACGATAATCCTTTTTGCGTGCACAGTTGTGCATTGATGAAGACTCAATGTCCAAGCTATCCTTTCCGCGGCGTTGCGTGATTCTAGGTAGATTTCTGTCTGAAAAAAATTCACTTCGTGAATCGATCTGTGTAGCATGCATTCGACTGTGTAAAAAGACGCCCATGGGCGTTCGAATTAATTGCGAAGTCTGCATAGTAAGCCAGCGCCCTCAACCGCTTAGCCTTAAGCAGCCGTAACGTTGACTACACAAACTGAGCCTCGACTGTTTCCTCTGGTAGCAGTAGCCAACTTCACGTCTGCGCTGTACACAGATCGCCGCCCTGTGTACACCCGCGGCCAATACCGGGTGCAGTGCACAGGTCGCCGCCCTGTGCATACCCGCGGCCAATACCTCGCACAGTGCACAGGTCGCCGCCCTGTGCATACCCGCGGCCAATACCTCGCACAGTGCACAGGTCGCCGCCCTGTGCATACCCGCGGCCAATACCTCGCACAGTGCACAGGTCGCCGCCCTGTGCATACCCGCGGCCAATACCGGGTGCAGTGCACAGGTCGCCGCCCTGTGCATACCCGCGGCCAATACCGGGTGCAGTGCACAGGTCACCGCCCTGTGCACACCCGCGGCCAATACCGGGTGCAGTGCACAGGTCGCCGCCCTGTGCATACCCGCGGCCAATACCGGGTGCAGTGCACAGGTCGCCGCCCTGTGCATACCCGCGGCCAATACCGGGTGCAGTGCACAGGTCGCCGCCCTGTGCATACCCGCGGCCAATACCGGGTGCAGTGCACAGGTCGCCGCCCTGTGCATACCCGCGGCCAATACCGGGTGCAGTGCACAGGTCGCCGCCCTGTGCATACCCGCGGCCAACACCGGGTGCAGTGCACAGGTCGCCGCCCTGTGCATACCCGCGGCCAATACCGGGTGCAGTGCACAGGTCGCCGCCCTGTGCATACCCGCGGCCAATACCGGGCAGTGCACAGGTCGCCCCTGTGCATACCCGCGGCCAATACCGGGTGCAGTGCACAGGTCGCCGCCCTGTGCATACCCGCGGCCAATACCTCGCACAGTGCACAGGTCGCCGCCCTGTGCATACCCGCGGCCAATACCGGGTGCAGTGCACAGGTCGCCGCCCTGTGCATACCCGCGGCCAATACCGTGCAGTGCACAGGTCGCCGCCCTGTGCATACCCGCGGCCAATACCGGGTGCAGTGCACAGGTCGCCGCCCTGTGCATACCCGCGGCCAATACCTCGCACAGTGCACAGGTCACCGCCCTGTGCATACCCGCGGCCAATCTGCACAGGCACAGGTCGCCCCTGTGCATACCCGCGGCCAATACCTGCACAGTGCACAGGTCGCCGCCCTGTGCATACCCGCGGCCAATACCGGGTGCAGTGCACAGGTCGCCGCCCTGTGCATACCCGCGGCCAATACCGGGTGCCATCAGCAGCGGCCATCAGTCGGCTTCCTGGCCGCTCGCTGCCCAGCCGGTCCGGCAATTACCGCCCGCGGGCCGCCGCCGGCCGGCCGGTGGCCCCTCGACCGCCCGTGACCCGTGGAAAGGTCGCCGGGGCGCGGCTAGACGCGCTCACGCTGTCAGCGGACGCCGCGTGTCGCGGGACAATTTACGGCAGGGGAAGCTGCCGACGCCGTCGGCCACTGAGTTGGCCGCCACGCACCACTGACGGCGATGACCGATTAACCCTCGCTGGCTGACCGACGGGTCCACCTTCGCCGGGTCGTATATATATATATATATATTATATATATATATATATATATATATATATATATATATATATATATATATATATATATATATTTATTTATATATTTATATAGAAATATATAAATGTACATGTATATGCCCATTTTGCATTGCGTGTGTCGCCATTCCTTTCCACAGAACTCCTAAACAAAATTATATCTGCTTGAGATATGAAAATTATACTTTAAGGTCTGGTCAAGCCGTTTGGTCAGGCCAGGTAAGTTTAAACTCCAACATGCTCGCTTACAGTGAATGCCAGGGGTTTCTGGCACATCACTTTTGAAGAATACAATTTTTCTTCCAGGTGACCTGATATCACTATAGCATTGCATCATGATATCATAGCATCATTTATGCTTGAAACATCTTTGTAGGTTATTCAGTTCATGACCTTGTGACCTGACAGGTCACGCTGGAAGGATACATAAATTGACGAAAAGCTCACATCGACTTTCGCCTATGTGGTCACGGTTTGGGAAGAATTCCGTGAAAGGGTCAGATCAGGCCAAATATCGTCAGATCACAAGAGGTCGGGTCATCTCAGGTCATTACTTGGCTACTCAATGGCACGCTGCACGACTTAAGCGGGGTTGAAACGGAACTCAGATGTGACTTCATGAGAAACAGACACGTTCTATATGAGATGGTATGGTGTAGAATATACATCACACTCAATCTGACCCGCTGTTATTGGCCTTTAGACTATTTAAAGCCAGAACGAATATGAAATAGTCTTTATCATCATCTGCACACAAAACACTCCAAAAACTGAACTTTTCCCTACTCAGCATAATGAAAAAGAGATGGAAATAGACATAGCCTCAAATCAGTAGCGTAGACTTTGCATTCCATGTTGAGTTAGAGCCTCTCGCCAGGTCATCGCCTTGGGGACGAGTAGTTTAGGGGTAAGTTGCCCGGCTCAATCGAAAGATTGTGGGTCCGAGTCTTGCCTGTTGCTACTCTTCGCCGGCGATCAATCGGCGTGAGAGATTGGCGACGCCACATGACTCAACGGCCGACGTGTCGTAAAACCAATAACCGCCGAGGTCATCGCCTTGCTCAGTCAGGGCCAAGACCGTGTGCGACTCGTATCGCTGCCCGTCCGGCCTCCCTCCCTTCCCCTCTTCTGATTAGGAACTGTGGCTGCAACAGCTCTCCGGCCGCGGCGGTGTCCTTTCAACTGCTGCACGCGCCAATCGCGCATGAGGTCACGCTGACAGCGGTTTGGTTTCATGTCATCATTCGGCACTTTGAGTGCGATGGGTCTGGCGAGGGGTCAAATCAGAATGATGACAATCTTAGTCTATACATAATTAGCTCTTGCTGAGCTTTCATTCACGCCATGGCATGCGTATCGTCTCCACACATCGCATTGACTGAGCTCGTGTTGCGACAAGGCTTTCAGAGTCTGCACCGAGCTTTCTGTACCAACCCATGCCGTACGCACCCCATTGAGTCGCTTAGATAATTCAGGTGCAAGCATTGGGAAATGGCCACCTACGGGTGACGGCGTAGACACCTGTGTGGTAACGAAGCTGTCTGCAGTGCGTCGGGGTCGTGCTTTTCCAGGCGAAGTGGCAATGGGGGTGTACGCGGCGTCATTAGAACAGAGACAGCCGGCCAAAACGGAGGAGACGGCGACGCGGGCACCCGGGTGAAAGTAACGAACGACTGCTTGCCGCGGTGGTGATGCTGACGGGGTAGAGGTCGCCAGGTCAGAGGTCAGCCGACGCTTGGCATCTGAACGCCTTTGTGCAGTGTTTGTTGGAAAGTCGAGGACGCTTGAAACCACAGAGCAAAGGCCCTACGGCTAAGTTTTTCAGCATCCACCCCGGCCTAACCCCGTGAGAGTTTGGCCATAGCCGACCGCAGCTGCTTGAAATCAGGCGTGCGAACGATGACAAGAGAAAGGTGCAATAGGCCCCGTGATTCCTACCTTAAGGGATTTGCAGGACTTAGTGCATTTAAACTTTGGTGGCATCAACTTAGTTTTAGGTGATTTCATTTTTTCTACGAAGGGGCACTGAGGGCTAATGAATAAATGGTAATCAACACCACAGCTGCGCCCTTGATTAAGCACAGAAATTGAGCATACGTGTATTGCTTTCCATTCTTTTTTTTTGGGTGAAGGCATATGCATATGCTTCTGCTGCCCCCAAAAATGCAATGACAGCATGAACAAGTCAAGTGAATATACCCATGCATAGCCTATATCCAATATCATTTTTCACTGGTGTCTAATTTCCCATCCTTCAACCGATTTGAACGAGCAAACAACGAAATATACTTATGTCGTTTCATAGTTTTCGGGGCTCTAATTGCTCACAAATGAAAGGACTCCAACCAATCGCATCCTCGGCTTTCCACTCTCGAAGAAAACGTGTTTTTCCCGCAAGCTTTCATATGTTTGCTTTTCGTTTCATCCCACGCAAGAAAAAGTTTTATATACTCAAGTACTCAGGCTACACTTCTACCCCGCTTCCGAATGTCTACCACCCAGTCTATCCTGAAATACTGATAACTTACTTTTCACATTCTTACCAATTTCGTATGTTACGTGATGCGCCAAATATTTTCCTGTTCAGAATCCAACGATTTAGCAGCTGTAGTTACACTGCTGAGGAAGGGGAACTATTATACCTGTAATGTACTGCATGACCAGAAAATGTGGCTGACCCGAGTTAATTTACTACTATAAATATTTAGATATCGGTAGGGGAAACTTTCCCATCTGAGAAAAGTTGGCGGCTGACGATTTGGCGCTATCCTTACTTTTCCGCGATTCGTGAATTTAATTTTCTCAGCTGCAACTCAATTAGTGCCTGTCCACAATGGAAAGTTTGCAAAGGATTGATTAGTAGGGTGCAGAACTTTTGTTGAAAAGCTCCACTCCATTGTTCGTTTTGTTTTGTTTTTGCTGCATTTTGGTGCGCTTATTCAGAATATCGCATACAAAAGCAATTTTCTTGAAAAGATTCACCCCACCGTGTGATAGCATTATTTGGGATGTGCTCTCCTTACTTGCCACTGCTCGTCAAACACGTCGGCATAAATAACCAATGCAAATGGTCCAATGTAAATGGTGTAGGTGCTAAGTAACCAATGGGAATGCAGTGCAACTTTTTAACTACCTTTCGGCGTAAATTGCATCCTCTATCTTGCTTGGTAATCCTACGAATATTGTTCGTAAGTTGGATGATACGTTGTCGTTGAGCTAGATGGCGCTAACGTCGCCGGCGGCCGCCACAGCTTCAGCGTTCGGTTGCTATCACCGGATTTATGTCTCGGGAAGGGGAAGAAATGACATATGAGCACTTCTTAGACACTAGTGTGGTATCAGCTCGGTATTTGGAATTTGCGAAAATGGCAAAATATCGTGATAGCTTCAGCTCACAAGTACCTACCGATAACCGGCGGAACCTGGGTAATGGTGGCTTGGCGCCGACCTGCAACAGATATGAAGGTCGATGCAGTTTCCCATGGCGTCAATCTTCTCTGACTTTGTTATTCCTTGTATCTGTAGCTGCATCTTTTGTACATGCTATGCAGGCCTGTGCTAGCTGTGCCTGTTCCAACGTAGGCCTACAAGATGGACGAACCCATGAATGAATTCACAACTTGAATTCGAATGAGTGTTGACGTGGATTTCCGGAATCACATGCTATTCGGAGCGAGTTTTTCAATGTTGAGCGTGCATTGAAGCTACCCAGACCGATGAATCACAACTCAGCAGGGTAATGCAGGCTGTGAGTGTCGCCAACGTTTCTGACCCGCCTCTTGTTCTGCCTCGTTCCGGTCGTCATCCCGTCTTTTGTCAGGTGATCTTCCCAGCCGATGTCTAAACAGGAGCACGTTTGGCCAATCGAACCCGTCCCGCCAGGCCAACTGTATATGGTGAGACAGGACTGGAGTTGGTCCTCGGTCGGATTATGCACTGATTCGGCATTGGCCTTCCGCATACTCCCTAGTGGATACCGGATGTCAGCGCTCTTTTGTCTCCCCTGATGGATACCGGATAGCGCTCTGCCGCGTCTCCCCTGGGGAGACCGGATGCCAGCGACCTGCTAACCAGGCTGCAGAGTGGTTTTGTATACATTTTTGCTGAACAACTTTCGACAGTGGTCACTGTTCAAAAACGCCATTAAGTGTTGGGTTCTTCGCTGCAACAACGCGCATCTTTTCGTCGTTATCACAAAGTTAGTCTTATTTCAAACCAGTGTTGCTGGTGGACTTCAGCCTTTGTTTCATAAAACATCAACACATACACATACACACACACACACACACACACACACACACACACACACACACACACACACACACACACACACACACACACACACACACACACACACACACACACACACACACACACACACACACACACACACACACACACACACACACACACACACACACACACACACACACACACACACACCACACACACACACCCCACCCCCACACCACAACCACCCACCCCACACAACACACACACACACACACACACACACACACACACACACACACACACACACACACACACACACATACACACATATATATATATATATATAAATAAAAACACAACAAAAAAACATATACATATACATATATATATATATATATATATATATATATATATATATATACGTATATCAGCCAGCAGCTGACGGAAAGCCAGCCAGCTGCTGGTGTCGTGATCATGACACCATTCCACCTGACCTGCGTGCCCTCAGGCCGGGTCACTGCGTGGCTGGCGTCAGTCCAGCGGGCCGTGCAGGGTTGAAGGGCTGTGTGTGACATCAGCTGTGCAGGGGGCTGTGAGATAGGCGGACCGTTGCAGCGTGATACGAATGCTACATCGAAAGTCGGCATGGCGGATTTCTGCTTGAGATACCGCACCGCACCATGTTCAATAAGTGAGTCCGATTGTGACAATATTGCAGCCAATTTCGGCTACATTACATTGCTGTTCAATCATGGCTGTATAACCCGGGTGGGTCGGTGGTCCGTGGGTGGGTCGGTGGTCCGTGGGCGGGTCGGTGGTCCGTGGGTGGGTCGGTGGTCCGTGGGTGGGTCGGTGGTCCGTGGGCGGGTCGGTGGTCCGTGGGCGGGTCGGTGGTCCGTGGGTGGGTCGGTGGTCCGTGGGTGGGTCGGTGGTCCGTGGGTGGGTCGGTGGTCCGTGGGCGGGTCGGTGGTCCGTGGGGGGTCGGTGGTCCGTGGGTGGGTCGGTCGGTGGTCCGTGGGTGGGTCGGTGGTCCGTGGGTGGGTCGGTGGTCCGTGGGTGGGTCGGTGGTCCGTGGGTGGGTCGGTGTGGTCCGTGGGTGGGTCGGTGGTCCGTGGGCGGGTCGGTGGTCCGTGGGTGGCGGTGGTCCGTGGGTGGGTCGGTGGTCCGGCGGGTCGGTGGTCCGTGGGCGGGTCGGTGGTCGTGGGCGGGACTGGTCGGCCCCCGCCTCCACACTGGCTGGGTGCCCTGCTAATGTTAATTTGTCGTTTTCCCTATTCATCTGAAAATATTCCGAAAGTGAGCACTTGGACCCTCCCTGGCTCGGTGGGACATCTCCATCCTGATCACGTGTGTTCAATGCACATGCGCCAAAGTGTGTGTGTGGGGCGGGGGAGGGGCTCTTCCGCAATCGAGCTCCTCTATCGAATATCAAGTATTCATCACATATTTGAATGCAATCTGTCGGATTGCCGAAATAGGGTTCGGTTTGTTTGTGAAACCCCTAAACTTCTGCGAAAATTGGACGCAACAAGGGGCAAAATTGCTGGCACCAGCTGCCACGAGAGGGTGGAGCTATACTCGGGGGACAAGTTTCTGGTGCGATGAGGTGCCAGACACTGCCTGCAACATCTGAGCCACTATAGCCCGCCTCTTGTAGTAGCTTGCCCAATGCTCTTAATGTCGCCTTTTGCTGGCGTTTGTACCCTCAGTGTGCTTTGGATCTTATCTCTGCGATACGACATGACATTGACTGTAAATTTGGACCGCCCATAGACAACATTGATGGCAGCTGGACAACTTTATCATCAACTGGCGGTAAAATCACACATCTAAAACTCTTACTTTATATTATGAATAAACTTGCACCTTTAGCTGACTTGGGGCTACGCTGTGGTATGTTCGCTTTTTCTGCAATCCTTTCGCAATACATTCGTATTGAAATATCTCCTTTAGTGGCTGGTAAGTGCTCGGTTGTGGTGATCTTCCCACCAAGCACTGCTATCTAAGCACGTGCGGGACGGGCACGCGGCTGTTGCTGACGTCGTCAGCTATCGATGACTTTGAAGCCTAATCCCGGCCAATGTGACTGTGTCCGGCATTGAAGTCCGTGCGTGTGACGTACGCACGCCGCTATTGACTGTACGTTCCCAGCTGATGCACTCGTTCTTGTGGAGCACGGCGTTGCTGAGGGTACATCACCGAGGACAATGTGGAAAGAATATGGCACGGTTGGTGCTGATAGTTTTAGTTTTTTTTTAATTTATTTTATATTGTGATGGTTTTAGTTTTCAGTTTTTAGGTCTTTTGTTTTCCTTTTTGTTTTATGTTAGTTTCAGTTGTCACGTTTTATGTTTTTTAGTTTCAGTTTAGTTTTTTATATCGCGAGGGCGTGGCCGTGGATGCATCGACGAGGCGGTACTGGGGACACAACCGGCCAAACCCTTCCATCACAGCGAGAGAAGCGTCGCACGAGCATCCTGGAGTGGCCGATGGCCACTGGTCCCTCGGAAACGATGCACCTCCACCGCAGCTGAACGGTGTTCAGGCCAGCTACTCCGTCCCGAGACCTGACGTTCCCGGGCACGTTCCAGTCGGCGACGCAGCTAGTCGTCACGTCACGTCACGGCGCGGTCCTACGTCATCGGCGCGCTGTCGGGCACGCTGCCCGGTCGGCTGGACTCTGCGGTACTGAGGATCCTGCCGACCGACCTCCCGGCACGAATCCAATGCTCGACGCCGGCAACGCCACCTCTTATCCAAACAGAAGCTGAACTCGCCTAAAGCCGCGAAAGCAGCGCCACCTGCAACTAATGGTGGCTCAGTGACGCTGCTCAGCACAGCAGACTGCCGAGAGTGCTGCCACCTGTTGACCGGCCACAAAGCTCGCCGATCAGAACAGTAGCCACTGCTGCCCTGTCGATATGGTCCAGAACATCGTGACATCAACAACAATCTGGGCTGCACGTGCGGCCGCCACGAAGGCTCGGTCGAAGTCCAAAAATCTACTCGAGTTGGGTGCAATGACACCGCTCTTCGAGGGGCGGGGATGGCCGAGTGGTTAAGGGTCGGGCTATGGGTACCAAAGGTCCCGGGTTCGACACTAGCACCACTCAGGACATTTCCCAATCCCGCGGCCCACCGGCGAAACATTGTGGGCGGCGCCATTAGCCGTGAATGTGCATAAAGTGTGTCGTGAACCAACCAATAAACAAACAAAGACACCACTCTTCGAGAGGCGAGAGACCATTGACCTATATAAGCCTCTTGTATAGGTCAATGCGAGAGACTCGTGGCCACCTGGTGGCCATCGAGCTAACTACTGACACACGTCCGACTGGTCGATCTGGTTGGCGATGATCCGAGTGGTCGCCGAACGCGACCTAGAGTACCGATACATCTGATGCTCATCCTGCCAGAGAGCTCTGGCCAGACATTTGCTGGAGGCGGAACTCTGCCACCACTGGAGCCGGCAGAATGTTATGACTGAATCACGGTCAGATCAGTAATGGACCAATACTCATCGTGCGAGCAAGTTTTCACTAAAACGGCGCGCATCTTCTGCACCGACCGTACCTGGATTCGAATATTTTCATGTTACTTCGGGAACCATGTTGGGATTATAGCGTGCACTGATTTATCCCTGCTGCACATGATATATTCGATGGCCAACGCAGGCTAACTATCTCGAAGCAAACCAGACACTCCGTTTATAAGAAAAACAAAGTACTCGTCCGACCACAAATCATTACCAAAAGCGGCACTGTCGCTTCCAAGGATACCGCTCTTCTTCCATGCCGATGGTTTTCATTGCGCACTTGCACACGAGCATGACCATGAAGATATGTATTGAAAAGCGTACAAAGCATGCAGTTACATCTGATGTTGATCTGGTGCCGCCATCATGTCTGCGCCTGATGATTGATAATTCCGTACCGCTAACCGCATCACTACATATCATCAGCCTCGGACATGCGAGGAAACGCAATTGGTGTTATTTCTTCGATTCTGATTAGGAACAGTGTCTTTCACTAAGCATGCAACTAAACCATCGACATGCAAGTGCGGCGCCCCTCTTCCCACCGCGTGCACAGCTGAATGACCATCGGGTACCTCTATTACGGCAGCTAGGATAACATGCAGAATCTCCGGAATATCTGGCGAATTTCCTGGGAGCGCTTCCTCCGCCTGTGACCATCGCTGCGCACCTCAGATCAGACGGGGCACTGCAGGCGCGCCTGCGCCAGCTGCTCGTCCAGACGAGCGATCCTCTCCGAGCAGGTGCCCGTCGGCGGCGCGTCCGCCCAGCCGTCGTCGCCGCCGCCGCCGAGGACGTCGGAGCCGACGGGCAGCGCGCCGCCGTCGGCCGTCGGCGGCCGGCCGGCGCCGCTGCGGAAGGCGCGCTCCAGCACGAACACGCGCACCACCTTGGCGGCCGGCGGCGCGCGGCCGTCACGGCTGGTCGACGCCGTGCGCCCCCCGCACCGCCGGCCGTCCTGTTCGGGGATCAGGTAGACCCAGAAGCCGTCGGGCGCGTCGGCGCGCGCCACCGTCAGCCGCGCGTGCTCGACGAACGCGACGCGCTGCAGCGTGTACTCGTCGGTCAGCTCGTGCGGCAGCGTGACGCACGCGCGCGACACCACCAGCGACGCGCAGACCGAGTCGCACGACTTGATGGACCGCACGCGCAGGTCCATCTCCACGGGCGCGGCGGCCGCGTCGTCCTCCTGCCACGTGTAGCGGCGGTAGGAGATGTCGGCCGGCGTCGACTTCATCGTGCCGCCGTCGGCCAGCGCCACGTTCTCCGTGGACACGCGCCAGCGCAGCGGCAGCGGCACGGTCGAGTTGGTGGACGCGCGCATGCGCAGCGACGGCCGGTTGTGGCAGAGCAGCACCTCCAGCCACTGCTGGGAGTAGCCGCCGCCGGCCCGCCACGGCAACACCCACGAGTGGCGCTCGCTGCCGTCGGTCACCCACAGCCAGACGGGAGCACTCTCCGAAGGACGGGCGCTCTTCTTTCCGGTCGGGTGCACGTGCACCTTGAGCACTTCGTGCCCGTGCAGCTTGTCCGCCGGCCGCAGGCTGTTGAACGTCTGCACCTCGTCGCTGTCGGCGCCCAGGAGGAAGTGGTGGTGTTTGCCGAACTCGAGGCCGCCAGAGACGGCGGCGCCCGTCCAGAGGATGGCCAGCAGCAGGCTCATGGTCCAACTCCAGCTGGCTCCGAACTTGCGTGCAGCAGTCTGGCTGGCGCTGGTGCTTCGGCAGACGGGATCCTGGCAGGGGACTGAACTGCGGCTCTCAGCTGACCTGGACTGCGGTCCTCACTCGACCCGGACTGGGATCGAGCCGACGCTGTGGTTGTCGCCTCGGGCGCGCTGCACACTGTGCTGCAGCCAGCCGACTGGCCGCCCGTCGGGCCGGCGCGCGTTTATAGCCGTGCCTCGGGGGGCACTGGCTCGGCTGCTGTTTCCGCTGACGTTCAACTCCGGCTGTACTGGCTCGGCTGCTGTTTCCGCTGACGTTCGACTCCGGCTGTACTGGCTCGGCTGCTGTTTCCGCTGACGTTCAACTCCGCCTGTACTGGCTAGGCTGCTGTTTCCGCTGATGTGCGACTCCGGCTGTACTGGCTCGGCTGCTGCTTCCGCTGACGTTCGACTCCGGCTGTACTGGCTCGGCTGCTGTTTCCGCTGACGTGCGACTCCGGCTGTACTGGCTCGGCTGCTGTTTCCGCTGACGTTCGACTCCGGCTGTACTGGCTCGGCTGCTGCTTCCGCTGACGTTCGACTCCGGCTGTACTGGCTCGGCTGCTGTTTCCGATGACGTGCGACTCGGCGGCGCGTTTGCGTCTGCACGATGTGTGGACGAGCCTGCGAGGATGGGCGGTGCAGTCGCGCAACGATAGAGGCGCAGGAAGAATGGCTGAAAGAGGCCAAACTTCAACTGGATTGGATTTGCGATTAAGAATGCGTCCATCTACCACCGCTGTGATCTGATGTTCATCAGCGCCGACAACAAACTGGTGTTTGGAGCAGATGCTGGTGTGGAAGTAGTGCGCGTGTGCTTCGCAGACATATAATTATCATTCCACTATTAGGTGCATGCACATATGCTTTTCGGTCCATAGAATGGCCACAACTTAAGTTCGGTTGGAATAGCCTCGCAATGAAGACAAGAATCTCAGGAAGCTCTCGGATGCAAGTTGGAATGCGCGATTGAAATACTTCAGAGTCCGTGGTAGATGTGAAAATGTATTTTATTAATAAGCGTTTCGTCATTAACTATGAGAAACTGAATGACTTTCGGAATATTCACAGACATACGCAGGCACCGATTAATTTATAAGAGCCCTGTCCTGGGCTGTAGTGATCGATGTAAAGACATAAAGACATAAAAAGATCAGTGCAACTATGAGCTATAAGGGCCCTTGTTGGTTGCACTATGGACACTCAACCAGTTGCCCACCAAATCCGTCGATCAGCCCTCCGTGGTATGCTGAAAAGCAAGCCCTCCATTCTTATAATGATTGTCTATGCTGTTTTTAAAGATGTTCAATGTGCTGCTACTAACAATAGTTTCTTGCAGATGATTCCAGTGTTCTATTACCCTGTTGGTGAAGAAAGATTGTCTTAACCTTGTCCTGCTGTGGTTACCTTTAATTTTGAATTGATTTTTCTAATTTCTGTTGGACGTCTAATTTCTAGTTTCTGTTGCATCATTTCTGTTAGATTCAAACATTTCCCTGAAATATCCCTTCTCCTGACCATGAACAAGTTGTATTGACAACAAACAAATGATGTATTTGGAAGCTATACAATTTAGTTTGTGAACAGGCCTTGCACTTCATTATAGACCACGAATTTGGAAAGGAATGCAAGTTTCCTCAGGAAATCACACCCCTTTCATTTGTGATGTTCAATGATATAGTGGTCATTTTTATAACAAGATCGTGATTACCTACCTACTGCATGCACCCATAATTTTCTACAAAAGGCCGAGAGTAGGCAGTATGGACGAGGCTTCCCTTTTCTTGTCCATCATGCAGTGGGAATTTCGTTTTTTTCTCGAAACAAAAGTTGCTAGAAAGAAGTTATTCAGCGAATTGTGGATGAGGTGGGGGTTAACATCTACTTTCAGGTTTTCAAATTACGGAAACAAACTTTGAACTATACGCGGTGCCACAGGCACCCCCCCCCCTTCATCCCCTTGGGTGTTTCTGTGACAGCAAGAACCACGACAACACCGAACATTATTTGCTGATACTATTCATTAATTCAAGGCGATCCTTTGATCTGCTACAGGCTATTTCAGACCTGACTTTGGATTGTTTTTCCCCTGTGTAAATATCTGTTGAAAATGAACATACATCTAAAACAACCACGATAGTTTTGGCTACGCACAATATAAAATGCAGATAACGTATATACCATACTTACTGCTGTACTATACCTACTATACCTATACCAAACGACCTTCTACAACCCTCCTAGCACACTGGCATTGTAAGCCGAACCGAAGCCCCACACAAGTGGAGCCACACGCTCCCCGGTATGATGTTCGGACTCACGTCACAGGGGTGAAAACCTCGCTCTCACTCGACAACTTCAAGACTGAATGTCGAGAGGCCGCAGCCGACCGCCGTCGGAGCGATGACTCGGCGGCTGATACGCCGACGCCATCGACGCCGTTGATACTGCTATCATGCACGCGGACCCTGTACAGACGCCCGCGGTGTCGGAGGTGCCATGTGAGCCCACTGCCATGAGGTCGAGATGATCAAAGTCAGCGGGTGACGTGGTGCACACACACCCGACGACCCCCCCCCCACAGGGGGCGGGGTTGGGATGAGGGGCCACGGGGAGATCCCGCCGTTACCCGGAGGTCTGTGCACGCGACACAGACGACATGCGGCGCAGTACGGCATCCCGGCCATCAACAGCCAAGCGGGCTTCAAGGGCAAGTGACGCAAACCCTGTTTACAGCGAATTAGTGACTGGGAAATGTTCAGGGCAGGAGCAGAGGGTAAATGCTGAGGCAGAAAGCTAATTACTTCCAGGGAAAACTGTGCCGCTTGGCTGTAGAACCTCGCCTCGTCGATTCTGCACCACAGGAGCAGAGGGTAAATGCTGAGGCAGAAAGCTAATTACTTCCAAGGAAAACTGTGCCGCTTGGCTGTAGAACCTCGCCTCGTCGATTCTGCGCCAGAGTCCGGCTGAGCCCGTTCTCCAACAGCAGGTGCAGGTTTCCGCAGCTCAGCAGGTGGTCGCCATATTACCGTGACGTGTGCTGTGTGTGTGTCGCAGCACGTTTTCAGGTGTGATTTCAGCGCGCCGTTGATCAGAATGCTCCGTCAGACCCGTGGGCGTTTCCGTGGTCCCCTGTCAGAGCCGGTGGGCGTTTCCGTGGTCCCCTGTCAGAGCCGGTGGGCGTTTCCGTGGTCCCCTGTCAGAGCCGGTGGGCGTTTCCGTGGTCCCCTGTCAGAGCCGGTGGGCGTTTCCGTGGTCCCCTGTCAGAGCCGGTGGGCGTTTCCGTGGTCCCCTGTCAGAGCCGGTGGGCGTTTCCGTGGTCCCCCTGTCAGAGCCGGTGGGCGTATCCGTGGTCCCCTGTCAGAGCCGGTGGGCGTTTCCGTGGTCCCCTGTCAGAGCCGGTGGGCGTTTCCGTGGTCCCCTGTCAGAGCCGGTGGGCGTTTCCGTGGTCCCCTGTCAGAGCCGGTGGGCGTTTCCGTGGTCCCCTGTCAGAGCCGGTGGGGGTTTCCGTGGTCCCCTGTCAGAGCCGGTGGGTGTTTCCGTGGTCCCCTGTCAGAGCCGGTGGGGGTTTCCGTGGTCCCCTGTCCTGTCAGAGCCGGTGGGGGGTCCCCGCAAGGTGGGGGTTTCCGTGGTCCCCTGTCAGAGCCGGTGGGCGTTTCCGTGGTCCCCTGTCAGAGCCGGTGGGCGTTTCCGTGGTCCCCTGTCAGAGCCGGTGGGCGTTTCCGTGGTCCCCTGTCAGAGCCGGTGGGGGTATCCGTGGTCCCCTGTCAGAGCCGGTGGGCGTTTCCGTGGTCCCCTGTCAGAGCCGGTGGGGGTATCCGTGGTCCCCTGTCAGAGCCGGTGGGCGTTTCCGTGGTCCCCTGTCAGAGCCGGTGGGGGTATCCGTGGTCCCCTGTCAGAGCCGGTGGGGGTATCCGTGGTCCCCTGTCGAGCCGGTGGGCCTTCCTCAGAGCCGGTGGGCGTTTCCGTGGTCCCCTGTCAGAGCCGGTGGGGGTATCCGTGGTCCCCTGTCAGAGCCGGTGGGGGTATCCGTGGTCCCCTGTCAGAGCAGGTGCCGCGACGCTCGCGATTCGCATGCACGAGCAGAATCTGCAGCGGAGCTGCGACACCCCTGGGAATGGGTGCGGGCCATGGGGAATCGTGCATCGAAGATCCCCCTCTTCTGGGGAGTGTTTACCACAGGCTTGGCTGGATGTGTGAGTCACGAGTCGCCGATCTTGAGTGAACTTGGGCTTGGTCATTCGCCGGCAAAATACCAGCTAAAGGGCTTTTAGTTGGTATTTTGGGCTTCAGCTTAACACGCGCCCTGGAGGGGGGGGGGCGAAATCCGCCCACCCCTCCGATTTTTCGTAGATAACTCCAGATGTTACCGGCCGATATACGCCATTGCTTGTGTACCTGCTGATAAATGATCGGCGCGTTGCTTAAAGCAAGAAAAAAATGAAATTCGGCCGAAAATGTTTTGAGTTGGGGGTCGCTAAAGTCAACAAATTTTCCCAGTGCCAGATCACAAATATCGGCGCTGATGCGCTTCCCGTATATTGGCAAAGAGGAAGTGTTCTTGGAAAAACTAGTGACTTGTTTGATGTACATTGTCATGCTATATTGTTTCAAAGTCATGTCAAGTCACCGAAGTCAAGTCAGGTCAAGTTCATGACAGGCTAGCGCACGCCCTGGAGAATGGCGAAATCCTCCAACCCCTCCGATTTTTCGTACATAACTCTATCTTGCCCCAGCCGATATGCGCCATTTTGTGCGTACCTACTTGGAAATGACCGGCGCATTGCTTAAAGTAAGAAAAATGAAAATCGGACGAAAACTTGTCAAGTTAGGGGCCGTTAAAGTAAAAACAATTCGCAGCGCCAGACCATAAAAATCGGCGTTGATGCGTTTCCTGTATATTGGCAAAAGGGAAGTGTTCTTGACAACACTAGCGACTTAATTGATGCGTTTTGTTATGCTATATAATTTAAAGTCATGCTAGGTCGCCGAGGTCAAGTCAGGTTAAGTTCATGACAGGCTAATGGAACCAAACTTTGTCAACTGGAATGTTGTCATAAATGCAAATGGCTGTCGTGTGACTGATGTCACTTTACATGTTACTCCCTACACATCCCAAAATCTATTGTTTGTCATGGTGTGCCTAAGCGTTTCCATACTTTATTCATGTATTTCACTCCTTTCTTTGCGAAGCCGATTGTGCCGACTTGCCCAAAGGAAGTCGGGTGGGCAACCCGGTTCCGGTAACTGGAGCAGGCAATGACCTGCTAAAGTGCTCCTATATAGGTGACCTGAGGTCAAATGGCAGATCTGGCATCTGTATTGCATAATTGGTAATGTCCAAAATATCCTTAATGCCAATTTTGGAGCATTTAAACACAATCACAGCGAGCATTTAAATTGTGATTGACCTCGGCGACCTAACATGACTTTTAAATTACATAGCATAACAATATGCATCAAACAAGTCGCTAGTGTTGTCAAGAACACTTCCCTTTTGCCAATATACGGGAAGCGCATCAGCGCTGATTTTTGTGGTCCGGCGCTGGGAATATTTTTTACTTTAACGGCCCCTAACTTGAACAATTTTCGGCCGATTTTTATTTGTTTTACTTTAAACAATGCGCCGGTCACTTCCAAGTAGGTACGCAAAACATGGCGTATATCGGCCGGTACAATATGGAGTTATGCACGAAAAAATCGGAGGGGTGGGCGGAGCTCGCCATCCCCCTCCAGGGCGTGTGTTAACCTGTCATAAACTTCACCTGACTTGATCTCGGTGACCTGACATGACTTTGAAACAATATAGCATAATAATGTACACGAAGCTTGAAGTATTTACCCCGGCTATATCAATTACTCCCAGATTTGCCAACTAGGAATTTCTGGTACTTCTTAGTGATCATTCCAGCACAAATATGTAATTATAAATATTGAATAAATATTGAGTAATATATCTGAATAAATACTGCTAAATATTGAATCAATATTGAATACATATCGAACAAATATTGAATTAATTATTGATTATATTGACACAAATTTAGCGCGCTCCAAGATGACGTCACGCGCCGCCATTTTTGCGGTGTGTGGGGACGTTTTTAGCGCATAAATGGCGCTAAAAACCGACAAATAACACCGACACCAACATATCCGAATGTAGTCTAGTTGCATAGTTGTCGATGGGTCGGCGGTTTGGGACTGCTGAAACTGCTAGTTGTTTTCAGGTTTGGACTTTGAGTGGTAGCACTCGACCAAACAATGTTGTTCTTCCTTCTCTCTTCTGGAGTACAAAATATTTAATTTAGTCTAGTCACAATCTTGGAGTGCAAAATGTATTCGTATGCATGACACCAACAAACGCCAGTTTTTCAAACACTAGGTACATCTTTAAAAAAGTAGGCTGATCCTAGTTTTTGGGGATTACGAACATTATCCTCTCCGGAAAAAATTATTTAATGTTTTCTCATCTGGAGGTTGTATTTCATAAGTTATTAACTTTTGACAACGAACTGCTGTAACGAAGTAAAAGTGCTAAAAACGCACTGAAATGGGTTCAAATTGAAATAGGATGGATAAGGTTTGAAGAAAAGCATCCCCCATACTGGACGAAATATTCCTCTCAGCATGCCGGATTATAATGCACAAATCAAACCTCGTCTAATGTGTCAGAACAAATGCTCACTGAAAAGAGTGGGACAATATTATAACTCACCTGGCGAGCGGAAGACAGATATATTTGCTAAGAGACCAATTAAAGTGACCACTGCATACGATTTGAGAAAAGCCTTCTGCAACTAAATTGATATCATAGTTCAAGAAAACTTCAAATGACGTCATGCGGCTTGAAGGAAAACGTAATCTAGATCTACCTTCTAGTAAAGATACCTTTGGTTTGTTATTTGTCATACAAACGAACGGAATTTGATTCAGTGCATATGCCTGTTGCAGTGCAGGGCCGTTTCGGTTCCATATTCTTTTTCACAATCACGTCCCATTTCTGTGTTGTGTTCCTGGCACTAGGATTGACTTATGCATGATACTGATAGTGAATATCAAGCTTAACATTGATACGTATTTGTAGTTATCGTTATCTGTTTTTCGTAAATAACTTAAGTACCTATCTACCCCTCATTCTTTAGTCACTGGCAGCTGATAAATTGACAATTGTAATACTAGGCATTGATAATTATATTGTGTTTTTACTCCATACTTTGTGTCATGGCATACTCAGTGAAAAGGAGAGATGTGATTCAACTCGCGACTCAAGATATGTTTTGTGGAAAAGAATTGATTCAACACATGATTCGTCTAAAAATGATTGATTCATGAGTCGATTCTTGATTCAACTTGAGTCGAGCACAAGTCTGGTCCGGAGATGTTTTGCGGGAATCAGCAACATAGCACAGACTTCCTTCAAATACGTCGTATAGATGGCACTGTCATCGACGCGCCAGGTGGCGCTGTCATCGACTCTCCAAGTGGCACCGCTCGGTGAGAGGCATCAACTGAAGTGGGCTTGGCAAGTCAAAGCTGGGAAATGGAAACTACCGCGCATAGGTGGAAACAGCTAAGACATCCCCCGGATGCCCTAGTATGGAAATTACGGGACTGACTACGCATCCCATCAAAGCCAAGTCATAAGAGCCCACTGGTCCTGAACAGATGTCTTAGATGGGCTTTCGGTTATAGCATTTGCCACATCTCGTACCTACATACTACCTACTAGGCAAGTAACTTGCTCTTACCCTACAATGTCACACACTCTTAATTTCACGAATCAATCTTTCAGTGTGAAACGTGCTCAGATGTAGCTCGAAAGTAATCTGCACAGCGATTTCCATCCTGAGTGCAATGCATCCCAAATAAACCTTTTCGTTCATCTGCGAGGGCCTCGCAATATATGTCGATGTCTGCCAAAGGCTTGCCTTATTCCTCAGTGTTTCGGACCAGCGGTAGCGCGGTTATAAATTTAATATGTAAATTTGAACATGCATATTCGCCCCTTTCCACTTTTTAAATTGCGTTATTTTCCAGTGGACTAATGCATCGTTTTGTACGAAAACAATACCTCAGAATAATTTAAAGCTCTACTCAGCTGACGAAATGGCTGAAGATGTCTTACGAAGCCAGGAGTGGATCAAGTTCTTACTTTCAAGACACGTTTTCAGATTGCATTCGGAAAATTACCAATGAACACTAGCAGGGTACCAAACCAAGGGGTTTGTTACCCTGTTTGATCCACCCCTGGCTTCGTAGGATATCTTCAGCCATTTCCTCAGCCGAATAGAGCTTGGGAGTATTCTGAGTTAGTATTTTAGTACAAAACGATGCATTAGTCCGCTGGAAAATAACACAATTGAAAAAGTGGAAACACTAGCAGGGTACCCCCTCCCCCGACCGGGCCGGATCCCCAACCATGGACGAGGCACTGCTTAAGGTGACTAAATCGGCGGACTGCCCCCGATTGAAATTGATCACGTACGAAATCTGCGAGAAGTATGAGCGCATTGGCGTTATGCTCTTATTTTCGATACACTGACGCTGACGTGCAATGCTCTGGAACCGGAAATACTTTCCAGCGGGTACTTTGGTGAGATTTGTGAGAGCTTGTGAAGAAGAAGACAGTTGATGCATGGTGAGATATAGCCTATAGGACTCATCTGCGACGGGGTCCCCTCTGCTTGAGAATCGCAGCCACGTGCAAAATGTTGCCTTGGAACTCGGTTACTAGGTTACTCGGTTTGAGTGTGTACTCCATCGCACCTCTCATCCCGTTGTGAGTGGTTTCGAGCGTGCATGTCGTGCATGATGCTGAACATGTGTTCTTTCTCTGATTAGCCTGCTTATGCTGGGCTTTACTCGGACATCACCAGAATTGGAAGGTGAGGATTTGAAATCGTGGATTAAAACTATTTTTCCAAGGTCATTGTATGATTGGAATATATTTAGAAATGGTTTTCATTTCGGATTTAGAGTTGAGGTTCTTGTGAAGGTAGTTTGTTTCTTTTGCGAATTCTCGGCACCTTCCTTGTTGATGACAGCCTACCAATACTGTCCAATCGGGAGGTAATTACGAACGTCGGACCGGATGGTTCAACGAATATTTGGTGGATGGAAAAAGGCAAAGCCAGGCGCGGAAACGCTTCTAAGCTTCAATTTCGGTGTATCCTGGCCGTATTCACGTGCACGCGTACTGGTAGGTATTCTTCGTACCTTTTAGCGACGGTTCTAAGCATTATAGCTTCACATGGCCTGTACGCTAGCAATAAGATTTGATGCAGTTTTAACCCGCGCCGTCTTTCCGGTCAAATCCTCACACCCCGTCTTTGGGGGGGGTTGAAGAACCCCTCTAAAATCCAAACTAAGCATCGCACGAAAACGAAGGAGGTATCATCGGAAAGCGCTCGACGAGTGGGGTCCGGGTCCACCCTTCAAAACAATTCCCCCCACAAAAGCGATGTCACCAGGGGGGGGGCTAGATTTTCACGACTTTTCACGACTTGCATTATGTTTTTGACTCTGGGAGTTCATTTTTGGGATATATGAAATAACAAAATTGATTTGGAATGAGAAAAGGACAGCGATATCGACAAGTGCTATAATCGTTTTTGGCCCCACAAAATAATTTTTTACACATTTCAAATTTTGAGTTTTCAAGTTTTCTTTAATTTTCCTTTTCCAATGGGAAGAGCAGACCGAGAAACGTTGCTGGAAGTCAACTTACCCTAATAAAAAAATGCTTACTTTAAGCCAGAACTGCAATTTGAACTGCAATTTGGCAAATACGCAAAATTTATATGTAGTCGAAAACGAAAAAAAAATGAAAAAAATTATACTCGTACGCTTTGTTGCATCCGTAAAGATAAGTGAACGCTGAAAGTTTTATTAAAATATCTGTATCCGTTAAAGCGTGACAACTGGTTGAACTTTTTTGGAGGTGACCTCACCTGACCTTCACTAGTTCGTTGACCCTAGATGACCTGACCTAAATAATTTGAATCAGCATGTCAATTTAATGTGGGAAAGGTATGCTAAATTTGGGCGCGCTACCGCGCGCCGTTCGTCCGCTATCCGCGAAAAACATGATGGGGGGGGCGGTTGAAGACCTCCCCCCGAGACGGGACGGGTTAATATGAAGCTCGCCCAAGAGAGGTATGAAAACTACATTTGATCATTCAGTCATTGTATTTCATAATTATCTGTATCTGTTGTGATCTCTGACATGCACTGCCGGTTTGTAATGGGATTGGTAACCGTCATTAAACATGACGCAGTGTTTCTAACATCAAACAATGGGTATAAGAAATGGTGTAGCGCAAATATCAAAGCACATCGATCAGGGCTGCCAGTTGTATGACATGTATATTACTTTGTTGGCAGCAGGTGTTCCGTCGATCGCATAAAAATACGACATTGTCTCTGATAAGTGATGTGCGCTCACTCGTCGATGATCGATTAGGCGCGGCATGTTAGACGGACAATTATGTAAATAGGTTCATGTAGGTCAGTGATATGATCAAGGTTTGGATGACCTACCATGGCCTCTGTTGGCATTGAAACGTAAAGTATTTCGGGTAATTTTTGATACTGAATACAATTTTGAGCTCTATTTGAAATTATAAAAGTGAATACAACCAAACTTTTGCCATTTTGAAAATATATAAAATTGAGGTAGCCTATTTGAGCTAACCTACCACCTTCTGTGTGGACCTAAGAATGACACCTTGCGCTAGCACCTGTTGCTGCTCTCGAGACACAACACCTATGAATCCTTTTGTCCTGACATGCCACATATATGTGTTTGAAATCTTACTTTGACTGAAACGTCACATTGTATGTCCAAATTTGGCCTTTGACCTGATCCTCAGCTGGTCAACCGATGGCCGCATACAGAGTACCTGGATCATACTCTGTCGACCGTGAGCCCTGGCGACAAACGATGCACTGGCTTTTACTTCGTGTCTCTATGGTGCATAGTTTGGAATCTCCAGCTGGAGCCAAGGCTGGGTACTTCAACTGTTCACGCATGTGTAACGCCAAATCATGTTTTTTAAATGTGATTTGAAAAAATCGAGGTCGTGATTTTTTATCCGACTAAAAACCATCGCACCTATCTGTTGATGTATCAAGGTACTATAAACGTCCAAATCTTCAGCGTTTCTAGGCAAAACGTCTGTTTTTAAGCCATCCTAGCGTGCGTGCCCAGCTAGAGCAAGGCATCAGCAGGTGAACGGGCGACCACCTGAGCGGCGGTCGATCTTCCCGACGAAGCAACGTGTCAGCAGATGGGTAGACGACCGCCTGAGCGACAGGCCGGTCTCCCTGGCGATCCCAGGCGCCCAGCACCGCCACCTGTTGGTGACGTCACACGGCGACGACAGGGGACGGGGGTGGCGCTCCCGGATCACCAGCGGAGCGCTGTTTTCCTCCTATGTGTCCACACTTGGTCCGGACCCGATCGAGACCGGTCCGAGTCCCAGTATCTGATTTGACTTGGTGAAAGTGACTGATGGCAGCCTTCAATGGATCCCTATTGGTGTTGGCGAACTGTGCGAATTACTACGAATAGAGGCACGCGAACTGACTGCCATAGATTGTTATTGATGCTGAAAAAACTCGGCGAATTTACAACCACGCACACACACACACACACATACACATGCACGCACACACACACACACACACACACACACACACACACACACACACACACACACACACACACACACACACACACACACACACACACACACACACACACACACACACACACACACACACACACACACACACACACACACACACACACACACACACACACACACACACACACAAATACATATTAAGGTGATCACGTGTTGCAATTTGCTTTACATCTTCGAGTTCCGGGCATCATTAACGTGTGCTTTCGTAATGAATTATAAAATGTCATTGTTCAAAATATCGAAGTTGTTTACTCGCTCACCCGCCTTAAAATCCGTAAGTTCACGAAATATTCAACTTTCCCACTATCACTTCCATCGACGACGACGATTCTTCTAGAACCTATCTGATAGCTCAGTGCATTGGTGTTGCATATATGTGTCGATTTTAAACATACAAACATGATGAAACGGAACTCAAAACATTAATCGGAGAAATGCAAAACCTCGAAACCGGCAGGAAAGTTAAACTGAGCACATACAATAACGACCAACTACATCATCACTACTAATGAAAAATAATACCGCACATGGGCCAAAGGAACAAGTCTGATGTACCACTGCAATTGCACCTTAGGAGAATGTGAACTCTTACCACACAGTGAATCGATAAAACAACTACTACGCTCAGTCGAAGACCAACAATGCATCTTCAAAACGGCGGGTCCCTCTCTCTTACACACAACACCACAACACAGCGCTGACAGGGAAATTACTAGTCGAGAACATTAAAATACTCGCAACCAACCACAACAAACGATGCCTTATTGCCTTAGAGGCAATATGCACCAAACACATCGATGCAGCTATCAACAAGCAAATCAACGCGCGTGGAACACTCAACCTCTACGAGGGACTGCTCCCCCTCCCAGTGACCGTATCTGATACCGTAACTGTAAATGTCCAGTAATTTAAGCGCCCACTCGCACAACATACGCAACTTGTTTCCAAAAATATGAAGTCAAATTCGCATATTTCTTAAAAGTTACTATCCCCACCTTGCTGCCTTGGAAATGTCTTAGGCTGAGGCGAGACGTCGACAAAATATACAGATGACCTATGTGTTAATTGTAATCCCGACCATCAAGGACTATAGTGATATACTACATAAGCACAACGAAAAAAGAAGGAAAATCATGCGATCAATTGAATCGACAAGCGGGAAGGTCACTAACGCTGAACTCGCAGCCATAGTCGGCGAAATATCCGTATATATATATATATATATATATATATAAATGACTGTGCTGACTGATTCCAAGCACGGAAAGTGGGAGTGATAATCATCACTTGTAACCACGAAAGTATTTCTGGAAAATACTCACGCATCTATACCATTTCTGAATACAAATACTCCAATACTTTTCGCAATGTGAAATGCCAGGGATAATTACGTTGGAAGCCAGGGCCTCCATGTTGGACTCCGCTTGATAACTACTTTTCAAGTAGCCTCTTTTGTTATGGAGAAAATTACGTCATATAAGTAATAAATTAAGCAAAACCTTGGTGCACTTGTATCCACACTACCCTTCTAATGGCAGCACTCATGCAAAAAAAAACAGTGGACAGGAACAATATTAAAGGGATTGTGTTAAGGAAGATGCTAAAGTTTTTCACGAGTCACTAAGGGGGCTTGGATACTTTTTGCGAGAATGGCTTATTAGGGGGAAATATATACCACACATATTTATATAAAAGCACACGGTTCTTCTCTTAAGGGCCAAGTGGGAACTATTTGGAAAATCGTGCGGTTCTTCACTTCAGTGCTTAGTTGATATTTCCGGCACACCATCATTTCAAATGAGGAAAAGCTTTCCTGAAGGCATTAAATATGACATAAAAACAATGGTCTGTTACCAAAACAGATAACTAACCTCGCTTGACATCTATTACCTGCTACACGGTAATAAGCTACCAAAATCCTGAGACCACGCAAACCTGAAGCAGGCGGTGAGCAGTCTGGGGCAGGACGCTCGACTCCCAGCCGAAGGCTGTGGGTTCGAGTGCCACCTGTCGCTGCTCCTCCTCGGCAGCTGGTCGGCGTGGTATTGAGAGCGACGTTTTCTAAGTCAATTGGCGCGTCGCCAAACCACTTACTGGCCCACCAGTCGAAAATGAGCACAAGGAGCTGTCGCAATAAATTGAGAAGAACAATGACTACACACAGGTTCTATTGAGCCCATGCATTACGATCATCCCATGTATTTGGAAGCGCCGACTAGTTGAGTAATCGAACAATGTTGGGGGAATTTTCGCCGACACGTAACGCTAGAACAGTTCTGTGACGGCTGCTGAGCCATTCGGGGTACGCCACCGGGCCATTGTTCCTGATATGATCATGAAAAGACAATGGCCATTGGCCATGCTCTCAACACTGGAGCATGCTGATGTTCTGCAATGCAAACCGATAACCCAGATTTGTCGATGTTTCGTATTTAGAACCACGCATGCTAGGCACTTTTGTCATGGGTGCGAACGTTACCAACTCCCGGATAAAGCTATGACGCAGTGCAAGTTACTTGCATGAAGATGTAAATAATGATACATTCAGAAGCATTCAACATTTTACTTTGAATCCCTGTGTTTCGCTCGAAGCACAAATAAACACCCATAGCCTGGATCAAAGTCGTTCATAAGTACATACAGAAGATGGCAATTATGTCGTTCTGATATTACCATCGACCACAATAATGAATAGCATCTGGTCCCTTAATCATTTATTTGTAAGTCCTCTCTTGGCTAGACAATCATCCATCGATTTGAAAGTTGCTCATCCCCCTCCCAATACTTAGTAATGACTTGCAAAATGTGTGTAGATACTTAAAGGAATTCGCTGTTTTTTTTACCCGGGCACACTAATGTGCACACAAATGCTTACTTGAGGTTGTACTTCAGCAGTGAGGTTGTACTTCAGCTTTGGAATTTATGCTAGGGCATTTATGCTAGGACATTGACGCTGGGGCATTGATGCTCGGGCATTGATGGTAAGGAATTGATGGTAAGGCATTGATGCTAGGGTATTGATGCTAGGGCATTGATGCTAAGGCACTGGTGATGGGGCATTGATGGTAGGGCATTGATTGTGGGGCATTGATGCTAGGGCATTGATGCTAGGGTATGAATGTTATGGCAAGAATGATATGACATGAATGATGTGACATGAATGCTGTCACATGAATGCTCTGACATGAAAGCCGTGACATGAATGATGCGACATGAATGCCGTGACATGAATGCTGTGACATGCATGCTGTGACATGAGCGCTATGACATGAAAGCTATGGCATGCACGCTAGGGCATGAATGCTAGGGTGTTCGTGCGGTCGTGCTTCGGTTTCCGTTGGCTCCTGGTGTGGTGGGCGTGCCTGCTCCAGTGTCCCCAGCAGGGATCCGGCGGCGGCTTCCGCAGCCTCTGGTGCCGGCCAGTGGCGTATCCAGGATTAGTCCACCGGGGAGTTTATAATTTTGTTTCGCCCTCTGGATTTTAGTACTCCAATCTTTAATTTGTGCTGCTTGATCCAGGGGAGAAGTCACGTTTAGAAATTGTCAGGGCTGTGCAATGTAATGTAATGCAATGTAATGCGATAGCTGTTCGTCGGCCGTGGTGCCATTACCAGACGCCCGAAGGCCCCTTGAGCGACAAGTCCCCTTGTGTGCTTCGTCACAGCCCATGCTGCAACAGAATGGCATGTATTCAATTGACCCCCCCTGGACCCTGAAAGGACCCAAGTGGGGGAGGATCCAGGGACCCGTGCTCCCTGGACCCGCCAGTGCTGCCGGCTGCCAGTTCCTGTCATCCTCCGCCACTGACACCGGCCGCCAGTTCCTGTTATCCTCCGCTACTGATGCCGGCTACCAGTTCCTGTTATCCTCGCCACTCCTCCGCCACTGACACCGGCCGCCAGTTCCTGTTATCCTCCGCTACTGATGCCGGCTACCAGTTCCTGTTATGCTAGTTCCTGTTATCCTCCGCCACTGACACCGGCCGCCAGTTCCTGTTATCCTCCGCCACTGACACCGGCTGCCAGTTCCTGTTATCCTCCGCCAATGTATCCGGCGGCCGCCAGTTCCTGTTATCCTCCGCACTCCCCCCATTCTGTTATCATCCGCCATTGACACCGGCCGCCAGTTCCTGTTATCCTCCGCCACTGACGCCGGCCGCCAGTTCCTGTTATCCTCCGCCACTGACCGGCTGCCAGTTCCTGTTATCCTCCGCCACGACACCGGGCGCCAGTTCCTGTTATCCTCCGCTACTGATGCCGGCTACCAGTTCCTGTTATCCTCCGCCTGATGCCGGCTGCCAGTTCTTTTTCCTCCGCCACTGACACCGGCCGCCAGTTCCTGTTATCCTCCGCCACTGACACCGCCCGCCAGTTCCTGTTATCCTCCGCCACTGACACCGGCCGCCAGTTCCTGTTATCCTCCGCCACTGACACCGCCCGCCAGTTCCTGTTATCCTCCGCCACTGACGCCGGACGCCAGTTCCTGTTATCCTCCGCCGGCCAGCCGCTGGCCGACCACGCCCAACCTTGGTGTCTGCTCTGCGGCACAGCCTACCAGGCCGCCTCACGAGCGTCGGCCGGGTGCGGCGCCCGACGCGGTGCAGGACGGCGAACTCAGCGCCGGGGGACTGCCGCTCCCGGGAAACCTGTTTCCGGACGTTTCCGGGTGTTTCCAAGTGATTCAGTCGATCGACTTCCGCCGGACATATTCTCGACCCGCGCCACCGGCCGAAGGGCGCCTGTTCACTGACAGCCTTGGCTGGGGCGCGCCTGAGCCAGCCCGGCGGCCTGCCGTCTCCAGCAATGAGTTGACCTGAGTGGGACTCCAGCTACGAGGAGTGGTCTCGGACCAGAACTGAACTCTCTGGGGCTCGCTCGACCGGAAGTTGCCTTGCCAAATCGCCCGGAGTCATGGCTGGCGCCTGACCATGACTCCGACGATCACCAAGACTGTCCTGACTCGGAAGGTTACCAGAGGTCTGACGTTGTCATGGCCGGCGCCTGACCATGGCTCCGACGATCACCAAGACTGTCCTGACTCAGAAGGTTACCAGAGGTCTGACGTTGTCATGGCCGGCGCCTGACCATGACTCCGACGATCACCAAGACTGTCCTGACGCGGAAGGTTACCAGAGGTCTGACGTTGTCATGGCCGGCGCCTGACCATGTCTCCGACAGTCACCAAGACTGTCCTGACGCGGAAGGTTACCAGAGGTCTGACGTTGTCATGGCTGGCGCCTGACCATGACTCAGACGATCACCAAGACTGTCCCGACTCAGAAGGTTACCAGAGGTCTGACGTCATGGCCGGCGCCTGACCATGGCTCCGACGATCACCAAGACTGTCCTGACTCAGAAGGTTACCAGAGGTCTGACGTTGTCATGGCCGGCGCCTGACCATGACTCCGACGATCACCAAGACTGTCCCGACTCAGAAGGTTACCAGAGGTCTGACGTTGTCATGGCCGGCGCCTGACCATGACTCCGACGATCACCAAGACTGTCCTGACGCGGAAGGTTACCAGAGGTCTGACGTTGTCATGGCTGGCCTGGGCATGGCTCGGGTAGTCGCCATCACTGTCCTGACTCAGACTCTGAAGGCTGCCAGAGGTCTCACGTAGTCATGGCTGGCCTGGGCATGGCTCGGGTAGTCGCCATCACTGTCCTGACTCAGACTTTGAAGGCTGTCAGAGGTCTGACGTTGTCATAGCTAGACTGACCAGGGCTCGGATAGTCGCCATCACTGTCCTGACTCTGAAGGCTACCAGAGGTTTGATGTAGTCATAGCTGCCCTAACCATGGCACTGACGGTCACCAAGACTGTCCTGACTCAGATTCTGAAGGCTGCCCGAGGTCTGACGGACGGCAGCGGGGTCGACCTGACGGAGACCTCTGACCGGAGGAGACAACGCGCTGGCGACTCCACATTCCACGGCCGGCAGGTGGCAGGCGGGCACCGGCCGCCACCGCGGCGCTTATCTGGGTCATGCGCGCGCGCGTACGTACGGGTACATGCACACGCCCTGCAGGTGACCTTGCAGCCGCCGGAGTCACGCGACCACGGCGCGTCGGCCCTGTGGCCCAGGTGGCCGGTGGCCGGTGGCCGGTGGCCGGTGGCCGGTGGCCGGTGGCCGGTGGCCGGTGGCCGGTGGCCGGTGGCCGGTGGCCGGTGGCCGGTGGCCGGTGGCCGGTGGCCGGTGGCCGGTGGCCGGTGGCCGGTGGCCGGTGGCCGGTGGCCGGTGGCCGGTGGCCGGTGGCGGCCGGTGGCCGGTGGCCGGTGGTGGCCGGTGGCCGTGGCCGGTGGCCGGTGGCCGGTGGCCGGTGGCCGGTGGCCGGTGGCCGGTGGCCGGTGGCCGGTGGCCGGTGGCCGTGGCCGGTGGCCGGTGGCCGGTGGCCGGTGGCCGGTGGCCGGTGGCCGGTGGCCGGTGGCCGGTGGCCGGTGGCCGGTGGCCGGTGGCCGGTGGCCGGTGGCCGGTGGCCGGTGGCCGGTGGCCGGTGGCCGGTGGCCGGTGGCCGGTGGCCGGTGGCCGGTGGCCGGTGGCCGGTGGCCGGTGGCTGGTAGCCGGTGGCCGGTGGCCGGTATCCTATGCCGGCGCCGGAAAGACGCGCGAGCACAGACGAGAAGGCCGTGCCGAAAACGTGGTGGCCACGGTGCGATGTGCGACCGCTCACGTCACCTATGTGGTCGCGGTACTGTCGGTACGCTGAGCTCCCGATCCGACTGCCTGCTGTTGCCATCCTGAGTCTGTTGCGCACGCGGGACTGGGCGGCATCGCCGGCGGTCGACGGCAGCGCGTCTACTGTTGTGCATCCGGGTGGTGCTGCGGCGGCGTATTTCGCCCGGCTGCAGGCGACCCCGCCCCGCGCTGGAGTACCAGCTGCTGTGCGGCTGGTCACGCGCTTCGCTGTGGGCGAGGCCACGCTCCGCTTTGCTCGGACTTCCGGATGCATGTCTCGACTGTTGCACCGCCTCGGAATGGAATGTTCTCACGATGTCAAGAGGGCAATGGTTTTCAATTAGCACAACGCTCTATTTCCTCTTTGTTCGTCAGGTTCCATTATACTAGGCCGTGAGAAGGCAGGGATGCCTCAGTGTCACTTGGAACATTTTTAGGATAACCACGTGTACTGCTTAGCTGTTTCAGTCACCATTGGCTGCCAGCGCAGTTCAGCTTACCGATATAAATGACTTATGCGCTCTTTCTTGGCAAGGATCAGCTTTCGTTTACCGGAATGCAATTATCAACCCAAGGTAATGAAGTAAATTTGGCAGCTAATTCAGTTTGCTCTTGGACAGCAGTATTATATTTTGTTCATAGCATTTCGTGCCCAATTCTAATGTTCTGCTCGTCCGTTCATCTGGGCTGGAAACTCAATCACCTTAACCCGTCCCGTCTCGGGGGGGTCTTCAACCGCACCCCTCAGGTTTTTCGCGGATAACGGACGAACGGCGCACGGCAGCGCACCCAAATTTGGCATACCTTTTTCCACATCAATTTGACGTGTTGACTCAAATTTTTTAGGTCAGGTCATCTAGGGTCAACGAGTTAGTCAAGGTCAAGTGAGGTCACCTCCAAAAAAGTTCAACCAGTTGTCACGCTTTAACGGATACAAATATTTTCATGAAACTTTCAACGTTTGCTTATCTTTACGGATGCAACAAAACATATGAGTTGAATTTTTCATTTCTTTCGTTTTTGACTACATATAAATTTTGCGTATTTGCCATATTGCAGTTCAAATACAGGATTCTGGCTAAAGTAAGCATTTTTTATTAGGGCAAGTTGACTTCCAACAATGTTTCTCGGTTTGCTCTACCCATTGGGAAAGGAAAATTAAAGAAAACTTGAAAACTCAAAATTTTGAGAATTTCACAAAAATAAATTTTATTTTTGGGGGGCCAAAACATATTGTAGCCCTGGTCGATTTCGCTATCCTTATCTCATTCCAAATACCTTTTTTATATATCCCTCATAATGAACTCCCCAGAGTAAAAAACATAATGTAAGTCGTGAAAAGTCGTGAAAATCTAGCCCCTCTGTTGACGTCACTTTCGGTTGAAATATTTTTTGGAGATGGACCCGGACCCTACTCGTCGAGCGCTTTCTGATGACACCTCTTTCGTTTTCGTGCGATGTTTAGTTTGGATTTTAGAGGAGAGGGTCTTCAACCGCCCCCCCCCCGAGACGGGTGTGAGGATTTGACCGGAAAGACGGCGCGGATTAACACGTGTTCCCTATACTAATATGCACCCAGCGATGAATATGTGTTAATACACGTACCCGAAGATCCAATCCTGTGTCACCACTATCACCAATATCGATTGATTTATACCAGTGCATTTTGTCCATCTATCCGTCTGATTTTTTATTTCCCTCCCACCCCTCTCTCTCTTTCTTTCCCCTCCCCTCTCTCTCTCTCTCTCTCTCTCTTTCAATCTCTTTCTTATTCTATTTTTCTTGGAGCCCTTGGATGTACTTCTAATTATATTTGAGGAAGCTGCATTTCAGCTCGATTAGTATACCTACCTCCACTCAATATATCCTCCATTCCGCACACCATACTGTGTCTCCATCCCACTACCTCTAACCATAGTCGGCAATGAGAGCATTCACCTATGCCTCTATCATGAAAATCGCTGGCAAACATTTGTCATGCGGCCTTGATAACCCAGTTTGATGGAGACAACAAAAACTGATACTGTGTAAGATTACAGTATCAGTTTTTTTTAGATTGCTTGGCGCACTTCTACTGTAGCATAATGTAGCTTCATAGGCACGTGGATAAGGAGGAACCAGGAACAAACCCAACCATTTTATGACCTCCAGCATAATTCGCATGTATGTGAATGAAGAAAGTAATTTTTAGAGCTGACTTAGCCCACCCCGTGTTCTTAGAACGTTCAACCTCCCCTCTTTAGTGGAATGGTGCAAAGGACTCCGAGTAGGTAGCTGCAAGTATACGCGGAGGCAGGATGGGGTGGCTTGGTGGCATGCACTCCGGACGGCATGCACTCCGGCAACGCCGTGTTAGGGCGCGCACGACGCCGCGTGTTTAGGTGGCCTGGCGGCATGCACTCCCGCGCCGCGTGTTTAGGTGGCTTGGCGGCATGCCCTCCGGAGACCGCCGCATGTTTAGGTGGCTTGGTGGCATGTACTCCGGCGAACGCCGTGTGTTTAGGTGGCCTGGCAGCATGCACTCCGGAGACCGCCGCGTGTTTAGGTGGCTTGGCGGCATGACTCCGGGAACGCCGCGTGTTTAGGTGGCTGGCGCATCCCGGCGCCGCGTGTTTAGGTGGCTTGGCGGCATGCACTCCGGCGAACGCCGCGTGTTTAGGTGGCCTGGCGGCATGCACTCCGGAGACCGCCGCGTGTTTAGGTGGCTTGGCGGCATGTCCTCCGGCGAACGCCGCGTGTTTAGGTGGCCTGGCGGCATGCACTCCGGCGAACGCCGCGTGTTTAGGTGGCCTGGCGGCATGTACTCCGGCGAACGCCGCGTGTTTAGGTGGCCTGGCGGCATGTACTCCGGCGAACGCCGTGTTTAGGTGGCCTGCGGCACGCACTCCGGAGACCGCCGCGTGTTTAGGTGGCCTGGCGGCACGTACTCCGGACCTTTAGGTCCTCGCATGCCCGTTAGGTGGCCTGGCAGCATGCACCCACTGACCGCCGCGTGTTTAGGTGGCCTGGCGGCATGCACTCCGGAGACCGCCGCGTGTTTAGGTGGCTTGGCAGCATGTACTCCGGCGAACGCCGTGTGCTTGGCATTTCCAGTTCATTCCCGAGTGGCGTTGAGATGGAGCAGAATAGTGGTCGCCATACACGCCAATGTAGCCGTCCTTAACACGCGCCCTGGAGGGGGTGGGGGTGAAATCCGCCAACCCCTCAGGTTTTTCGTGCATAGTTCCAGATTTTACCGGTCGGCATACGCCATTATTTGCGTACCTTCATAGAAATGACCGGCGCGTTGTTCAAAGCAAGAAAAACGGAAATCCGATGCGCCCTAAAACCACAATCACACACACACACAAAAACGGAAATCGGCCGATTTTTTTTCGAGTTAGGGCTGTGAAGGTAAAAAATATTTTGTAGCGCCAGACCACAAAAATCGGCGCTGGTGTGCTTCCAGTATATTAGCAAAAGGGAAGTATTATTGACAACAGTAACGACTTGTTTGATATATATTATTACGCTGTATAGTTTAATAGTCGTGTTAGGTCATGTTAGGTCATTGTGTACCTAAGCATTTCCATACTCTATTAATGTACTTTACTCCTTTCTTTGCGAAGCCGATTGCGCCAAGCCCTCGACGGAGTAGTCGGGCGGGCGGCCCGGTTCCGGTAACTGGAGCAGGTAATGACCGGATAATGTGCTACTATATACGTGACCTGAGGCTAAATGCAGAGTCTAGCATCTGCATTGCATCATTAGTAATGTTCAAAACAGCATTGATGCCCATTTTGGTGCATTTAAACACAATTGCAGCGATTCATGACAATGACAAGCCAAGTCGTACAAACAAGACAAGATTGACATATTTTGAACAAACATATTTGACCTCATTTTGGCCTTGAAGATATTAGCCTAGTGTCATGACATTTGCACACAACAGAGTTCACTACCGTAGCCATCCACCCGGCGAATTTCGTTGCTCTAGCTTTGATAGGAGCCGATATCTTATGGGGCGATATCCGCCCCCTCCAGTGCGCATAATTTTCAGAGACCCTCCAGGGCGCGTCCTAATGTACACTGGAAACTAGCTCAGCAAATCTTCGTATGCTTTGCTATTTGAATAACTTGATTATTTGCAATCAAGTTCACACTACGGTTGGTTAGATCTTCGCACACCAGCCACTGAGCTGCTAGACAAAGTAAGGCTGAACCGAATTGAATGGCTTTCGAATATCAAGAAGCTTTTATTTTTATCTGCCTCCAGCTCGATCAGGGGCAAATGGCGAGCGGCAGCACTACTACCTACCCGGCTGGAAACAGACAAATACAGTGCGTTTGCCGAATTTTAAATAATGGCGAGACAATATTAATCGGCTCGCTGGACTTCGAGTGCTTTTTGTTGAAGGGTGAGAGTTTTGAAGCCTTGTGCCAGCATATTTACAGGCATCAGGGAACTGATCACGGTCGTGTTGTGCTTTTACTCGTCCACGAAAAGCCGTGTGGTCGGCTTACTTGCAGAAATCACCCGCAATTTCAATGGTCATCGTATTCGAAGAAAAAGTAACTGTCACATCCTATTTGCACACCATGTCGTATCATGCTTAATTAATTAAATCAGAACCCTAACTGGGTCCTGGGTGGCAACAGCTAGAATTAACACAGAGAACAAAGGGTTGACATCATCATCGGGTCCGAATACGGCTGTCACCTCGGGCCACTCTGGCTGTCAGTAAGGTTGCGCACCTCGGTCCTCAGGCCTGTCACCTCGGGCATACTGGCTGTCAGGATGGCTGCGTACCTCGGTCCTCTCGCCTGTCACCTCGGGCTGTCGGGATGGCTGCGCACCTCGGTCCTCAGGCCTGCTCTGCACGACAAATTAATCTTCACTCTTGAGCACGTGAAGACACGGATGTGAGGAAAGCATCTGCACGGGCGGCAGCTAGTCAGGGCAGCGGGGATGGGGTGGCGCGTATCGTTGGTTACGCAGGGGCATGTGGCGGGTATCGTTGGTTACGCGGGGGCATGTGGCGCGTATCGTTAGTTACGCGGGGGGATGTGGCGGGTATCGTTGGTTACGCGGGGGGATGTGGCGAGTGTCGTTAGTTACGCGGGGTAAGTGGCGCGTGTCGCTGGCTTCGCGAGGGTATATGGCGCGTAACACTAGCTACTTGAGGGTATATGGCGCGCAACACTGGCTACGCGAGGGGTATATGGCGCGTGGCACAGTGGCACACTCCGCCGTCGCCGCGCACTCCCTTGTCGACACATACGCCACCATCACCGCATACGCCGCAGTCATCACATGCGCCGACGTCGCCGCAAACGCCGCCGCATACGCTACTGTCGCCGCATATGTCGCCACATACGACGCCGCACCGATGTTCTATGAAATCGATTGGGTACACATTGCGTGGCTCAACTGCAACTCGTCCAGCACTGGCCACTCAACAGGATGTCATGTAAAGTCTAAAGGTCACCAGGGGATGGGGAGGTCAACCATTGAGAGAACATTAGCCCTCACGAAGGTGTATAAACCAACGGTCATGATAGCACCACAGGAGACAATCTCACGTCATGTAGCGCCGCAGCACGTTAAACTATGCTGCGAGAGAAAGCACAACGGCTGAGGGAGCGCATCTGGACACCTGATCCTTCGTGTGAAATGCAGCACCACACCAGCATTTTCTTTCTCACGAATATCGGGTGTGAAATATGCCGCCAAGTTTAGCGTGGAAATGATTAATTGGCGACAATTCAGGATGGCAAGTCGGAACAGCGTCTGAATTTCACGAGTCGTGCGAGACAACGCCAGCGTCCAACCACCAAAAGCATCCCAGGTGATTTCCTGGAATGTTCATCGCACTATGCGTCAGTCGTCGGAATGGTCGTCAGCCAGGAATGGTCGAGATGGCAGTTGTAATGCCATGTGACGTCATATGTGCACACTTGGTGCGGCCGCCGCACAAAAGCAAACACGTGAACTATGGTGGCCGCTACGGTTTATTTGAACGTGATGAAAGGTCAGCGATTAAGTGGTATGGGTCTCGGCTGGCTAACACCCACCATTTGCAAAACACCGAACAACAGAACAGCTGCAGACCATCGGAATTTAGACGAACCGTCGTTGTCTACTGAAAAGCCGAAAAAAAAATCTTAGAACACTGGACAGCCAATCAACAATTACGGATACCATGTGACAACAGGTTACCGTATCTCAGCACATCCAGATGGGCATTTTTCGCGAAGCCATCACACTCCAGACATTTTCATTTCGTATGCATGCATGTGCCCTCTAGCGCTATGACGTTACTATACTACTCCTCATTCTCGAATTGTGGAAAGCATAGAGCTACTAGTGGAAAAGGCAGACAAAATGTATTCAGCTGGTAACGCCTTGTTCTAAGCTGTCTTGCATCAGAAGATGGTTGCATTAAGGGCTCCGTCTGTCTCTTTAGTGGAGCTGTTGTCAATCGGAAGCAAAACATGTTCATGGTCGGTTAGCTCCCTGGGAATAACGCGGGGATTGTGGAAGCTTCTTTCGTCAGAGCTTCCCTTCATATGTCGTCGTTGGGGAAAGATCAATGCAACGATCCCATGCAAATTTGATAGTGTGGTGCAGATATTTGGATGCCCGGTGACCATCGCTACAATCCGCACAATCCGCACAATCCGCACAATCCGCAACCTGCCTCATTTTCCTCATACATGTGCATTGCGTACTCGTGTCATGTCTTTACCCTTGTCACTGACGTGGATAACTGAAAACCTATTAGATGGATAGCTCTGAAATGCATGATGATGACTAGTTTCGATATTCGACTTGCAGATAGGTAGCTAGGTGGTAGGCTACCCCGAATCCGTCTAATTTTGACATTCCCGGAACAAATTACGTCAGCTAGTAAGGAAAATTATCCATAGATATTAAATATGTGCATGCAGCATATCAGTATTACATTTACCCTTTTGGTGTAAACAAAGGCGTCATTTTTGGTCATTGAGTTTATTCATAAATATGAAATAGGTACATGGAGCGTATCAGTATTATATCTACCCAGATGGTATTCCCCAAGGCGTCATTATAGGTCGTTGAAATTATTCATCAAGATGAAATAGGCATATATAGCATATCAGTATGTCTACCCAGTTTTTATACCCAGAGGCGTCGGCACTGTCGCAAAGGTGGGAAACCTGGGGCGGGACCCATTTTGAAGTCTCTTATTTTCATGCAAAGCCCGTAGGGCGAATGCTAAGCCTGTTCAAAGTTGGAATGAGGGCTCAACCTCTCTGCCCCTTAGCCCATTCCCCACATCCATGGGTATGACTGATCTCGGTTGTCTGAAGATAAAAGCAATGCACAGATTCTCAGAGTGGTCAATTTCTTAACAAACATCAGAGACGCAAACACATGGGGGCAATGAGAGGGCCGAAATTGGTGAAGGAGGCGACTGGGCCCACAGGGGCCTATAATGAAGTTGAAATCATTGGGCAGGGTTCGAGCCAACATTGAGCTGGAAACAAAGCACCGAAAAAAGTACGCAAGTCGACACATAAGCTGATTCGTGTTCCGCGTCTCTTCAATTGAGTCGGGGGGACGAGTGGTCTAGGGGTAAGTCGCTCGTCTCACAATCAAAAGTCTGTGGGTTCGAGTCTCACCTGTCGCTACTCTTCGCCCGCGACCAATCGGCGTGAGAGATTGGCGACGCTGCATGACTCAACGGTCGATGTGTCGTAAAACCAATAACCAAACCATCAATTGAGTCAGGCTGCAGCTGTTGATTATTGGCTGTCTAATGGTGGGCGTCTGGCTGCATACCCGAGCGCTGATTACCTCAGTACTGATTAGCTAAGTACTGCATACCTGAGTGCTGGATAAATAGCTCAATTTCGACACGATTCGTCCCTTGTTCGCGGTCGCGGATTGACGTGGCGGTAACCACGGTAGTTGGCGCGAGTATGTGCTTTTGCATTATTATTAGCCGATCACGCAAGACATTCAGATTCGGGTGGCGAGCCGAGCTGTCGGCTATCTCCAGTTGTATTGTTGGCGTTGTTAATGAGCAGCGTGAGTACCTACATGCATGAGCCGCAAAAATAAAACAATAGGAAAGTGATACCTGCCCTATGAGTAGCTACAATCCATTAATCCGCCAGGGCAGCTGACGAACCCTAAAACCGCAACATAGCCAGAGTAGCTGACGCGCCCAAAGCTGCAGTGCACGCTAGGTACAGGAACACCGACCCCTTCTCCGGAAGCGTCGCCGGATTTTTTCACAGTGATGGTCTGCTAGAATACCGTGGGCGGAAGGAACCTGCAGGGGTCGAGGCAGGGCCTCCTCTAACACGCCAGCTGGGGGCCGCAGGCCCGGTCACGGCCGCTCGCACCTCCCGCCCCCCCCCCCTCCCCCGGCATGACGGCGCCAGTTCCCAGTCAACGACTATTGCTCGCTGCTTTAGTCAGCACGACTGGAGGAGGGAAGTGTGAAGAGAGAGAGAGAGGTCGGGCCGTCTCGGATAGTAGTTCCGCATTCGCGAATGGGCGCGGCTTCCAGGCGAAGGTCCCTCGACGAGGCCCGGGTGAGTGACCCGAAATGGTCACACCCCATTGACCTCCGATCGGCTTAGAGTAAGGCTTTTTAATTAATAATTGGGGGTGCCTGAAAGCCATCAATAACAAGCGTCCCTGGTCCATATCACCCTGCCCTAAACAGCACGAGTACCTGCCTAATCATCCCCAACTGAATGTTCCTGGATCTGAGGCTGCCCACCTTCCCGCAAGTCAGGGACGGATGTTGAGTAAAGGGGGCATTGAGGGCATGTGTCCCTCATGGAAAGGTGACACCCATCCAACCGAAAAGGCGTCCCTTTAAGGAGGCTCGAGTGCACTCCCCCCCCATCACGCTCACCACATTTTTTTCAGTCAAAAACGACCCTTTCAGAGGAGGATACACCCATTTGAAACGAAATGGCGTGCCTTCAGTATGCTCGAATATGCCCCCTCCCCCCGCGCCCCACCTTCCCGCTCAACGATTTTTCCCGTCGAAGGTCTCCGACGGAACGTGTCCCCCATGCAAACTCCTGGTCTCGCCCGTGCCGTTAACTCTTGCTCAATGTAGATTATGGTCAGAAAGCGTATAGATGTCTCATCCATGCTCATCCATCCATGCTCATCCTTCACCTCGATTTCATTTGACGTCACTGCTGTGTACATAGTCAGCGAGTTCGTCTCTTATTGAGTCAGTTTCATTTACGTATTTTATATGTGTTTTTAGGAAAACGTCTTCCCCGTTAGGCAATGCTCCAATGTCACCCACCCGTGTAATGTTGTACATGGAAGGGTGAGTAGCTTTAAAATTGTATTTTTTGGCACGATGTTGGGCCGCAAAAGGAGTCTTATGAATATTTAATTTAAGTCGAGGGAGTTGTTTTCCGTGGCCAACTTGTTGGCTCCACCGCGACTTTGACTGGTGCACCTCCACTACGGAGACTGATGGACCACCCTTATCGGTAAGAACCTTGAATACATTTAACTGCTGCCATCTGACGATAACAAAAGACCGCAAATGAACGCTGTAAAAGGCTCCAACCAAAACTAAGCCCAGAAACCACAGTGGCAAATGTGGCTTGTGTAGACAAAGGACTCCGCCCGCATGGTCATAACCAGCAGTGGCAAAGGATCGTCTGTTTCTCTGAATACCCCACCGTCAATTGCACGGTAAACATCGGCAGCTGGCGACTCCCTGCCGCGATAACGCCGAGGTCACGCGCCGGCCCCACGCCCATTTCACGCTCCAGCACCGGGACGCTGGGAATTGATTGAAGCGCCTGTTTGATGGCCTAAATGATGCGCTCCGGCGAGGCGCGGTCACGTGACTTCCGACTGGCTGTCGCCGGCACATCGACGGCGGTGTTGTCTGCATCTTCGCGAGATGTGGGTTGTCGCTGTCGTGATCGGCAGGGCCACCGCGCTGTTCCGCTGACAGGTCGCCAAAAGAGGCGGAATGGAGCCAGGGTCATCCGTTCGTCTGGCTACCGATTGGCGCGTTCTCACGCGTACTGAATCAGCTGACGTTAAAGGAGTCCGTGAGCCGGACCAAGAGTTGGTTTATGAAGTGGTTAGGCTTGTCGGCGGCGCCAGCGGTCGAGCAGCTAACATTGGCAACTGGCAGATGTGCATCTTCTCTACAAATCGGCATATCGAAGTTGTGTATCACCAGCATACAGCCAGTCTCAGGCGATGTGTGCTCCTGAATTTCAGCCTTACAAGTTTGCTAATTCGCGGCCCTACCATGGCATATCTCTGTAGGAGTCGCATGTTAATTCGAGTACTTCCAGATCATGCTAAGTTGGTCAGCAATCTGTTGAGCTAAAATTGTATTGCACAGAAACATTTAGTATATTTGGAGATCGGTCAGTATCTTGGAAACCGCTACAAGTCATTACTTCTATTGCGCCATTCACCAATGTGTCAACTAATTACAACAGGATAGAAGCGATATGTTTAGTATATACTGGCACATTATTATATTTTAATGGGAAGCTGTATGTGGATTGAGGGCATCAGGGTCACAATCAAGTAACGAAATCAATTATGGTTGTCAGATCACAGTGCCGCTACCACCGTCTAGACCAATATAATTAACCATCGATCACACCTACCTACACTGAGGCGTTCCGTCGGCGTTTTTCGTCAATTTTCGTTTACTTCATTTATTCTCGTCTGTGGTACGAATCGCAACGCTTCCGTGATTGAATCGCTGTACAGAGCGGGACGCTCTGTAGGAGGCGACTGGGCGCGCAGCCCGCCTTAGCTCCGATCACTTGTGTTAGTTATCAAGGGTGGGCCAGCAATTAACGCCCCCATCGTGTCATGCTTTATTGACTGGCTGATGTTAGCTGGTCGCGGCTCACCACAGCGCCACACAAATGGCCAATTAAAGGAACGCGACTTTAGTTGCTGGAAACGTGAGGCTTATAACACTATTCGACATTGCATTGCAATAATACAGTAAGCATTACCAAAATGCCACCTTCCACCAGACGTGTCCAACAGACGTTTCTAATAGCATGTGGTCAATTCAAACCGAAGGCATATCCAAAGGAGTCACAGTAGTAAAGAAAAAAACGAAACAACACCTCCCATGATAGCCCAGGACCTCTTTGACCGCCAGACCTGTAGAGAGCAATAGTCCGGAAGGCGTCTGACGCAGCGTGTTGGGACGCGATCAATCTTTGGACAATTAAAGGGGCTTCGGCTGTGGGTAACAAATCCCTCTGAACAGCTAGAAGCCCTGCGCGGTTGGCTTCGTCCGATCCCTGTGCCGGGGGAGGAGGAGGGAAGTGAGCCACGCCCTTCATTTCTTCAAATCTGGACAACGTACCGTTCGATTCCCCCTCAGGATGTCTTAAGCGAATCGCCGTCACAGCATACAAGCCGCTAGATCGTTTTATCGACAGGCATGGGATTCGAATCACCACAGGCAGGCAGACTTAGGCTAGCAGTTCTCTATAATTTAAGTGCGTTTTATCTGATTTTTGTGCGCGAGCGCATGTATTGTGGTTAATTTTAAGTTCTAACTTCTATTTGGGCATATTTCAGTGAAATATACATGCGTACACAACGCAGGTATATTTCCTCGGAAGGGGACTGTTGTTGATGATTGTGAAAGAATAAGAAGATCGTTGTGCTCCTCCTATGCATCGCTGGTATTAATTTTTCTCGAATTTCCTCCTGTGGTAGCATAAGCGACGTTTTGTGGTCCGAGCCTATATAATCCCTAAAATTCGTTTCTAGAAAAGCTATTCATTCTGCACATTCAAACACAGGGTGTCTACGCGGTAACTTGGCACCCACCTATCGCGAAACTGTTTTCATGGAATATAATGGGTGCCCCGTATATCAACATGTAACAATACGTGGTTAGAAACGACAGAACTGAGAGCCCATGTTTGTTTAACACGCGAGAGGCTCGAAAATTACACGCACTGGACGGGGGCGGATTACGCATCCCCTAATATCACGGCTCCTATTAAAGCTGGAGAAACGAAATTCGCATGGTGGATGGGTACGATAGCTAACTCAATTGTGTGCAAATTCCGTGAACTTAGGTCAATATATTCAAGATAAAATTAGGTCTTTTTTAAAATCCGATTTTGCGTGGCTTGGCTTGTCATTGTTATGGATCGCTGTGATTGTGCTTAAATGCTCCAAAATGGGCATCAATGATGCTTTAGGCATTACTAATGATGCAATACAGATGCTAGACCAAGCATTTGACCTCAGGTAATCTATATAACAGCACTTTATCAGGTCATTACCTGCTCCAGCTACCAGAAACGGGCCGCCCACCCGACTGCTCCATTGGAAGGCTCAGCGCAATCGGTTTCGCAAAGAAAGAAGTGAAGTACATTAATAAAGTGTGGGAACGCTTAGGTACACAATGACAAACAGTAGTTTTCAGGATGTGTAGGGAGTAACATGCAAAGTGACATCAATCGCATGACAGTCATTACCATTTATGATGACATTCCAGTTGACCAAGTTTGATTCCATTAACCTGGCATGAACTTGACCTTACTTGACCTCGGTGACCTAGCATAACTTTGAAACTATGTAGCATAACAATATACATCAAACAAGTCACTCGTGTTGCCAAGAACGTTTCCCTTTTGTCAATATACGGGAAGCGCATCGACGCCGATTTTTGTGGTCTGGCGCTGCGAATTTGTTTTTACTCTAACGGCCCCTAACTCTAAAAACGTTCGGCCGATTTCTGTTTTTCTTACTTTAAACAACGCGCTTGTCATTTATAAGCAGGTACGCAAACAATGGCGTATATTGGCCGGTACAATCTGGAGTTATGTTCGAAAAACCCGAGGGTGGGTGGATTCATCCCCCCTTCCAGGGCGCGTGTTAACTCGCTTTTTGAGGGTGTCCTGGCCAAATTAGGATTTACTGCTTTTGGCATGAGGCTGATAAGACAAGGCTACCAAAATTATGTATGCTTTAGAGCTGTAACTTATGCTGTTCGTAAATAGCCTGCAAGAAGTCCGCGGATACGGCAGGAGAGCATCCTGCCATCCGGAACAAGAACATAACAGCGTATTTGCATACTTTCGACTGCATCAGTATAACCCACCGTTTGAAAGTATGCCAGTCCATTGATCACAAAGCTGGCACTTTTCATTCGCGCGTGCGTGTCGTGGGGCGTGGTGCTACACTGGACACGTTTCCACTGGCGTGGGGCCATTTCCAGACCTTGAATACTAATGGATATGACGGGTGTGTCGTGACGTGCAGGGGTCACGCGTCGCCGCCAGCCGGCCGCGCTGGCTCGTTGTGACGTGACAGTGCTGAGGTGACAGGTCGCGTGCGATTGCGTGTGAAAGCCATGCGGGAGGACAACTGGTTCGGACGGCTGCCACGGTTCCCATGTGCCCATGTCTGTGTCGTCTGTGTCGTGGTGATGTGGATGCAAGGTTAGGATGTGTATGTGTGTGGTGCGTGAGGTGTGTATGAGGTGTAATTGCATGGTGTAAGCGCATTGTGTACATTGAAGCATTTTTAAGAGACAAACCATACAAGACGCAGTCAAAATAAGATATCGGTGCATGGGTAGATGAAAAATACAAACATGCAAAATGTGACATCAAGTCAGTTCCCTAGGTCAACCGAAAGCTCAAGAGTGAAAAATGTTTGCTAGCACATACACTTGTTGATAATCAATATTAAGAATACAATTCGGAATATAAATAACATACGATATCCTCAAAAATAATTACGTTATACGTTATGCGTTATAAATTAAGATCTAGTTAGTTAATTGAAATGCGAACTACAACAGTGACATTAATTCACATGACATCGTCCTTGAAGCCAAAAAAGTTAATAAAAAATGCTAGCTATTGTCAAAGCTTAATGGCTCCAAAATATATGATTATATGGCAATGTGTTTCTAACTTCAAGGAGGTTATATTAAATGCCACTGCATATCAGCATAGCCCCCATTAACTCTCTTTGTGCACCATCCGCTGTGATAATTGTTACCTTCAACTGACCGTCACATATTTTTAGGTATTTGGCCCATACGAGATGGCGACTTTGACTTTTGGTACATTAGTTAGTATGCATTTGTTAGTATACATCTTCGGTTTGCAAATCAGCAAAATCGAAGTACGAAATAGCATTTGTTTTGTAATCAGGTTCTAACAATTGAGGAACAGAACAGAAGCAGGAACAGAAACAGAAAATTACGGCGAAGACAGGCGAGTAACTGCACCTCAGCATTGACCTGGTTGACCTAACCTAGAAGGTCAACCGAAAGAGACAGGACAAATTATTTTAAATAACTTTTGAAATTCGAGGACGTAGCTACATCGTGCTAATTACCCCATCTCTCTACATCTTGCTCCGAGCATAGTTTGTGAGAGGGTGTCAAATTGACCACTCACGTTGCGAATGGTGAAAAATTTCCCGCGCTGCGAGAGCTAACGCGAGTTTGTGTGTGTACCTACATGTACGCGTGCGTGTATTTACGCGCGTTCCGGCCAGCCGATCGTTAAAGCCATCAGCCGGCGATGATCAGATGCGGGCCAGAATCTGGGCGGGGTCCCTGGCGACCGCACCCTTGCGTTGAGCCGGCGCGCGCTGGCGGTGCGCGGCGCGGGGGAGCAGGAGGACGCAGAGTCCGACAGGGTCGCCGCGGACCGCGCCCCGGCCGGGACGGCGCCGTAAATCACCTCCGGCCAGCGCGGCGCACCGCGGCGGTAATGCGTGGCTCACGCGGCGGCCGGCCGCCACACCCGCGCCCAAGGTCGCGCGCCGCCGCCCGCCGCCGACGTCGCCGCGCCGGCGCCGTTTTTGTGCGCCGCCGCCCGGCCGCCGGCCGACAAACACGCGTCGGACCGGCCGGAGACCGGAGACCGGAGACCGGGGACGGGCGTGACGCGCCGACAGACAGTCGGGCTGACCTGTCAGCCAGGCTGACCGTGGCGCCGTGTCGGACGGGCCGCCGCCGCCGGCGACGGGCGGGATCGTCGGCGACTGAGGTCACGACTGGGGGGCTGGGCGGCGGTGGCCACTGCCCTGCGGCGCATTGGCAACTGTAGGGTGGGGTCAGCAGCTGCTGGCGCCACTGTTGGTAGAGGAGGGCTGGCGGCGGCGACTACTACTCCGCTGCGTAATGTTCACTGTAGCGCGGGGTCATTGGCGGGGAGTTAACTGCTGAGGACTTTGTTGAGGAGAGTGTCGGCGGCAGCCGCAGAATCGGCGCAAAGTGGTACCCGGAGGTCCTGAGGTCACCACCTGCTCCGCTGACGGGTGGGGAGGGTGTCGGTGGCTACAGCCGCTGCGGTGCGCATGCAGGCGGCAGCTGCGGCGATCGCGGCAGAAGGCTGGCCGCTGCGACGTTCATCACAGAGTAAATTCAGCAGCAGCAAAAACGACGGCAGTTAGGGCGGGCAGGTGCACCCAAGTGGTAGCTGAATAAAGCAGCGTTGGCGTGCTGCTATGCTCCAGCTACCTTGACGGCAGCTACAGTAACAAGGCAGATTATACTGCCCAGGCTCTTGTAGCTCGACCCGTCGCAATGAGCCACATGGCAGTAGGCATCCGTCCACGGCGATGTGGATCGTCTGATTGATCCTTCCGCCTGCAATACTATTGCGACTCAACGCCCCACCAACATCTCAGCGTACGACGCCACAGCACATCTACTGCGGCCGCTTCTTTCGTGTGCTTTTTTCGAATTGGATGCGAGGTCACATCGAGACACAGTGGACAGACGGGCGGTCAGACTTGTTTAGTACAGCGGCGTTTCCGGCTTGTCGGACGTCGAGGAGGGAAGGACGCCGCCTCTGCACCGACCACGTCCGACAGTTTCAGTTCGCTGGTGTGCGGACTCACATTCAAAGCGCGGCGTCGAGTGTTTTTGTCGACTCGAGCCTTGACGATCGTCCAAAAAGTGGCGCGGCAGTGGTGGTCGGATATCGAGGCTGAGGACAGCCAGTTGTATGCACGGCTCTTCCCCCATCCTGGTAGACAAACCTGCCACCACTCTTCCCCCTTCCTGGTGGACAAATGCACCACCGCTTTCCTGTTGGTACTCGTTTTGGGCACCCAGATGTCTACAGGTAAATAGGAGGAAATTCAATGAAATACAATTTGTTCTGGGCGTTTCGCCTGTGGGAAGACGTCGACAATTGTGCGCAAATCGTAAAGGTTCAAAAAGTAAACCACAAAACTAGTTAACGGATGGTGCAATTTAAGCGGCAATTAATAGCCCTGCATCTGGAATCATGAGTGACACGCTATTTAACCCGCGCCGTCTTTCCGGTCAGATCCTCACACCCCGTCTCGGGCGGGGTAGTAACCCCCCTCTAAAATCCAAACTAAGCATCGCACGAAAACGAAAGAGGTGCCATCGGAAAGCGCTCGACGAGTAGGATCCGGGTCCACCCCCAAAACAATTTCCCCCGAAAGTGACGTCACCAGGCAGGCTAGATTTTCATGACTTTTCACGACTTACATTATGTTTTTGGCTCTGGGGAGTTTATTTTGGGATATATGAAAAAAATTATTTGGAATGAGAAAAGGACAGCGAAATCGACCAGTGCCATACATTTGTTTTCCCCCCAAAATACAAATTTTATTTTTTTAATTTCAAAATTGAGTTTTCAAGATTTTAGAGCAGACCGAGAAACGTTGTTGGAAGTCGACTTGCCGTAATACAAATACTTTAGCTAGAATCCTCTATTTTAACTGCAATTTGGCAAATACGCAAAATTTATATGTAGTCAAAAAATCCACTCGTACGTTTTGTTGTATCAATAAAGATAAGAAAACGCTGAAATTTTCATTAAAATATCTGTATCCGTTAAAGCGTGACGACTGGATGAACTTCTTTGGAGGTGACCTCACTTGACCTTGACTAACTCGTTGACCCTAGATGACCTGACTTCAAAATTGTTAAACAGCGTGCCAAATTGATGTGGGAAAGGGTATGCCAAATTTGGGTGCGTTGCCGCGCGCCGTTCGTCCACTATCCACGAAAAATCTGAGGGGGCGGTTGAAGAGACCCCCCCCCCCGAGACGGGACGGGTTAATCATGGATGACGTCAGTTGGTGCAAATGGAAGACAAACAGTGGTGTTGACTGAAGCTTCCGACACTTCGCCAACGGATAATTATTGATAAAGTCGCATCGATTACATGGCCGACAGCAGAACATAGTTGACAGGGCCGCACCAGCTACGTGGTTAGGGTAAGGTGTGCTGTAGTGACTGCCGTGTGAGGGTAAGGTGTGCTGTAGTGACTGCCGTGTGAGGGTAAGGTGTGCTGTAGTGACTGCCGTGTGAGGGTAAGGTGTGTTGTAGTGACTGCCGTGTGAGGGTAAGGTGTGTTGTAGTGACTGCCGTGTGAGGGTAAGGTGTGCTGTAGTGACTGCCGTGTGAGGGTAAGGTGTGTTGTAGTGACTGCCGTGTGAGGGTAAGGTGTGTTGTAGTGACTGCCGTGTGAGGGTAAGGTGTGTTGTAGTGACTGCCGTGTGAGGGTAAGGTGTGTAGTGCTGCCGTGAGGGTAAGGTGTGTTGTAGTGACTGCCGTGTGAGGGTAAGGTGTGTTGTAGTGACTGCCGTGTGAGGGTAAGGTGTGTTGTAGTGACTGCCGTGTGAGGGTAAGGTGTGCTGTAGTGACTGCCGTGTGAGGGTAAGGTGTGCTGTAGTGACTGCCGTGTGAGGGTAAGGTGTGCTGTAGTGACTGCCGTGTGAGGGTAAGGTGTGCTGTAGTGACCCGCGTGAGGGTAAGGTGTCTGTAGTGACTGCCGTGTGAGGGTAAGGTGTGCTGTAGTGACTGCCGTGTGAGGGTAAGGTGTGCTGTAGTGACTGCCGTGTGAGGGTAAGGTGTGCTGTAGTGACTGCCGTGTGAGGGTACGGTGTGCTGTAGTGACTGCCGTGTGAGGGTAAGGTGTGCTGTAGTGACTGCCGTGTGAGGGTAAGGTGTGCTGTAGTGACTGCCGTGTGAGGGTAAGGTGTGCTGTAGTGACTGCCGTGTGAGGGTAAGGTGTGCTGTAGTGACTGCCGTGTGAGGGTAAGGTGTGCTGTAGTGACTGCCGTGTGAGGGTAAGGTGTGCTGTAGTGACTGCCGTGTGAGGGTAAGGTGTGCTGTAGTGACTGCCGTGTGAGGGTAAGGTGTGCTGTAGTGACTGCCGTGTGAGGGTAAGGTGCTGTAGTGACTGCCGTGTGACTGTAGTGACTGCCGTGTGAGGGTAAGGTGTGCTGTAGTGACTGCCGTGTGAGGGTAAGGTGTGCTGTAGTGACTGCCGTGTGAGGGTAAGGTGCGCTGTAGTGACTGCCGTGTGAGGGTAAGGTGTGCTGTAGTGACTGCCGTGTGAGGGTAAGGTGTGCTGTAGTGACTGCCGTGTGAGAGTAAGGTGTGCTGTAGTTACTGCCGTGTGAGGGTAAGGTGTGCTGTAGTGACTGCCGTGTGAGGGTAAGGTGTGCTGTAGTGACTGCCGTGTGAGGGTAAGGTGTGCTGTAGTGACTGCCGTGTGAGGGTAAGGTGTGCTGTAGTGACTGCCGTGTGAGGGTAAGGTGTGCTGTAGTGACTGCCGTGTGAGGGTAAGGTGTGCTGTAGTGACTGCCGTGTGAGGGTAAGGTGTGCTGTAGTGACTGCCGTGTGAGGGTAAGGTGTGCTGTAGTGACTGCCGTGTGAGGGTAAGGTGTGCTGTAGTGACTGCCGTGTGAGGGTAGGTGTGCTGTAGTGACTGCCGTGTGAGGGTAAGGTGTGCTGTAGTGACTGCCGTGTGAGGGTAAGGTGTGCTGTAGTGACTGCCGTGTAGGGTAAGGTGTGCTGTAGACTGCCGTGTGAGGGTAAGGTGTGCTGTAGTGACTGCCGTGTGAGGGTAAGGTGTGCTGTAGTGACTGCCGTGTGAGGGTAAGGTGTGCTGTAGTGACTGCCGTGTAGGGTAAGGTGTGCTGTAGTGACTGCCGTGTGAGGGTAAGGTGTGCTGTAGTGACTGCCGTGTGAGGGTAAGGTGTGCTGTAGTGACTGCCGTGTGAGGGTAAGGTGTGCAGTGGCTGCCGTGGGAAGGGTGCTGTAGTGACTGCCGTGTGGGGTAGGGTGGTACGCGTGGGGGGTGTGCTGTGACTGCCGTGTAGGGTAGGTGTGCTGTAATGACTGCCGTGGAGGGGGTGTGCTGGTGGCGTGTAGGGTGCGGTGTCGGACTGCCGTGTGAGGGTAAGGTGTGCTGTAATGACTGCCGTGTGAGGGTAAGGTGTGCTGTAGTGACTGCCGTGTGAGGGTAAGGTGTGCTGAAGTGGCTGCAGTGTAAGGGGCTGTAAGGGTGGTGTGCTGTGACTGCCGTGTGAGGGTAAGGTGTGCTGTAATGACTGCCGTGTGAGGGTAAGGTGTGCTGTAGTGACTGCCGTGTGAGGGTAAGGTGTGCTGTGACTGCCGTGTGAGGGTAAGGTGTGCTGTAATGACTGCCGTGTGAGGGTAAGGTGTGCTGCAGTGACTGCCGTGTGAGGGTAAGGTGTGCTGTGACTGCCGTGTGAGGGTAAGGTGCGTTGTAGTGACTGCCGTGTGAAGGTAAGGTGCGTTGTAATGACTGCCGTGTGAGGGTTAGGTGTGCTGTAGTGACTGCCGTGTAGGGTAAGGTGTGCTGTGACTGCCGTGTGAGGGTAAGGTGCGTTGTAGTGACTGCCGTGTAGGGTAAGTGTGTTCTAGTGACTGCCGTGTTAGGGTAATGTGTGCTGTAGTGACTGCCGTGTGAGAGTAAGGTGTGCTGTAGTTACTGCCGTGTGAGGGTAAGGTGTGCTGCATTGACTGCCGAGTCAATGTCATGTGCGCTGTAGTGCTATTCCTGTGTAAATGTGCTGCCAGGCAGCGTCCGACATGACCTGAGTAACCTCGGCAGACGAGACTGCTATCATCACCCGAAGATTTGGCAAATAATCATGGGAATTATGGGAAATCATGGCAAATTCCAGCAGAAAGCACTCACAAACATGTCAAAATTTACAGCCACGCCATTACCTATCAGTTGAATCTGGGATGCCTGCACATCTCTTACTTCGAGGCGCCTCGCGGTACCTCGAGGCACGTGGGCGATAAACATCAAGCTCTCTATGCCGGTCAGCGGTCGGTGTCATGCGGCGAGAGGAAGCCAACCAAGCTGGCGGGCAGAGGGAAAACGTGGGCGAATGAAAATCTAAAAAGGTAAATATGTTGAATACATATTCCCATTCTGCATCGGCTCGTAGCTTTCAGGGCGTGGTAGCTATCATCGTCTCGGTGTCTAATTATCTAATCAATGTGGTAGCATGGAATGTACTGCTTCATCTGCCTCGCAATGCACATATATATATATATATATATATATATATATATATATATATATATATATATGATATATATGCATGTATATATGTAAAATATATATATATATATATATATATATATATATATATATATATATATATATATATATATATATATGTATGTATATATACATACATATATATATATATATATATATATATATATATATATATATATATATATATATATATATACATATATATATATGTATATGTATATATATATATATATATATATATATATATATATATATATATATGATTATATATACTCATACATTTATTCTTAATTCATGCTGAACGCCCGCGATGGCACCAGCCATGGTAAGGTGACACTTCCAAAGAGTATGAATATCAGTGTCAACACAAAACAAACTATGAGTGTCAATATCAACACGAAACAAACTATAATATTAGTCAGTGCGACTTGAGATACCCGGCGGCAAGACGCGCATGCGATGGCGGACTCTCGATTTTGGCCATTCTGGTTCGTCTCATCCATGACATGACATGACATGGGAAAAACATCACACCGGTACGGCTACGCGGCGGCTCCAGGTTTCTACCCACTCTGATCCACGACACTTTCCCAGACAACAGGTCGACCCCATCAGCAAAACCAGGCCAACAGCGCGCGGCCACACCCCGCCAGGGCGAGATGCCGCCGCCACAATCCTCTCACAGCGTCGGGCCGGCGAGACCTTGCGTGTCCGACAAACAGCGCGCTCTTGAAGAGTGTCCAAGTGCCGCGATAAATCATCGGAACACACGGGCGCCAGCGTGACGCCTGGCGCGCGCTGTAGTCACGCTTATGCAGCCGTGGGTCGGCGGCGGCCGTGGCCAGCCCACACGCGGCCGGCGCAGTCGGCGTCGACGCCGCGCGCCGGGGCGATCACGCGCCGGCAGCCGGCGTCGACCGTGAAACACGTGATTACCTGTCAAGGTCGGCCGTCGGCACGATCCGGGCTGGCGGCGGCTGTCCGATATCCTTGGCCAACATATCAATTGCAATCAATGCACACGTGTCCACACACACACACACACACACGCGCGCGCGCGCATGCAAGCGCACATACTCGCTCCACGATGTCGGGCGGTGCGGTTCAAATGCAGTCGCGGTGTCGTCTGCAGAGGCCAGTGACAGCTGGACACAGGGACGGGGAATGGGGACAGGCGCAGCGTGAGAGAACGAGGAAAAGACAAAGAGAGACAGAGATAGAGGGAGAGAGAGAAAAAAAGAGGGAGGGAGAGAGGACGATACAATAGACACAGATAAATAGCAAAAGAGAGAGAGAGGAATAGAGATCAACAGAGGGAGAAAGAGAGAAAGAGTGGGAATGAGAGTGAGAGTAACAATGAGACCGAGAGTGATACCGGGAGAGCAGGAAGGAAAGAGAGAGATAAATACAAAGAAAGAGAGAGAGAGCAAGATAGATGACGGGAGGGAGAGGGGGAGGAGCAAAGTGAAAAGTAAAGCAGACATCATTTACTGAAAGAGAAGCTAGTTCTACTAAACACTAAACCAGAAGGCAGTATCATCCGACTATTCGGATTATTCACCTGTCAGTGCCGGTTCTCTGTTGAGGACTGTACTCTACATTGTACCATGAGCTCACCATGACAAGTCGCCAAAGGCATTGTCCGGCACGAGGTCAGTACTCGACGTCATGTGCACTGATACAGTCCTCCTGGCGTCGGTGGCTCAGTGGTTAAGCTGAGCGTTTGGCACGCCACAGGTACGGGGTTCTATTCACGGTGGCGTTCGCCCCTCCTGTCAGGGTGAGAGGCAGGCAACAACCGCAAAACAACTGGCAATAATAATACATTCACCTTATTTCGGACAGAGGCGTTGTCCGACACGGGGCCAATGCTCGACGCAATGCGGATAATGTCATACACTGATACAGGCATGATGGATGCGAATTATAACAATGGGGGATTAAAATATTGGTAGGCTTGAGCGTGACTTGAGAGTCGAACTCCTCCAAATATATGAGTCGATCCTCTTCAAAGTTCCATGCTGTGTACATGCCTGTGTACACTAACCACAAAGTAGGTGGGAAGGAGGGAGTACAGACTCTGGGAAGTGCATCCTTAAGTAGGTATCACTCCTATCGCTTTCCACGAGGCAAGCATATTGACTTTGCAAACTGCCTTCACGCCGTTTTGCCGGATACGTCTGCACCGTGCATTAGAAAGTCTTCCCAGGAAGAAAAATCTTTGAAGTTCTGAACTGGCTAACCGACGTGAACATTTTTTCTTCATGTTTCAAGGTGCAGCATGTGACATATTGACTGGCACAACGGTTCAGATCCGGCTCTTTGTGAAAAAATGTCTTCCAACATCACGCAGATGCTGCCGGTGCAATTACAGGTAAACCATTCTCTACGTCTGCAAATTTGGCTGCCAACCGATTATGCGCATACGTTTAGAGCACACTATGTCGTGCAAAATTAGATTCTAACTGGATAACGAACTGCTAACCATTCATTACATTTATTCCTAGGCCCACAGTGCTTCTGACAGAAATGCTACCTGACGGCAGGGTATTTGTATTCGGGCAAACCGATCTGTAATCACACATGACAACACCGCATTCTTTGGCGCCACATAGGGAAAACAACACACAGCAGGCGACTGCAAGTCGACCTCGCCGCTGTCGCTGCAATAGTTTGTATTCTGTTCGAGTTCGGTTCGGCTCATTTCTGAGAAGGCGTTGGAATGCGTCCCAGGAGCCAAACGACAAAGCGTGATTCGCCCGACCGGGAGGTACCGGGACAGGCCGATGGGGTCACCCGAACACTTACTGCAAAACACGCGACTGTCAGCTACCAGAGGAAGCGCTCGTCAGCAAACGTGATCCCTGATCCAACTCAGTACACTCGATCCATGATCCACCTCAGTACACTCGACCCCTGATCCACGTCAACACACTGGATCACTGATCAATGTCAGCACACGAGATCCATGATCAATGTCAGCACACGTAATCCCTGATTCTCGTCAGCACACATGATCCCTGATACACGTCAGCGCACGTGATCTCTGATCCACGTTAGCACACGTGATCCACGATCCACGTCAGTACACGTGATCTCTGATCCACGTTAGCACACGTGATCCATGATCCACGTCAGCGCATGTGATCACTGATCCAGGTCAGCAGACGTGATCCACTTTGGCCGCCTGATGTTGACTGGCCCGTTGTGTCGGGCGTCAGTAGCCGTGGCCGGTCAGCCGGCGGCTTGTGAGTGTGTCGCGAGCCAGTTCCAGACTGACCTGACCTGCCCTCGGTGGAAAGTGACGCCACGGTCGCCGGTTCAGACCGGCACGCCTTTGGAACCTGTCTCGACAGCGGCTGTCTCGGCACCAGGACGACTCTCGACAGACGTCGCCTCGGCGTCTGTAGCTGACCTGTGCGGTGGCTCTGGGTCGGCGTAGCGTACTGCGCCGAGGCCCCAAGGTACACTTCACGACTGTAGATGGACCTCTTCTTACTCGATGCTGCTGCAGCTCTTTCCGCGTATGTGGCCTGAAAGCAGCTAATCCGCTTGCAAGGCGCTTGCGTTTCTAGATATAGGCATGTCATCCCTTTATACATGCAAATAGTCCTGTTGATAAGCGAAGCACATGTATATATATATATATATGTTTATATTTGCACTAAAACTATCTACCTTGCCTCTACCACACCCCTGCTTTCACTACTGTCGTTTAAGTTCTTGTAATGTTTGGTGATCCAAATTCCAAAGTGTCCATTGTTCGCAATTTGATCCATTCATGCTTGGGCGCCCCAACTGATCAGCATTTGGTTGTACGCATGCTCACCCAAAATTATATCCGAACACAACACCAGAACAGAAACCACATTAAAACAAGCCCACAACAGGCCTAAAGTCCATGTCCGTAAACATAAAATCAGAAAACAATCCAGAATTTGATACCACTGAGCCTTCTGGCACACTCCATAGCCTAGCTCCTTGCCAGTCTCTCCTTGCCAACCGACTATCGACGCATTGAACTGACTGACAACGTGCAATCGATCCACAGAAGTCAATTCTTGAGTCACATGTTTTCTTTTCTTTTTAAATCGTTCTCTCAGAGGCGGTGTGCACACCCCGGTAGACGCTTCAAGTGTTTCCCGACCATCATCCCAACCAAGTGAACTGCACCGAAATGCAATTCATATACACACCAACCGTATTTGCTTGTTCCAAAGCAAATGTCCTTGAACGGTACAGCCCAAAAATGCTCGCTTCGCAACATTCGGATGGTGAGATGAAGAAGTAGTTGGCGATAGGTCGACAACTGAGATGACGGCGTTCTGATCAGGACAGCGGCCGGGACATTGGTGAAGCGCGTCGACCGAGGTGTTTGCGCCGCGTTTGTGACAACGGCGACAGCGGTATGTGAAAGGGAGATTTGCGGCTCGGGAACTGCGCGCTTGTTGTTGTGGATCGATTTCCCGTTGTTAGTCAGTTCAATGCGTCGATGGTCGATACCATGACTGTTAGGGGCGAAGATATGGAGTGTGCCAGTAGGCTGATCGGCATCTGATTGTGTGCTGCTTTCATATGCGAAGATTTATTCTAGAACGGAACTTTGCTCTTGTTATGGGCTAGTTATGGTCTTGTTTTGAGGTTTTCCATTTTGCCGAACAATCGTTTTCTTGGGCCATTGTTGCGACCGAGCGCCGAACAATTGGCGTACCTAAGGATGAATGGATACGATTGCGAAGAATAAGCACTTCGGAATTGGAATCATCTAGCATTGGAAGAACTTAAAGCGACAACAGTAGAAGCAGAGGTGTGACAGACGAAATATACCGGGATATACTTCGTCCGGCATTTACCTGGCTGCTTAACCACATATGATTCGCCGGGGGCGGGATAAATATTTTTCTTTATTTATCTCGAAAACCGTTGGGCCAATTTTAAACAAAGTAGAACGGCAATCGTTGGCGCCGTGGCGCGAGACCTCTGAGTACATAAGACATTGGCGTGTTAAGTGTGTGCTGAGGTCGTAGCGTGGCTGACCAGAACTTCCTCCGTGGCATGACGGGCCGGCACCACACCGTGCCGGTCTGGCATACTTTGCGGTACATGTCAAGCCATAACTTATTTATGCTGGTCGATAATTGCTTCAAATTTGGCATATGCATTCATCATTGTCATTTTTCGAATGCAATTTGTACTGTCTTACATACTTTGAACCTAAGCAATACTATTTCGATAATATATTCGTATGAGTTGGTGCATTTTTATATTCTAATCTTGCAACTTGAATTCCTAAAGCAAAACAAGGAGATAGCATATTAACTATCAAACTTTATCTCTCGCTTTCAGTTTATTGACTTAACACCTGCTGTTTGATGATAGGCATGGAATTTATCACATAGCAACTATTGAATATTTCAGTTAGTTATCTGAACATGTTATAATACCGCGAGTATTCGAGAGAAGGGTAGGAATAGATCCCCCGCCGACAATGACGAGTTAATGATGCATATACATAATTAATTGCATATATGGATATATATGTATTTGTATATGTATATGTATATGTATATGTATATATATATATATATATATATATATATATATATATATATATATATATATGTGTGTGTGTGTGTGTGTGTGTGTGTGTGTGTGCATGTGTACATGCACTATATGCATACGTGTATGCAGATGCGTGATATGAATAAGATGGGACAAACATTTGAAACTATGCTTTCAAGAAGATAAAAATATAATATCTAAGCCTAACGTATGTTATTGAGAATGAATATTATCCTTAGATTATTATGAAGTGCTATATTTATTTGTGTATTTCATATATTCTCCATAATTTCTCACAGAATTGTCAGCCCTTTGCGTGAGAAGTCGTGAGCTAAAAAACTTGAACAGAGCAGTGACTTTCAACGGGTGAAAGACTGTTAAAACATCGATGCCAGATGGCTACACTTATTCAGCTGTGAGCGTGTGACAGCACACACATATCAAACCACTTGCGTTATTGATGCATCGAGTGAGTTCGCGAATATGTCTGCATTTGGTGTCTTGGTCAAAAAATTTATATTCGTCCCTCGTAGTAACCTGTTGAACAATCTACGCCTGATAGATTTCACACGTGCATATGTTACATGAAATTAAACAGTCATCTCATTCTGGATCATCATGTCGTAGTATCAGTTGTGAAATGGTACAATATATATATATGCGTATGTGAATATATGTATATATATGCACATATATATGTATATAGATGTGCATATATATATATATTGTTCCATAGATTGATAATGTACTATGGATTATAATGCTGACGACGGTGTGGTACACCTAAATGTATTATTATGAATGAAGTCACGGAAAGTCGGGTTTGGTAAAAAACCATGAGCCAATGCCGGCGGCCACACATACACACACAGAGCTACGATCACAAGTAGGATAACGCAGTTTGTTGGTACTTCTGGGCGGAAGCCTTCTCTTCCTGTGCGCCCATTCCAGCGCGGAAGCTTTAATCGGAGCCGCCAAACTGACCTTGAGTAAGCGCTGGCTCAGCATTACTGGGCTAGTACACATGGAAACACGTGCATCCTGTGCCGCCCCCAGGGAGTGGCTCAGGCTGGTGCAGATGAAAGCATATGCATGGAAGCGGCACATCCTGTGCCGCCCACGGGCAGCGGGTCATTTCAAACTTGAGCACATTGTCGAAGGCGAAGTCAGGTTGTTTTCAATCTGGATCGTGACGAAACTTGGCCTTGCTCCACGTCCAGCTTCAGCATCATTTTACAGCAAGTCCGGGTACGCGCAGGCTGAGTTATTCGTCGTGAGGTGCAACAACTCACGGCGACAGCGATGTTATCGGCGTCCGGCATGGACCGGCGGGGGCATAACGGGCGGTTTGGTCGGCGGCGGCCGCGGCAGGCTCCGGGTCCCAGACGGACGCTGGCCCAATGGTGACCTCGACCTAACGCGCCGGCTGGATGTCAGCTGACACGATCCGGGCCGGGGGTGGGGGTGGGGGCTGACAGCGTGAGTGCTGTGTGGTCGCTGGTGTGGTCGCTGGTGTTGACGTCCGACTGATGCGAGCTGGCCAGCACGGGCTGGTGTGAGTGGAAGACGTTGAATGATGACCTGGGCGATGATCGTCGACGGCAGGGTGGTATACATTGGCCTGGTCAGGCAGGCTAGCAAACGTGACAAGTAGCTCAGATCAGCTAGCTACAGCAACACATGCGCTGAGAGCGGAAGTTCGATCAGGTCAGGTCAGGTCAGGTCAGGTCAGGTCAGGTCAGGTCAGGTCAGGCCATGAACAGCCTGAGACAGCTAGGTCAGTGGCCAACACAGGCTGAGTTAGATTTATTCAGATTCCGTAAAGCAGGATCACGACCGCCTTAGGCCAGTTGCCTTCAGATCCGATCGATCGTGACAGTCCAAGCTCGACTACCTACTGCCGTCGGCCGGACTCCCCGTTCGGCTTTTCCTTGTGCAGACGTGCTGCTTGAGCCGCCGGTCATGCAGCGAAGCGGGTGGAGAACAGAACCTGGGAATGGGAGATCGGCTGGTGTTTTGCGGCCGGCATATTTTTAGCTGGTCAGGTCGCAGAGCCGTGATTCTCACGCCGTTGTCACGGGAAGGAAAATCCGGCGCCCGCCGTGCACGAGGCTGCCGAGAAACTCTGGCCGAGCCGGGATGAATCACGATGAGCGTCCATGGCCATGGGGCTGAACAGCTGTCTTTGCTATAAATCAGAGCGTGATGCAACACAAAAGGATCGCGGTCCACCAAGTATTCAAGGCATCGTGTGCTTATGTTCGTAGGAATCCAACTTTTCGTGTGTGCCCCCCCACCCACTCTCCGCCTCTGATGACATGGTACGTACTGTGGTGACCTCCTTTGTGTCCAACATCTGAATCGCTGCTTGTAAATATTCAAATATTCAACAGCGATTAAGGTCGAGGGATGTGTGTGGTTATGTCGGAGTCTGAATGGCCTTCGAACATATGGTCTGTGATATTTCTTGAAATGCCTTGAATACGCCAATAGTCACGCAGGCGACTTTGTGACGTCACATTGAATTTGACAAGTGAAAACGCGAGCAGCACGCTAAAAAGAAAGGGAACGTTTTCCCCTACGATCATGTCACACTTCGAAGTAATATTCGAAGCGCTTGCACATGGCATGATATGCAACTCAATCAATATTTTAAACCCATGCGAAACAGTTCTTAGCTGATCAGAAACATTAGCCAGCGACGGTCTATTCAAGACGCATCTATTCAAAACCTGCAAGACTTTGAACAAACTTACTAGCGTGCAGCTACGAAACACAGTCATCAAGACAATAGCCTGGGCATGCACTGTGTGTCGGAGCGATTTCTCTGAAGTAATGAAATGTATTTCGACTTATTGATTGAACATGCAGCCTTTATTCAAATTGCATATTTTTAATTGTATCCCTGTTTTGAAGGCTAAATAACAGACAGAACGACTACCAACAAGCCAATGGTAACTCACATCTTCTTCCACAAGAGATAGCTTCGATTACTTGCCATGAGTAAATACTGATCCCTGTTTCGGCTTGACTGGTAGCGAACGTATGCGAATCCCACTGAAATCAAGACCACCAATGACCTGACGGCAAACAAGAACACAATGCGGAGGTGGTTTTTTAAGAGCTCACCTCATAATTACTCCTTGAGAAGCTGTCTGCCCCGACGGACATGACCTCTACCCATTCCCACCATTTCCCAGTAATTCCTGGCTAAGTCCCTGACCTTACGTGCTAACACTAAATAACGGGGAGTATAATCTGCGCTGCTCCCCCACTATCTCGTATCCTAGACACGCCCATACCGCTATGCCGCCTATATGGTTGTCAGTTTGGACGCCTGAGCTACCACGACCTCATTGTCTTCTCACAGCTGCCTAAGCGGCGGCTGATAGGCACACATCCGCTCTTGGTCTGCCGTTTGATTGGAATTTGTCGTCAACGCGAAGTGCTACCACCAATTATCCACACGTCCGCGCACTGTCATTGTAATGACATACTGAGGAGTCTAACCTAATACTGACACCAGTGCTGCTAATGCTACCATCGCCGCGACTAAATAGCGTCATGCCGCGACTAATTCTCAACACGTCTGAGTGCCGTTAATATGCTAACACACTAAGAAGTCTAACCCAATTCCGAAACTGGTGCTGACAATGTTGGCATTGACCACGGCTAGTTCTCAACATGTCTGAGCGCTGTAACTATGCTGACACAATGAGGAGTCTAACCCAACGCCGACGCTGGTGCTGACAATGCTGGCGTCGGCCGCGACATGTCAGCAGCTATCGGAACAGCTGGTGTCTGATGACGCCTTCTGCCGGCCAGTAGCCATGTTTGGTTACTATTTTGTACATTGTGTCAACATGACTGGCTTTATCGAGACCGCTGAATGATACTGATGAGGTAAAAGATAACCGGTATGCATTCTCAGATTGAAACGGAATTCTGGCCAATGCCAACCAAGAATGACATGTCAAGCTACCACAAGTGTGCCTGCGAAGCACTGAGGAATATATGTTACTGGTAAAATAATATTTCACAGGAATCTATCATATCCCGCTTCATAAACAGCAGCATTCATAACTACCAGGAAACACTCACTATGACAACCTATGTAGTGGTAACTTATTGATAAGCATATATATATATATATATATATATATATATATATATCACCTGTAGCGCATGCATTCGGACGCTCCACACCAACAAGCACAAGACAAATACGACCGACAACACCACTAGACAAGAGCTGGTGCAAAACACAAGCATCATCGTACACATAAGTGACAAGAGGAGAATACGTATCACTGAAACCATCCTCATCCGCGAATGACTCCCAACTCTGAACGGCAGACGTGACTGCCCGGGTATCCTCACACCTCACACCTCGCATCCACGTCGAAGCGTTGCATTGCATTGCATTGCGTTGCATTGCATGCAGTGCGCTTGCATTCTTGTGACGTTGTTCATGTTGTGCTCTTCATGTATGTTCATGCTACACCTGTGCATATCAGTGAAAGTACATCTCGCAGATAGCACAGGAGCTTTCTATTCTCGTAGCAGCAGCATCCGTTCACCGACCATATATCGGACTAGTTCTGATCAGCATGGCTATAATTGCAGTCAGAGGGCGGTGCTTGGTGCCAGTTAAGTAGGATAACGTTTCTAACGGTGCTGCAGCCGTAATCACTGCTTGGGTCTGCAGGATATTGCTGCTTTCTTCCGCATACGGTTTCACTCTCTAGGTGTGGTGTAATACGTCAAATTATTTGAACACGGTTCCTCGGGGCAGCACATGTCATGGTTGCTGAAGAGTGGATTGTCCACCAACATAGACAACTGTCTGAAAATGGAGTTACTTAGCCCTCAAAATATCCACTGATAGGTCAATAATGCTTAAAGCAATTAGTAGTTAGATCGGAAGCACACTGACATTAGTAGTTCGATAAGCACAAAGTGGCATGCAGACCTATGCATGTATCCAACCCGCCCAGGTCTATTTTGCCTATTCTTTTTCGTCACTACCACTGAACTGACACAGCTAGTAGGACCATAGTTCCGCACACCTAACTGTAAACGTAGGTCAAAATATGAGGTTCCAGGTCACCTTAGCGCATGCCATACTAACACCATTTATTTGAGACTTAGCGATGATTTAGCTCGACGTGTTTCGTTGCTGTACGTATGGCCCAGGTAACAGCAGAAAGTACACGAGCCAAAATATATTAAATATTACATATAACCTTATCAGACAATCCACATTCGACAGGAATCACAAGTAAAGGTCATCTAATGGTAAGCGTATCATTTGGCTTGTATTAATTCCACGGCTTTGGTAACATGGTAGCTGTCTGATATGAAACGCAGCTGCGCCTGTGTTGCGACATGATATAAGTATGACATGGGTAAGGTCATCATTGAACGTTAATTCGATTACTGTTCAAATATTGCCGTACTTAGCTTGAAACGCATAAAGTTGTGAGACTTACCTGTTAGCGGAGAAAAGCACCACCGATACTGCATTGCCGCAAGCTGTAGCTCTAGATAACAATCTAGATCATTCTAGCTTCCACACTCTTCATCCGCCGAAGGCAGACTCCCTCAATCTAATACCATGTGAGTACATTTTGATTGAGGTCCGAATGGCCTCAGCCGATGGTGCAGCCGCTGGGGGCCGGGTGTTTTGCAGCCTTGCTATCTGATCCGAGTCAGAGGTCCACTGACACGGTGTGCAGAGGCATCAGCCTTCGGTCAGAAGCAGATCAGAATCTGCGCAAACCGGAACCTGTTCAAGTTCATTGCAGCTGATGATACGCGCAGGCCGGTTTGCACCAATGTCAGTGGGTCTAGGCGACCTGGTATGCAAGCTAAATACAACGATAAAACGTCAGCAGGAGCAACCAAACATTGGACGCAGTTCAGTGCTTACGGAACGCTGAAGAAGCCAGCTAAGTATTTTTTCACAGACCGACATGATTTGAAATGTCAGGCCAGCTCCTTCACTCACGGCAGGTCAATAGTGGGGGCGAGTGGTCTAGGGATAAGTTGCCCGTCTCGCAATCGAAAGATTGTGGGTTCGAGTCTCACCTGTCGCTACTCTTCGCTCGCGACCAATCGGCGTGAGAGATTGCGACGCTACATGACTCAACGGTCGATGTGTCGTAAAACCAGTAACAAACGAACGAACGACAGACCAACAGCGCAATTGGTGAGGACAGCTGTAAGGTCTGCTGTCTGTTTACTGCGGCTCTATGATTTGCATCAGCTTGCGACCGTAAATCTCCTGAAGTCAAGGCGAGCGGGCTGAAGTGAAGCCGAGCCATCGGATGTCGATCGCGGACAGCTGACTGTGCAGCCGTCGTCTGCACAGTCGGCATCCACCGGCGGACAGCGCCGCCGGTCCGGCCGGGAGCGTTGAGCGGGCGCAGGGCAGTGGCGGGCGGCGGCCGGCCGTGTTGTTGACGGCGGCCGGCTCGCCGCGCCACCGCTGCATGGTTCGGCTGTATCGGCGATCTGGCCGCGCCCGCCGCCGGCGACGCTCGTGACGACGACGGCCCGCTGTCGCGTGTGTGACCCAGAACAAATACGGCGGTGGGCGCCCCGCCGCGCCGCCGACGGCCGACCGGGCGGCACAGTCGGCGGCGGGCCGCCGGCGGCCCGCCGCCCCGCCGGCCCGTCACCAGCCGCATTTGTCAGCCGGCTTATCTGCCGGCCAGCCCGGCGCACGGCTGCCGTCGGCGGCCTGCGTGACTCCCGACAACAGTACACGACTGCTGTTGACACGGGCCTGCGTGACTCCCGACAACAGTACACGACTGCTGTTGACACGGGCCTGCGTGACTCCCGACAACAGTGCACGACTGCTGTTGACACGGGCCTGCGTGACTCCCGACAACAGTGCACGACTGCTGTTGACACGGGCCTGCGTGACTCCCGACAACAGTGCACGACTGCTGTTGACACGGGCCTGCGTGACTCCCGACAACAGTGCACGACTGCTGTTGACACGGGCCTGCGTGACTCCCGGCAACAGTACACGACTGCTGTTGACACGGGCCTGCGTGACTCCAGACAACAGTGCACGACTGCTGTTGACACGGGCCTGCGTGACTCCATGCAACAGTACACGACTGCTGTTGACACGGGCCTGCGTGACTCCATGCAACAGTACACGACTGCTGTTGACACGGTCCTGCGTGGCTCCCGACAATAGTGCACGACTGCTGTTGACACGGGCCTGCGTGACTCCCGGCAACAGTACACGACTGCTGTTGACACGGGTCTGCGTGACTCCAAACAACAGTGCACGACTGCTGTTGACACGGGCCTGCGTGACTCCATGCAACAGTACACGACTGCTGTTGACACAGGCCTGCGTGACTCCCTGCAAAAGTACACGACTGCTGTTGACACGGACCTGTGTGACTCCAAACAACAGTGCACGACTGCTGTCGACACGGGCCTGCGTGACTCCCGACAACAGTGCACGACTGCTGTTGACACGGGCCTGCGTGACTCCCGACAACAGTGCACGACTGCTGTTGACACGGGCCTGCGTGACTCCCGACAACAGTGCACGACTGCTGTTGACACGGGCCTGCGTGACTCCCGTCAACAGTGCACGACTGCTGTCGGCGGCCTGCGTGATTCCCGACAACAGTGCACGACTGCTGTTGACACGGGCCTGCGTGACTCCCGACAACAGTGCACGACTGCTGTTGACACGGGCCTGCGTGACTCCCGGCAACAGTACACGACTGCTGTCGACACGGGCCTGCGTGACTCCAGACAACAGTACACGACTGCTGTTGACACGGGCCTGCGTGACTCCCGACAACAGTGCACGACTGCTGTTGACACGGGCCTGCGTGACTCCCGGCAACAGTGCACGACTGCTGTTGACACGGGCCTGCGTGACTCCCGACAACAGTGCACGACTGCTGTTGACACGGGCCTGCGTGACTCCCGGCAACAGTGCACAACTGCTGTTGACACGGGCCTGCGTGACTCCCGACAACAGTGCACGACTGCTGTTGACACGGGCCTGCGTGACTCCCGACAACAGTGCACGACTGCTGTTGACACGGGCCTGCGTGACTCCCGGCAACAGTGCACGACTGCTGTTGACACGGGCCTGCGTGACTCCCGACAACAGTGCACGACTGCTGTTGACACGGGCCTGCGTGACTCCAAAACAGTGCACGACTGCTGTTGACACGGGCCTGCGTGACTCCCGGCAACAGTACACGACTGCTGTTGACACGGGCCTGCGTGACTCCAAACAACAGTACACGACTGCTGTTGACACGGGCCTGCGTGACTCCCGACAACAGTGCACGACTGCTGTTGACACGGGCCTGCGTGACTCCAAACAACAGTGCACGACTGCTGTTGACACGGGCCTGCGTGACTCCCGACAACAGTGCACGACTGCTGTTGACACGGGCCTGCGTGACTCCCGACAACAGTACACGACTGCTGTTGACACGGGCCTGCGTGACTCCCGACAACAGTACACGACTGCTGTTGACACGGGCCTGCGTGACTCCATGCAACAGTGCACGACTGCTGTTGACACGGGCCTGCGTGACTCCAGCAACAGTACACGACTGCTGTTGACACGGGCCTGCGTGACTCCCGACAATAGTGCACGACTGCTGTTGACACGGGCCTGCGTGACTCCATGCAACAGTACACGACTGCTGTTGACACGGGCCTGCGTGACTCCAGACAACAGTACACGACTGCTGTTGACACGGACCTGCGTGACTCCAGACAACAGTACACGACTGCTGTTGACACGGGCCTGCGTGACTACCGGCAACAGTATACGACTGCTGTTGACACGGGCCTGCGTGACTCCCGACAACAGTGCACGACTGCTGTTGACACGGGCCTGCGTGACTCCAAACAACAGTGCACGACTGCTGTCGACACGGGCCTGCGTGACTCCAGACAACAGTACACGACTGCTCTGGACACGGGCTTGCGTGACTTCTTCTAGCAGTACAGAGCTTGTGTTGACACGGGCTTGCGTGACTCCTGACGGATGTTCTGGCATTCTGTTGACAGCGGCATCGGACTGGGCGACTTCTTATGGAAGTTCGCGCGGTTCCTGCTAGCGCCAGCATGCACCGGCCTGAATGCAGGGGCGCAGACAGAATTTTTGAAGGGGGCCACCAAACCCAATTTTTTAATGAAAAATAAAACGTCCGGCGCGCGAAGTGCGCCGAAGATTTCTGGTTTTTCGTGTCAAACATCTAAAACATTTCATGTTTGATCTAGTGTATTTTGAACAGTTAAAGGCGTAGGCCCTGGCTGCGCCTCTGCCTGTGTGACCACTGGCCAGCTGTTCACGGTTTTTGCTGAAAAAATGGCTTGCGCAACAACAATAGCCCGGCTTCCATTCCGAACGAACTGAAAAATTGGAAATGTTTGTCATGAGCTTCACGAAAGCGATAGCTGAAATATTGATCCGAGCAAGAGTTGAGCAAGAATATTTAAAGGAAAAATTATATTTTAACAATTAACAGGTGGAACTATGGTATCCCTGAATATGCATAAAATAAAACGTATATTTCCAGAATAAAATGGCGTACGGCCAATATTCCAGAGGCATAAATTCATGCCTATGCAGCCGCAACACGTAATGCAAGGCACACCTGCATCTCAGGTGACGATATTAGCAATTTAATTAATATATGAACTTCATTAATATTTGTTCAAGTGTGCATCGAATCATACACAGTTGGTGCAGGCTATATCCAGTTTTGTCTCGAGCAACGTTCAGGCAATCTTATACAGGCGTAGAAACGTGACAATACTGACAGCTTTCATGACTTGAAGTTGAACGCTCAAAATCTGCCCGGTGCACCTTTTGACCAGGCATCTGCAGTGTCGCTCCATCGGCCGACATCGGGGCTATTCGCTGGCTGTGCGCAGCCTCCAGTGATCCTGTGATTCCGACCGTTGTGGTCGGGCCCGCCTGGTCGGGCTGTGATCCCACGGGAGCCCCAGGCGCAGGCCGCTGCCCAGCCCAAAACCCCACAAAAAAATCTTCTTTTCCCCCCCGCGGCCCCCCCCGCAGCCGTCGCCTGTCGCGCCGCGCCGCAACCTCGTGTCGCCCGACCGAGGGCCGGCGTGCGCGATCTCCCGGACCGAGGTGCTCTCGGGGCGGCAAGGGCATCGCTCAGCGCCGATCAGCACGATGGTGGCTGAATAGCTGCTAATGGACACCGGTGCAGTTTTTCGCATTGGAACGTTGTTCGAGCCGATCAATGATCGAGCCGGTCCAGGAATCGCGGCATCTTAGTGACTAAGGGGTTAAGGCTAATAATGGGGGTCAGCGCTGCTCACGTGTCTAGAGTGAGCGGAAGCAATTACAATCACGCTCAGAGAGATATCCGGTACTGGCCAGATTTGCAAGTCATCTGTCACCGAAATATTGAAAGCGTAATGCTTCTCAGTGCCATCACTCACACAGACTTGTCGCTACTTTTCAGCGTCTCTTCATTTTCACCGTGTGTCTCACACAAAATCGAGCGCTCGCAGCACACGTATTTCTCACGGCGCCCGTGGTTTCCAAAGCGCCCATGGTTCCCACAGGATATCTATAGGCCACACTCCACTCCACTGCCAGCGTAGTGGTCACGCCGACTCCTCCCAAGCAGAACCCTGCAGTGACAGTTTGCCGAGCCACTGCAGAACGGTCTGCGCCGTCACCAATTCCAAGTTTGCCGATTTTCTGCAGAGCGGGCGACGCCGCATCAGTTCCAAGTTTGCCGATTTACTGCAGAGCGGGCGACGCCGCATCAGTTCCAAGTTTGCCGATTTACTGCAGAGCGGGCGACGCCGCATCAGTTCCAAGTTTGCCGATTTTCTGCAGAGCGGGCGGCGCCGCATCAGTTCCAAGTTTGCCGATTTGCTGCAGAGCGGACGGCGCCTATCAGTTCCAAGTTTGCCGATTTACTGCAGAGCGGGCGGCGCCGCATCAGTTCCAAGTTTGCCGATTTACTGCAGAGCGGGCGGCGCCGCTATCAGTTCCAAGTTTGCCGCGCCACCGAACATGCGGCACCGTCGGAGGCGGCCGCATTGTCCCGGAGCCGTGTTACGAGCGGCACGTTTTCGTCAGCAGGCCGTCGCCAGCCGTACGGCAGCGGCGCCTGTCGCCGACCTTGGCTCGTTAGGGCCGCGTGCGGTGCATTGTGTCACGCTGGCCGTGCAGTCCACCGCCGCCGTTTCCGCCGCACCACGTCCCGACACGTCGCCCCGTCTGCGCAGCACGCCCTGCGCCGTTTCGCCGGCGCGGCAACGAAGATGAAAACGAGGCTGACAGTTCGTGCGATCGGCCCATTCTGTTGCTACACCCGATTGTTTATTCTTGTGCTGGCCGGATTTGCTGGCTCGGCGGGGTCACGCCCACAAAAACGGCGTCATGGTGCATGTTTTTGCCGAGAAACACGCCGCCGCCGCCCGCACCCGGCGCGACGTTGAGGTGATGGAGTTGAGCAATAACACACGCTGGCCCACTGTTCATGCGGGGCGACGTGTCTGTCTTCATGACCGCAAACGGAGCGAGCATCACCCTGAAAGGTAATGTGTCGTTGCCGCGTCAAACGGTGACGTAGGTAATTGAGTTGTCATCTGAACGCTAATTGGCGTAAGGATGGCTGAAGTGATGGCGGCGGCAGCATATTTGGTCTACGACATGTCAGGTACTCAGGGACATAGAGACACTCCTCGTGTGTGTGTGTGTGTGTGTGTGTGTGTGTGTGTGTGTGTGTGTGTGTGTGTGTGTGTGTGTGTGTGTGTGTGTGTGTGTGTGTGTGTGTGTGTGTGTGTGTGTGTATGTATGTATGTATGTATGTATGTATGTATGTATGTATGTGTGTGTGGGGGGGGGGGGAAGTGTGCTGTGAGGTAGAGCAGCCATATTGAACTAGTTCCTTTGCATGCAACGCTTTAGGACTAACATCGAAGTTCTCCGATGCTGAACTCAGTGCTCGCCAACCACCGTTCCTACACCTATGAGCAGAGTTAAGATAAATCGTGAGCTAATCATTCACATGGAAATCATCATTTGCAACATACCGGCAAGCACTACGGTTTTGTAAAAGCACTCACAGAAAAGGAACATATGAGATGACGATATTTCTAGTAGCTAATTAAATGCTTCAGTGAGCTGATTAGCTAGCATTTCTTGCTATTAATAACCATCAATGCATGAGATGACGATATTTCTAGTAGCTAATTGAATGCTTCACTAAGCTGATTAGCTAGCATTTCTTGCTATTAGTAACCATCACGTGCACTTGGTTACTCGCATTTCCACGCGTACGTACATCATAATTAATAAATGACAGCGGTACAGGTGATTACGTCACATTTGATTAATTTGGGCAAGTAGGACCTTGCGCAACTACCAACCAATCGTGCGTGTTGTGTTGGTGTTTCTGGTTGTAAATTTTAGCATACCAATTATGTAAAATGGATTAAAATTCGGTATGAATAACATTCCATTCAAAAGAATAATACCACACAAAATGAGCGTAAACGAACGCAGTAGAAGAACAATATATGAATAATAAAATGCATGTTAGTTACTGCCGCCCAGATAGCTCGGCTAGTTAGAGGGCTGGCCTGTATTGGCCTGCCCTATGCCGGCAAGGCAGGGTTCGAGTCGTTACACGCGCCCACGTTTCGCCCCAGGCTAGGATAGTCAGTCGGCAACTGACCCGATAGGGCCGTGAACGCGGGATCGAGGCGGCCGTATCAGTGCATTGGCGATACGTGAAGCTCTCTGTCAAAATGATGTCATTGAACTGGAATTCACAGATAGGATGCTGGGGCCAGAGTTCACGCACGACGCTCGGCTTAGCTCGGTTAGGACCCTGGCTCATAACGTCACTCCAGCACCAATTCAGACAACATGAATTGTTACGTAAAATGTTGTTTGCATCATGTTGTTTGTGCCATCGTGTGCAGTTACTTGACCGACAGATGTAATCTTACTCAGTTGCGCAACACTCATTCGTGCATGCAGTACTCCCGAGCTCTGTGCACAGAACTGGTTACGAGTCGTTGCGAGCAGGTGCTGACCGATGAATGCGACGTCATACCGGCACCAACGGCACCAGCGGCACCAACGGCACCAACGGCACGGGGAGGAGTAGCCTAGAAGTAAGTTGCTCGTCTCACAATCGGAATGTTGTGGGTTCGAGTCTCACCTGCCGCTACTCTTCGCCCGCGACCAATCGGCGTGAGAGATCGGCGACGCTACATGACTGAACGGTCGATGTGTCGTAAAACCAATAACCAACCGGCACCAATGATACTAGCAATACCAGCGACACAAGCGGCACCAGCGGCATCAACGGCACCAGCGGCAGAGTCGCACCAACAATTGTTGCACATCTTGCTTATATACTCTGCCTATTGGTGTCAGTTAGCATTGCAGGCAATGATTACAGTTGCAAGATCGCCGGAAATATGCTGCTACCTAGATTTTCAGCTGATTTTCAGGCTCTTTATCATCATAGGCGGCGGCACTATCCTGTATACCCGAACTAGGTGTCGCCATCTCAGCTGCCGCCGCTGCTGTTGCGATTCCTCCGGAGCAGCGGTCCGGAAAGACTCGCCCAGGCGCGCCGTGGCACGTGTGCAAACCGGACAGTTAGTCGGGCGCGCGCGGCTCGGTGTTGTTGGCGCCGCCTGCACAGGCAGAGCCGCGCAACGTGTCGGTGTTCAGTGTGTCACGTCTCGACACGTGTGGACTCGACTCGACACATGTGGACAAGGCCGGTGTCCGTGGGTTGCGTCTTCACGTCCATCAGACAGGGTCGGCTGCACTGGTGTGGGCCTGCACCGACCGCCCTGCTAACATGGAATCTGCTTTGTTCTCCAGCTGGCATTTGATTGGGCGAGGAGAGGAGGAACGAGCCGACCTGGTTGTTTGCGCACCTGGTGTTTTGCGCAAGACTACCGTCTATTGACAATAGAGAAGGCCGATACTTCTGTTCTCCATTCCCTTGAGTACTTTTGTTCATATTCGTGGAAAGGGCGATGCTTTTCCCAACTATCGACAGGGTGTGATTATACTGACGGGAAGATGGGAAAGATCCCTGAGGAAGATGTAACTTTAATCTTCAGCCTGATTTTGACAGGCCCTCACATGGCGTATCCCTAAAGTAGGAGTGCTATCAGACGCGAGGAGGTAAATGGTGGAACTATGCCCTTGGTGGTACCCTTTTTACTCAACTAGATTTGGCTGGGTGTGCGTGAGTAGCTGCGGTGTTGGCGTTCACTCATTAAGCAACTAAATTGGTAATTAGCAGCACACGGAACTGTTTGATTAAACATCAATCATCCAGGTTCGTACAGCCACAATGTGTTCCAAGACAACCGCAGTGCATTGTGATTTAGATGTGTGGTAGTCGAAGGCGGGACTTGGAATCTGGCACTACATTACTGACATCTGAATATTTCCTTTCGTTTGTCAAGATACTTCGACTTCGATGGTGTAATGAAAATATCGACACGTAATATTGTTGTCATGGTTTCCTTACCAGCGGCGTCAAATCCAATTATGAACATCACTCCTCGGCAACTTCGGCCAATACACATGTCCAGCTGCGAAGGTGATGAATATCAACTGTGGCCATGCATACCAATGCAGTGTATCTGACCGGGTGGTAAATGATCTGACTCGCTATCGGGCGGAAGTGATGTCAGAGTTTCCAGTTCGGATCCGCGCATCTCCGATGCTATTTTCGGTAGACACACACACCTCCAGGAGGGCCCCGACGAGCATTGTTCTCCGGGGCAATTCTAGGTAGTAAACACGCACCTCTAGGAGAGCTCAGACTAGCATTGTTCTCCGAGGCTATTCTGGGTAGACACAGCCCCCCAGGAGAGCTCAGACTAGCATTATTCTCCGAGGCTATTCTCGGTAGACACACATATCCATGAGGGTTCCGACTATCATTGCTTTGGCGATATTATGCACAATAAGTAGACCTGAACCTGAACTTTCAGCAGAACGGGGCACAAAATGCATATCAAAATATACGTTCGGTGCACATCCGTACATGTGAATCGTCTTGACGATCCTACATTTGTTCTCTGATTGAAATGAAGTGTGATGATAACAGTTTGTTCGCTCAAACGTTTTCCTTAGTTCGCAAACCTCATACGAACATGTCCGGACTTTGCTCAGCTTCACCTACATCAGAATTAAACGTCTGTGGTGATGCACATTTTCGTCATTTTGTGTGCATGGTATTGTGGCCCATGAAGAGTCGATACTACCGTGCTTAACTCGCCACGCCTCTCCGGTCAGGTCTTCACACCCCGTCTCGAGGGGTCAAACACCCCCTATCTGAGATCCAAACTAAGCGGTGCACGAACGTGAACATCGTCAGAAAGTCGTCGCTGAATATGGCCCGAGAATGGCTTTACGTTGGATTTTAAAATTATTTTCATACTCAATGTTGCACTCACGTAGGACGTTTCATCTCAATATCATCTGATTTAGATGTGTTATTGATCCTGAAACATGTTTGGAGGTGGTCCACTTTGATCAATGGTCTTGCATGACCAAAATGTCAAGCTTTCACATCAGACGGAAAAAAGATGAAGGAAAAGGTAGAGGAAATTCCGCAGTCCAGCACGCTGTCGTTTTTTTGTGCCGCTGGAAATCCTTAAGTGTGTGTGTAGGGGGGGGGGGTAATCCTATTCCAGGCTAATCCTCAGAATAAGATGCTTGGTTTATCCACATATTTTGGACTAAGTGATTAAATGCGAATGGTCAGGATAAGCATCGAACAACCACTGGCACTTTGGGTCTCCCAGTTGCAACGGCCATCAGACCATTGCACCCTTGTGAAATTCACCTCTCTAATTCTGGAATCTGGTGTGCTCGTGTCAGAGAGTGATTCCGTGTTCTTTCTCGTCGGTGTGGCGGTCACTGATCTCTATCGTGCCGCATCACCAGTACAGCGCCCTCCCCCACCACCACCCCCTCACGCAATCGATCGCTCCCTGCAGCGACTCCTGTGTCGTTCGGGTTATGCTGGCGTGTTTTGTATCAGATCGCTTGGCTGGAAACCTGTTTTGACCGATGGAAGCCATATAAGTAAAAGCTAACACCGATATGGGCATTGAGTTGGTTGTGAAATGCTTCCATAATGATCCTTGGTATTTGACTTACTTTGTCTAGTTCGCCACCATCATTGTCGCCACCATCTACAAGTTTTCATTCCCTCTCCCCGTTCCGTAGACCTAGATAATGATCCTAGATCTTCTTAGCGGCTATATTTCAGTATGGTGCTTGTTAATCACAGACTGGGGTTTACATTTTGATGCTCTAGGTCTGGATGAATTTCATCGGCTGAAATGAGGATGTATTCACAATTCAGCGTGTTTCTCATGGTGTTTTAATTTGTATGATTGTATTTTCGGACTGTGCTATGGCATCCCCGACGATAGTCTGCAACCGAAAACTCGAGTTATTAATAGTGTTGGTTTGCTCAATTTCTTCTTTTTCTGTTAATGAAAGCCGACTTGATACTCGTTATGTTCACCCCATGAACCCGATATGCATAACTTGACCTGTATATGAATATGGGCATGCTGTGCTGTACAGAGAAAATGAGATGTGGCTCGTTTCTTCCATGCAGCAGAATATGGGAAAACTAAGTTAAGATAGCAATTTAATTCAGTGCTCGGATGCACATTCCCACGCTCAGCACAACGCAAATTATTTTATGCACGCGGCTGTGCCCCGGGCAGCTTCCAATGAATGTCAGCCAATAACTGCTGCAAGATCAAATCGAGAAATTAGCAAAGATCACGAAGAATTCAATCAGCCACTCAACTCAATGACTCCGACCACGGATAGTTCTGATATCTCGATAGCCAGTTTGTATGACACTCTAGCCAATGAATGTGCGCACATCGCCATGTAGTTGAGCTTAACTCCCTTCGTTGTTTTCTATCAGTGTTTCATGCGTTCTAGTTTCTCAAATCCCAGAATGGTTTAATGTTTTTGCTGAACTGTTGGGCAGCGATGTCAAATATGAAGGATGATTATAAATCCCATAATCACTTCCTGAAATATGGATCCTACTACACGCCTTGTTACACTTAAGTTGTAGTAACTGTGCATGGTATGGCATCCCTGATAACTAATGGGAATAAACCATCACTTGGACCGGGTGAGGTTGAGATTCCACGCAATCCTGATAGGAGCGTTCGGATACTAAAGTGGGAAAGTGTGGCCAAATCACAGGTCGCACGATGTGCTTCGGCCGGACCGCATATTTCGGCACCATTTGTGCATAATCCATCAATATAATCCCTATCTCCACAAGCCACAGGAGACGTTCGAACTCGATAAGAATCTGTAGGATCGCCGGGGAAGCATAGTGCGGATCGTTTTCACTGAACGTTGTAGTAAGTATGTGAAGTTGACCCGTAGCCTGGTTTGTTTGCTGACATTTACGGGAATCATAAATTGTCGTCCCGGATGCGGTGGAGGCGGGTGGAGGTGGGGGTGGGGGGCTGGACAATGGGAGGCTGCGTCTTTGTTCTGTAGTCGCTCTATATTCAGCTGTCCGCCGATCGGTGGCCCACTTAGATGGTGATCTGTAAAGGCCTGTGATGTGTCTCACTTGGTGAGGATGGACATTTGAAGTGCACATTTGTCGTGACGGATATTCGAAGTGAATGGTGTGGAAAATCTTCTCCACTATGATACTTCATAAGTAAGCGGCATTGCGGTGTGTTGCTGAGGAAATCACCGTGATCAAATCCTACTACCACAACTCCGAGATGGCTTGTGCTGTGGTAGTGCATATGAATAGCATTGAAACCGTTGATGACTATCCCCTGGGTACACTGATCTCATTTGCATAGGCTCTAATTGCGTTGAAACCATCGCCAACCACATTGGGATTTATGTTGGTCTCCTTTCCTTCTCCATACTTTAAGTTTTGCAAACATTTTTTTTTCAAGCAAATGCATAGAAGGAGAGTCACTAGGGGAAGTAACGATGCTACCATTCAGTCAAAACTTATTCAAACAGATATTTAGAACCGCAAGTGTCTGACAGCAATTACAATTCGTGTAACAGACAAATTCGAATGGGTGAATTTTGCATACAAGCATACCCGAGGGAGGACGAAAATAGTGTGGTGTGATGCACAAATGCACGTATGTCATGCTGAAGGGGATGGGTCCATATTATCTCAAGTTGAGGTAAGCTTAGGTGGCACTCCGAAAGCTAAAACTGTTTTGAAGAAGTAATGTTGACGTTTCTTTCTCGCGGAGATGTCCCTAAGAATCGACTCATGCGAGAGTCAGGAACACCCCTCACGTCGGGGTGAATAGTCTTAGGATAGATTTCTCGTCTGCCAACCGAAAGGTTGTGGGTTAGAGTCCCACCTGTCGCTGTTCTTCACCCGCGACCAATCAGAGGGACACATTGGTGACAAAGGGACACATTGGTGACAGAGGGACACATTGGTGACACATGTGCTCTACGCGCCGTAAAACCCACAACCGACCAACCAACCAACATCTATCTCACCAGAAACCGAATTATATTTCGTCTCGAAAGATTCAATATAGCCAGTTTTGCAACCTTGAAATAGCTGAGATAACTTGGTAAATATGCACTCGATTACCAGCATTGTCTCTTCTACTCTGAGATTATAGCGATATGCCTAATTTGTTACAAGGCTGATCCGTGTGTTTAATGATCGCATGCTATCGGCTTCATCAGCTTCCAGCCGTATAACCCGTGACACGTGTGAGGCGAACACCGGACAACTGTTTGAGCTTCATCTTCAATTTTGAAACCAACTTAGCTTTGAAATGATGCTGATTGCATCACCAACCTGTATGAACATGTGGTGCTCTCCACGGATAATCTGAAAACCGTCGCACAACTGTGCATTGATAATGGTCATGTTCGCACGGCTGCGTGCACATTAAATTATGACCTAAGCGGCCAAGGTGTTTGTGAAAATCACCAGTGATGTTGATGCGCCTTTGCGAGTTAATCGAGTTAATTGAGTCGATTGCCGGCTGCTCTCTTATCCCGGCACGCCCAGAGGGGGAGGGACCGCGATTCGGATTCATCGCTGACCTTCCTTGGGCGTTGGCTCACGGTGAAAAGTCGCGGAGGTACGACCTTCTTGCGGTGAATGCGTTTCTGCTGCATGCAATGGTGGAAACTCTGACAAGGCTATATCGGCGTAAACGTGTGAATGGACGCCCAGGAGTCCCAGTCCACACAGGAAACCCCAGAATTATCTGACATAAAACTCAAATGAAGTGTGCACCTTGCGATGCCGATAAACCTGGCAATCCGTGCCGCCTCACTGCCATACAGTGGGTGCTCATCTCAGCTGCCATACAGTAGATGCTCATCTCGCTGCCATACAGTGGATGCTCATCTCGCTGCCATACAGTGGATGCTCATCTCGCTGCCATACAGTGGATGCTCATAAGTGGATCTCATCTCCGCCATACAGTGGATGCTCATCTCACTGCCATACAGTGGATGCTCATCTCACTGCCATACAGTGGATGCTCATCTCGCCGCCATACAGTGGATGCTCATCTCACTGCCATACAGTGGATGCTCATCTCACTGCCATACAGTGGTTGCTCATCTCACTGCCATACAGTGGATGCTTATCTCGCTGCCATACAGTGGATGCTCATCTCACTGCCATACAGTAGATGCCCTTCTCGCTGCCATACAGTAGCTGCTCATTTCGCTGCCGTACATTGGATGCCCATCTCGCTGCTGTTAGTGGATACCCATCGTTGTGACCAGTGACCTATTGCCGGTCGTGGCCGCGATAATTTCAACGCTGTTCGAAGCCGAATCGCGACACGCTTGCCCTGCATTTATATAGTGCATAGTGTTGCATGATTTTGAGATGGTAATTAACGGGGAAAACGTGTAGCGAATAAATAATTTTCAACTTTCCATTCCTTGTCCGGCATCGCAACGCCGACCAGAATATTTCATCAATTGGGGTCACGATTCAGCATGTGCCATGCCTATCAGCTATACATAGTCTGCCGATACCGTCAAAAGAGCCCCTGTCGGCTGCAGCAGCTGCTGCATAGCTACCCATCACCAGCTTTAGCAGCTGTCGTGTAGCTGCCTCTGACCAGCTGCAGCAGCTGCGGGAATGCTGCCCCTGACCAGCTGCAGCAGCTCCTATGTAGCTTCCCCTGGCCAGCTGCGGCAGCTGGTATGCAGCTGCTCGTGACCAGCTGCAGTCTGCACACTGACCGTGACCGGTGCCCAGGACGGGCAGCGGGCAGCGGGCAGCGGGGCGCGGACGACACGGACGACACGGACGGCACGGCCGCTCGCCGGACGAGAGTTGGACTATTTTCACAGTTGAGTGCGCCGGCAGACGCGAGTGGTCACTTTCCCGATCGGACGTCAGTGGGTCGCAGCCGGCCCAGTGAAACCATACCTTCGGCGAGTACAGCGGCCGCCGCGGTGCCGCACACTCGGCCACCGCTGACCCGGCGAGGCGTACACGCTGTCGTGGTCGGTGTGGAGCCCGCCGCTGCTGGAGGCCCTGCTGCCGAGCACGCCCCGCGCGCCATGGAGGAGCCAGCGGTCGCCGCAGTCCCCGTCTAGCTCAGGTGAGGAGGTTGGTTGGTTGATTATTGGGGTTTAGGGGCGCATCGACTACGTCGGTCATGTAGCGCCCATGTGAGGAGGCCTCGGCTCGTTGTTCCTTTTCGCAGGGTGTGGAGGAAGTGTAGCATCTCCGCAGCACGTTGAAGATCCGGATTAGTGAATTATTCTTTTTAGACCTGTAGATTTGCTGTTCAAATGCAAAGGTTTCATATTGGTCTGATTGTCACGGCACGATATTGAAATTCGAGAAATGTGAACCGATTTAGAGTCCTTGAAAAGATAACGTGAGACATTTCATTTCATGCTAGTCAATAAACCTCACACCGGTGAAAACTAGTGTAACACAGAGTGAATGGTCGTGGATATATGTGTTTTGAGTTGGTTAAGTCGCAGTTACAGACGGGCTCCTCGTCTAACAAGTACGTATACATGATGTGAAAAAGTTATATCTAACCTTTAAATTCAAGAGCGGACGCACCATGAACAACACGACTCCAGAAGTCTTTGTATTAACAGCATGTTTGTTGTCTGTCGACATAGTGGCATAGTGATATATGACATAGGAATTATTGAGTTACACGTCCAGCAAGGCTGTATAAGACGTTAAGGGATATGGGGCTATCGCGTACAGTGTAGGAACCGCATCCCCAGCACGCAATAGGGGGAGAGGGGAGGGAGAGGAGCGGAAATTGCGCTCCGATGTCTCTTCACAAGGGACCTGGTGACGCGAATATGTTGGAATAGATGGGCGATTGGAGAGCAATTTAAGATTGAGTCAACACGGACGCAACTCAAGATTAGTTGGACAGTAGGAACACATGGTCAGTCGGAATCAGCATGCCAGCAATCTAGCATCCAAAAATCGGGTCAACGTGCTGGTGTTTGTGCATTTTTCACGGAGTGGACCAGGACGAAAATTGTTTATGTCGGTGGCTTTGATCTGACGGGGATTACTCATTGTGAGTTTAGTGTCGAAATTACCATACATGCACCGCCAGCATCGAAAACAAGTTTCAATGAAAGTAGGATCAAATCGGTTAACGTTGACCTTGACGGTTACCATTTCGGAATGTCACCAGCAGACCTAAAAATTCCTGACGTAATTTGGGCGTCTAATTTTAACTTCCTTATGATATGAAAATTAACTAAACGTTAGCAGAAATAAATACGGGCGGTCCTCAACGACTCCGATACCCAGCACGCAAGGCAAGAGAGTGTGGGCAGGGAGATCCTGCCTGCTTCCACTGTTGCTGTTCCATTGCTGCGAACTTGACAATGGGTGAACATAGGACGCCGAGCCACTGCCGGCATGCTCAGAGCATGATGGAAGCATCACCTCGTACAAGGAGACCACTCACCCATCGTTAAGTGTGTGTGGCTAAGATTCGGTGTGGTTCGGCACACGACGCGATGACCCCCGGCACGCACCATGGTGGGCTCAGCAAATGGCACTCCGTGCGCTACCGATTTCGAGATGAAAATGCTTCTGGCAATCTCCCCATTTAAGCCTTCGCCGTGTGTACGCTGCTCGGGAAGTAATTCTATAGAAAGGTCAAATCAAGACAAATAAGATCAGATCACATTAAGTCGGGTCATCTCAGGTCACTGGTAGGCCTTCCAATGTCATGTGCACGAACTAGGTGTCGCTGAAACCGAAGTTGGCTGTGACTTCATGAGGAACCACAACATTCTGTGCAATATGGTATTGAATAGAATATACACGATGACCTTTCACTGGTCCTATGTCCGGGCCTTATGTCTGACTTGACCTTATACTGCCTTGGTCATATGCCATGACCCTGGTCATTGATCATTGACACGTATAGTAAATCAAAATGTTCATTGCATGCTCTTTATCATCTTCAACGTGCAAACATTATCCCAAATTCAATTTTCTACACTCAATGCGGAAAAAAATGGAAGTTAAGTTACCTAGCATCAGTAAGCCTGATCGTACTAAATGTTTTGACACTGAGGATTCCGCCTCCCTAAGATCTTAGCTCCTATTAAGGCTGGTGTAACGAAATTCACAAAGTAGATGGGCACGGTCGTGAATTGTATTGTGTGTGAATGTCATGAGCTTAGGTCAATATCTTCAAGGTCAAATGAGGTCACATATGTCAAAATTGTCTTGTTTTGCGTGGTTTGGCTTGTCATTGTTATGGATCGTTGTGATTGTGCTTGAATGCTCCAAAATGGCCATCAGTCATGTTTTGGACATTACTAATGGTGCAATACCGATGCTGGGCCCGGAATTTGACCTCGCACTTATATAACAGCACTTTATCAGGTCATTACCTGCTCCAGTTACCGGAACCGGGCCGCCCGCCCGACTGCTCCGTCGGGCGGCTCGGCGCAGTCGGCTTCGCGAAGAAAAGAGTGAAGTACATGAATATAGTATGGAAATGCTTAGGTGCACAATGACAAACAGTAGTTCTCAGGATGTGTGAGGAGTAACTTGCAAAGTGACATCAGTTGCATGACAGTCACTTGCATTTATGACAGCATTCCAGTTGACCAAGGCTGGTTCAATTAACCTGTCATGAACTTGACCTGACTTGACATCGGTGACCTAACATGACCTTGAAACTATATAGCAAAGCAATATACATCAAACGAGTCGTTAGTGTTGCCAAGAATACACCCCTTTTGTCAATATACTTGAAGTGCATCAGCGCCGATTTTTATGGTCTGGCGCTACGATTTTTTTTTACTTGAATTGCCCCTAACTGGAAGCATTTTGGGCCGATTTCAGTTTTTCCTGCTTTGAATAGCGCGCCGGTCATCTCTAAGCAGGCATGTAAAAATGGCGTATATCGACGGGTAGAATCTGGAGTTATGTACGAAAAACCGGAGGGGTGGGCGGATTTAGCACCTCTCCCCAGCGGGCGTGCTAAATTGCTAAAAGATACTAAAAAGTTTCTGGTTTCTGGATCCACTCATTCAGTCACTACGTCGCAAAAGCCTAAGGGGTGGGACTCTCAAAAGCCCCTGACCACCCCTCCCCTCCCCCAGCTTTCTCTGGCCCGACGGGGGTCAAGGTGTAACTTATGTCGTAAATTTGCGTTTGTGCCTGTCAGTCTTACGGAGGGCGTCACACTCCACGCGCACGGCCATGGGCCTCCGCCGCGCCCGGAAGAGCGTGACGTGACGATTTAGATGTCCGAGGAGTCTGTCGCAGGTCGCTCCCTCTCGCTCCTGACGGACGACCGGCTGCCGCCACTCCCCACAGGCCTTCAGTCCGGCGTCTCTTTCTCCGCCACCGGCGCTCCCAGTCCAGCTGAAGCCCGGCGGGCGGGCGGGAGGGCCTGCGGGCGTGACTGTGGCCGGGGCCTCGCCGTATTCGGCCCGACCGGGTCACGTGACAGACGGAACACGGCGGTCAGTCCTCCGCCACTGATATTGGCGACTGGCGGTATGGAATGGGAGCTGCACCGGGGCAGACCTGCGTATTGAGCCCGACACCGTCCGATATTGGCGACTGGCTGTATGGAATGGGAGCTGCACCGGGACAGACCTGCGTATTGAGCCCGACACCGTCCGATATTGGGCGACTGGCGGTATGGAATGCGAGCTGCACCGGGGCAGACCTGCGTATTGAGCCCGACACCGTCCGATATGGCCGACTGGCTGTATGGAATGGGAGCTGCATCGGGACAGACCTGCGTATTGAGCCCGACACCGTCCGATATGGGCGACTGGCTGTATGGAATGGGAGCTGCACCGGGGCAGACCTGCGTATTGAGCCCGACACCGTCCGATATGGGCGACTGGCTGTATGGAATGGGAGCCGCACCGGGACAGACCTGCGTATTGAGCCCGACACCGTCCGATATGGGCGACTGGCTGTATGGAATGGGAGCCGCACTGGGGCAGACCTGCGTATTGAGCCCGACACCGTCCGATATGGGCGACTGGCTGTATGGAATGGGAGCTGCACCGGGACAGACCTGCGTATTTATCCCGACACCGTCTGATATGTTCACCACCTACGACCGCCTGGTGAAGCACGTGAGGAAGACAGAAAGCAAGCAAGCAACGAGAAATAGACTCGACCTAATAAGGTCATGCATCGCAGATGTCGCATTCTTGCGTGCCAAATAGTAATGAATACAAAGGAAGTGTTAAATGGAGGGTGATAGCCGGCAATTCTACTGCGCTTTTTCCTCGCAGTTAAACCGACTCTTGAACCTTTGGAACTGACTGGATGCCATTTTGTCTAAAAAAGAAATCAGATTGAACAGAGTATGTGTGCCGAAGTATTCGGCGCAGTAGCAATAAACAACTTAAAAGCTACCGATGAATCTTTCAGGTGAAGGAGTTGACGTCAAGCTCTCTTGGAAGCGGTGGCGAACAGCGAATCGAACACATTTCAGTCTTGATTGTGGTTACGGCAAACTATTCATCTAGTGGTGTCATGGCGTCTGCATGCATGCTCACATACAACAGGGTGAGCAAGCTGCTGTGCATACCACTGCAATCCTGCGGCCAATGGGGTCACGAGCATGCAAATTAATTATCGAAGCGTAATTTCCGCCCATTTTGATTGATTCCGGCACGCGATTTGTAAAAGATTCAGACTTCCTCTGGTTTGCAACACGAGGAAAAGAAAGGCAGGTGGTTATAAGTGCAATATATGCATGTACACACACACACACACACACACACACACACACACAAACACATTATATATATACATATTTGTATAATGTATATATAAATGCACTACGTTTGAAATGTTTGGGAATGCACTTCTGCATTGTAGTTAGTGAGACGCCTTTCTAACGCACGATCCAAGAGTTGAAAAGTTACAAATGGGGGCTAGTCGAGAAGCGCTGAGATCAATCCGAACATTTAGCGACAAGAAATAGAAGCTGATTTTGCCATATTAAACACGTTGAAATGAGTGAAAAGCTTTTGTTGCAAATCGCAAAGTTGGTGTTGCCAAGCGAAAGAGGTGATTGCTACATATTGGACCAAGCAACGTAAATGTAAAGGTAGTTGATGACGTCTGTGTTACATCTGGATTGCCAGCTGCATTAGCCACAATACTGCATATATAATAGGCATCTGTGGTATTGACTAGCCCCTTCCACTGCATTTGACTCCTGACGTCGTCATTATGAAAAATTTGACGTTTTGAACTTCTAGATGTGTAGACTACACCAGTAGAATTCCAGTTAGCAATCCAATTTTGCAGTTAGGCCAAAAAGTCCGAGATCTCTAGGGGGAGATGGAATCCGCCTCCTTCCTACAGATTCAGGCCTAAACGAGCGCTACCACAAGATTAAGTTGTAACAGCTATCCCCTCACGAAACTTAATTCGATCTTCTGTAGAACATTTTAGATGAACGAAGTAAAAACATCGCTGAATATGCTCAACTGTAGAACGGGCTTCAAATTTCACTCAGTCTTAGACGACAATTCTGGAATATCGGTGACCAGACCATTGACAAGGCGCTAGCCGATCTCTCCCGATTTCCTACGGCACTAATTATGTCCCAAGTTTGATGGCCTGGTTTGAACTCAAGACCTACAAAGCTGCCTCTAGGTTAATATTTAAGGAGCATGTCTGATGACTTAATTATCGAAAGCTCCCTGTTCCATTATGACTGCTGTACCCATAGTCATGGTTACTGGCGTTGAAGTGCATAGCAAGGAACACATAAAGGAATAGAAAATGATAAAGGAGACGAGTGGAAATAAAAATGTGAAGTGCATTAGATAGATAGGGAATTGGAAATTTGCGAAGTCCAGTCGCTGACAAATATACCTTCGTAGAGTATGCGCGATGAACAGCTTTGTTTGAGGCGATTGTTTGACATCGGAAGAGTGTCATCGGCTCAAATCTGAGGATGGAAGCGTTTAATACCGCAATACTGGCCACGAGTTTGGAGCGGCGCAGATATCCACAGGCATGGTGCTCTGCCGTCGGTTAAGAAATGTGCATGACTTTCTAGTTTTCTCCCAGAGCTTCCGGATGATTTGCCTGCCCATGTAAATTATTTTTCCTGACTGACGATGGTGACTCCTTTCACTTTCTTACTCTGTGTAGAGGAAATGTGTGAGAAATTCTACGTGACTTGTACTTTGAACCGTGCTGGGAGACAAGTTAAGCATTGGGAGGGAAAGAGAAAAGGTGAGCGATAGAGAGAGAGAAAGAGAGAGGGGGGGATGAAGGAAGGGATGGTGGGAGAGAGCGAGCGGATGAACACGCTTGGTCGTCGTGCGACGCCTCCATCACTGAAAAGAAAGACTCTTCGTCAAGGTTGGATAAGCATGAAGCTCTCAGCTGACGCAATATTTTACATCAGCGTCCACATGTAGCTTTCCCGGTCATCTGGCGGAGAGGAAACGTTGCTTGCGGATGGTAGAAATCGACCAGTCTGTGGAGAAGAAAATCAGGCTGCATAGCAGTGGCCGCGTTCAACGTCGAGACAGCCTGTAAAAGACAATGGCGGCGCAGCCAGCCTGCACTTAACTACGACTTATTCTGACCCCCTAAGCTGAAGCCGTAGCGCAGTGGCAGATCAAAAGGGGAGGAGCATAGCGTTATGCCACCCTCGGACCCGAATGATTCACAGAGAGCTGCTAAATACGTTGTGCTTCAGCATAAATCGCGACGAAACATAACGGAATTTGGACTCTTCAAGGGCCTCCGGGTGAACGGTGAGGACTTCGGGAGAACGTGAAAGGCTTGTGGACAGAATGAATGTTCTGATCTGATGGATGGGGCCCTTGGCCTATGAAGATGGGGCCCTTGTCCTTGGCCTCTCGAGTCCACCGGGAGTATCTACGGACAGAAATTAATGGTTTAGGGCTGGGTCAATGTGAACGGTTTCTAGGCAGACGGAAGAGGCCCCTAGAAGTTTGAGTGGCCCCCGGGCCGAGTGAGAGGTTTCCCTCAGTAAGTATGCATGAATGATGGGAGAGCCCCTGAATCGATTGAAGTGTATTTGATGTTGATTTTGATTTCGGCTAGGAAATGAATTTGTTCTCACTTCGTCAGGAATAGCGTCTGATTGGCTGCAGAATAGTGCAATACATGGCAAGTCGGCTGCGAAGTATACGCCCAGTGAGGCCTGTAAGATATCCCGACTTCCCTGGGTTGTAATTGTTGTTTCCCGCAGGAATCTACAACATAGGGCAGTCGGGACTTCTCCTGAAACCATGTCGTCAATGCTTTCCAGCTGAATTTACGATATATTGTGCTGTTCTGCAGCAAATGAAACTATCCTCGAAGTGAGAACAGTTTGATTTTCGCAACCACATTTTCACAGAAGTGGATGCACGCACCCACCTCTGTGTCTGTCTATGAATGTCTCACTACAACAGAATTATCGAACACGTCACAAGAAAACGATTTCCTTTTTCCATGAAAAAAGCAACCCGGTTGATCTTCGACAGCCCAGTAGTCGGCCGGGAATGGTCCGTGCCCCTGGCCCACCTACGCAACGGGCCAGTGGAGGCCTCCCGTAAAAGACCGATCCTGGTGGCCTAATGCGTGCATGTCTATGTTGCAGTGTAATCCATGTTTAGCTCCTGGAGAGACTCCAGGCTGGTATGGGCTATGCACAAGACTTTCTGCCGCTATGTTTCCTCTGGGCCCGGGTGGAAATTGCCAGGCCAAGAAAATGAATCATGTTGGTATGTAAATCGAATGAAGACAGCTTCACGGGTAGTCATCTAATATGAAAGGTCCCCGATCACAATACAATATTTGTTCCCACAATTACATACTTAACAATGTACTTAAAAAAACTTCTACTTGCTTTCTTACTTCTTCGCATCATTGAGGTTCAGATTTCAACCCATCTCATCTCGCCGCACACATGCACCCGCCAATGAAGGAAAGGAAACATAGTCATAGCCTCACTTGTCTATCTGATCGTTTGATAGCTGACGTTCGATTTCGATAGAACAATAACAATAACAAGAATCATTATTCCAGACATGGAGCCCGTATCGGCAGAAAAGTGTGACATCACAAAAACGCTGCGGAAAACTTGGTATTACAACAACGTCGCCATACCGAATTCTAAACCGTGACCATCCCCACACACAAGCCCGTATGCCGCGCCATCAGATACTCAGCCAATCCAGTGAAGATGCAACTGATTAGCCCAACGCAGCCCTGGGCAATAACAATCAGCTGATATGATGCACGTGGCGGTTGTGAATCATATCAGTTTGTATCTGCGCGGCGCGAGCCAAGTTCACCAATTACAATGCAGAATTGTTGTGACAGTATTTATATACACCTTTCAAAACTTCCCCATAGGAACTTGGCTGGCGTAGCAGCACGTGCGCCCAAGATCATTTTCAACCGGTGAATTTGCCTGAAGCAAACTCGCTGATTGATCGGTGAATTTCGAAGGCGCTTTGGCGAAAACTATTTAGTTTGCATCACAAAAGTGCTGCACTGTAATTGGTTCAATTTGTGCGCACACGGGTGAAGAACTGATATCGATCACAATCGTCACACGCGTTTTATACGTAGCTAAACGGCAACCCAGCACCTGACGCTATTGTCTAACCTGACTCGATAGGCCTTGGCCCGGTATTTCTTGATACGGACTGAGCAGACATATGAGTGTGCAACAGATGATTTGTACTGAATGCAAAATAGGCTGTGACACCACATATCTGCCTGCTGCTGACATCATCCCAGTGATCGTCCTTGTGGGCAGCGCTTCTGAATATGCATTATATCCAAGGAATTTCTTCAGTACTAAACAGCATGAGGTCACAAGTCTCTGCATCGTCTTTCTGAGGATTGTTCCTCTGCAGCAGCAGCGTCTAAGCCAAGAAAATGTAAAAGTTGGGATTTTACATTATAGTACGCAAACGAAATTGATGTACGAGTGAGCTGCTCTGTCTGCAAATATGCTTGCAATGTCAGGTGATGTTAACATCATGAGATCAGTCATTGCTCATTCGCACCCGGGTATCCAACATCTCCTTCACCACCCGCCGAGGGTTGGTGGTGCTCCATCCGTCCTCGGTGGAGCACCACCAATGCGTGGCTGATGCAGCTGAATGTATTTCGTGCACTTTGATCTGCATACAATTGCAACAGTGTCATTTGCATTGTATCCTACTTCACTTTCTTCTCCGAATGTTTCGCATAATTTTAGTAGCTTTCGCAATCCAGGTACAGGAGACCATAGCACAGTATCACCTGCGTAGATTATCATTAATCTTGGTACCACCAGCATAACAGTCAATACCAAGCTTCTTGAGTTTTTACTTGTACCATCCATATACAAATTGAACAGATATACAGAGAGAGAATCCCCCTCGTTCATTACACTAAACCATTTCGATAATTTGCACCATATCTCACACACATCCTTTGATGGGGATATCAGCGCTTAAGCATACAAATTATGTTGATAAGCACGCCAGTGGAATGCTAGACATGAAATAAACGGAAAGGTTGCATGCGATGAAAATCTTTGCTTTCATCTAGTAAACCCAAGCAAGCACTTCTATTCGTCGTTCAATGCGCTTTTATCATTTCCGTCAAAGCATAGATGCAGCTCTGTCTGTTTCAGTTCCCTTCTTGTATTCAAATTGTTTTGATGAAGTTGCCAAGCCATTTCCATCCCCTGAAGATGAGCACATTCGAACGCCTTGCCCATAGTATTTCCAGGCGGAACGGGCCGTTGAATGAGTCGCGATGTTGTGATACGTCAGCCTTGTTTGTAATCACTGGCCGATGATAGTGTCAAGATGCTATGATACTTACCCGCGACCTTGATCACCGGCTGAAGGACAACATGCGTCATATATTTTGGCAATATGCCATAGGATAACAAGCTTGAGAAGATGCCGTCAGTAGTCTCGCTAAGCTATTGTGAGCACGTTCCAAAAGTTCAAGAGATATGCCCACAGATTTTCCGCATGTAAGGTGTTAAGTCCTGCATGAATCTCAAGTGTCGAGGGCAGAATATCTGCTATTCATGCTATATTATCATTATCACACCCCACCTTTCGTCATGATGTAGCAGAGTTAATAATTTTGAGTAATGTGTAGGATTCGTATTGTCAATATCCTTTTCCACCCTCGCATTAAAATTCCGAATTACATAGAGTTGCTATTTTGTTGTATAGCGATGGAAGGTGTCACCATTGCAATTACGCTCTTCCATTGTCCTAGATATTTCTCCTCAACTTCTCCTATCACCTTGAGAAAAATGCTTACCACGAGCCGAAATTATACACACCTTTAATCGTCAAAAGCCATGAAAGTGAACAGATGGAAGCACATAGCCTTTCACTAAGCATATGTATGACCTGTGAAATGCTAACTTGCGATGATTATCCACGTGTTTGATGTACATTTTGATATACTTCCCACATATTGCACATATGCACGACAAACGCTTTCAGGCACCATGAATGTTTCAGCCATAAATTCAGCCGTAACCCAAATTTGTTAACTCATTTCGGCCAAGCGGCACTTTGCTTGGCTTCCTCGGGGACCCGTGGACAAAACCCGGCCGTGGAAACCTCCTCCCGCGGAAACCTGCTGCGCCGGCTGTCCTGGCGGGGCCTTGGAGCGCGGGAGCGTGCTGGAGCGGCAGCGACCGACCTCGGCCGCCTCGTCAACGCGCCAGCAGTCAAACCGTGAGAATTTCACAGATAACACGTCACGCTGCGCGGCGCGTGCGGCGGGGGACAGGTGATAACGACGCCGGGTCGCCAGGACAGCACGCATTGTGCATGCATTCAAATGCACGTTGTCCATGTGCATGGGAGCCGAGCCGTGCAGGGCCATCGTGCGTGCACGGTGCACACGCACGGTGACGGTATACGGTCCTGGATCTTGGTTTGCTGATCGTGCGGTCTGTCCGTGCGCAGCTGGGCGGAGCGACCAGGGAGGGGGAGGGGCCGGGTTGGGGGAGCCGAGCACGTCTTGTGGGCCCCTCCCGACCAGGGAGGGGGAGGGTCCGGGTTGGGGGAGCCGAGCACGTCTTGTGGGCCCCTCCCGGCCAGGGAGGGGCCGGGCGGGCGAGCCGAGCACGTCTCGTGGGCACCGGCGGCTCGCGTGCTCCGACTCCCAGAGGTCGCAGCGCAGCAATCAGCAACACGGCGTCAATTAACATGCCGAGGATTCGTCGGGTTGAGGAATGGCCCTGGCTCGCCAGAGTGAGGCTTCAGCGCACAGTTGTCCCTCCCGGTGCGCTCGGTGGCGGTCAGTAGCAGCGGTCAGGTCGGTCAGATCGGTCAGGTCGGTCAGATCGGTCAGGTCGGTCAGGTCGGGTCAGTGGATAATTGTGCAGGCGGACAACGACGACACTTCCTCAGCGACACAGACGGCCGATCCCGCGCCGAGAACCCGCGCGAATCGCCGGTCGATTTTTCCGCGCGGAGGCCGCCCGCCGCACGGCCGGTTCGTCCCGGCCGGCGACAGTGACGTCACACGTGACGTCACAGGCGTGACTGTTCACGGTCGGCGCGGCTGGCACCGCCCGCCCGGCGGACTGCGGCGGCCGTGGCTGGGCGTGGCCGCTCACGACACCGGTCGTCACGGTCCTCGTCGCCGGCGAGTGTGAGCCCCTGTGGTGTTACCCGCGATCCAGACGCAGGCGCTGTCGCACGGTGGAACTTCTGCCAGCTAGGCGCACGCTCCCCGACTTCGTGTCTGTTCGTCAAGCTTCAGAGACTGACGGATGTTTGTGGTGCAATGCACCAATTCGCTGGATTCGTAAAGATCTTGTTTGTATTAACTTTGTTCCATGGAGCGAAGATAATCGCCGAAGCTGTTGTGTTCTGTTGCATAAAAGTTAAAGTTGAATTAGCCTTGAAACTGCTAGTTAATTCAATATTGACTTCAATTTTCTTCACGTCATCCACAAATTCACCACACAAGTTATTACTTCAGTACCACATATTCAAACTCTCTTTCAACCAAGTCAAATACAATAAAAATGGACCAGTGTTATCAGACAATCCGTACGATTCAGCCATGATTATCACTCTGCTCATGTAGGGCTGCCACTGTAAAATGCATACCATTATTTCTGATGAATTGACGTCATCTGCATCTACGCGTAGAGTTTTGGAGAGAAAAAGCAATAAATTGAGGACTAACGGAACAATAGCTGATCAGATAAAATGATAGGTTATTGAATGGGATGTCGGGGTATTGGGCGAAAATCAGAGGAGCTCCAACTTATTTTTTTTAAAGGTGCAACTCTGCTAACATTTTCTTTTGGGCCAGATCTTGTTCTTCGCTCATCGGGAGCATTCCGCTAGCCTATCACTGAAACAATGAGAGATATTAGCACCCTCGATATGATTATGCGCCCGAGCGGTTGCAGACTTTTCGAAGGGTCGTGCTTTTCCATCGGACAACCCTTGTCCCAGCACAAATCCAATGGAAACATTTTCCACCGGGCAAATCCGGTTGAAACCTGGTCCACCGGACAAATTCAGAGAAAACCATTTTCACCGGGCAAATCGAGTGGAGGCCTTCCGAATCAAATGCCTAACACGCATTAAATCCATGCGAGTGTGATTGAGGCTGGTCCGTGCATGGTTATATTTAGGTAATGTCACAAATACCCAATAGTCGGCGGATGTGCATTCCACAAATATATCAACATGCTAGTTGACCACATGAATTACTTAGTTGACCGGTCGGGACAGATGCAACCCTTGCAGTTCACACAAATTGTGATATGCAGCGAGTAATAGTGATAGCTGGCAGACACACACACACACACACACACACAAGAATAAATGTTCAGCCCTCCGGAACTGTTAGCCTGACATTCGCTGATGAGGAGCAGGGACCCCGCTTTTGTCAAAACAACAGTTAAAGAAAACGGCGACACATCGAATTTTTAGAAGCCAGCTAAATTTGGCAAAGCAGCTGCGATTAAGTGATGTGATGACTACGTCTCAATGGAACTTCAGGATTGTACAACGCGAATCTGAGGAGCATCGATAATCTCACATGAGCAGGTGTAGAGCTTGTGTCCATGTCGTCGGACAAGGTGTACCGGGCGTCTTCGCTACCGGGACAGCCGACAGGAAATGCAGAGCTTGGCGTTGTTCACATGATTTCACATACATGTTCTGCACCCACTACGAAGCTCATTCCCGTCACTATGTTCATCCTAGCCAACGCCAAAGGCTTCAGGAACAGAAACTTATCACTTATCGATTCTTGGTGCATTCAACCAAGCATATGTTTTCAAGCTAATCCCCGACACATTTGAAGCAAACAATCCAGTCAAGCACATTTAAAAAACCTGACGTATTTCAAGCTAAGCGCTGAAGCTAAGCCCTGAGAGCTTCCCTTAATCACCATCGCGTTATCGTCACACCTCTGGATAGCCTCAGGGCACGGCACGGCGCGGCCCTCCTGCGCTAACCACGGTCAGATCTGCGAGTACTTCGCATCCTCCGGCCGCCGGAGGCCCAGCCGCCGAGGCACGGACCGGGGCGCCGCTCGCCCACGCCGTCCGACGTGCGTGTCGCGGCAGACGCCGGCCATACCTGACCATCTCTGGCGGGGCGTCCGCCCTGGGACGTCCGTCAGGGACGTCCGTCAGGGACGTCCGTCAGGGACGCGCCGCTATCCCGCCGCGGCGCAGACTGGGCGTGGCCGCCGCCACCCGGATGTGTCGATGCACGCGCGTCTGCGGCCGGCCAGGTCGGCACGACCGCGGCGTGCGAGTTACGAGCGTCGGTCGCTGCCGCTCGCGATGGACGCGTCTGTGGCGGCTGGTTGGTCGGACCAGACCGGGCATGACCTCGCTTGGATCATGCAGCTTGTGCTATTGTACCGCTATTGTACGGAAGGCCAGTATCACCTGATGCACGTCCATGTACACAAGGCTCGAAAGTGTATTGTAATTGATGTCCTCGGCACCTTTTGGGCGCGGTCTCGACTCCTCTGTTGGTCTGCGCTTGACCTCGCTACAGGTGATATAATGACGAAGCTGTGCTCGCGCACTCGCACTAACGAAGAGGCGCACTCGGCGAGGCGATGGAGAAGCCGCGGTCGTCCCGGCGCGGGGCGGCACGGCCCGACACGCCCTCCCGGGCCGACACGCCCACCCGGCCCGACACGCCCACCCAGCCCATCCCGGAGCGCGTCACGCACGACCGCCGGGTGACCTCCACGGCGGGCGCAGTCCTGAACGACGTGGCGACCGACACTAACGGCCGTCGTTCAGGACCCAGCGAGCCGTCACTTCCCGCCGCCGTTGCCGCCGCTCGGGCCTGCAGCGGAGTCCAGCGGCTGCCGCTGCCGCGCCGCCGGGCCACCTCGGCGGCCGTTTCCGCGTAACGGCGCCGGTTCCGCATTGCGCCCCGGTTCGGTTGTCACATCACGTGCGCAGCTCCCGTCTCCCGTATTCCGTGTCGGTGGACGCGGCGTGCGCGACCAGTCGGCTGCGTCGGGTACCTGCGCCGACAGGCCGACTGGAGTCAGCGGCGGACGTCTGTCTCTCTCTCTCTCTCTCTGTGTGTGTGTGTGTGTGTGTGTGTGTGTGTGTGTGTGTGTGTGTGTGTGTGTGTGTGTGTGTGTGTGTGTGTGTGTGTGTGTGTGTGTGTGTGTGTGTGTGTGTGTGTGTGTGTGTGTGTGTGTGTGTGTGTGTGTGTGTGTGTGTGTGTGTGTGTGTGTGTGTGTGTGTGTGTGTGTGTGTGTGTGTGTGTGTGTGCGTGTGTGTGTGAAGGTGTCGTGTGTGTGTGTGCATGAGAGAGAGAGAGAGAGAGAGAGAGAGAGAAAGAGAGAGAGAGGGAGGAAGAAAGGACCATATGAGCCAGATATGTCAGTTGGACGGTGTTCCACCAAGTATCGGAGCTGCCGGGACTTCTTGAGATCCTTCCTGTTTCACATGGCTATACTGACGATCGCGATGCTATAGACGAGGCTGCATTGACACACAGTATCTAGATTGCGATCCTCGTGACACCCGGATCCATGAGGTTTGCCTGGAACGGTGCTTGAACTTGTCTGCAGCTGGCCGCTAATAATGATGTGAAATGTCTATCAGTACTCAGTTTTGTCATGCCATAGAGTACGACCGATTTGTTGTGGGCGGAGCACATACCATATGTTTGTGTCCGATCTCAGTCTTCCTTACTAGCTGAGCTCGCATTGAGCATGTATAATATATCCCTGGTCATTCCTACCGATTATTCCCGATCCTGCAGCAGTTCCAGCAAAGTCCTGTCTATCGGACGTTCCTTAAATATCAGCCCAAATTCAACCAGCACGGACCAAATGTAATCCATCTAAATATGGCAATGCATCAGAACAGTTATGCTGTGTTCAATATTCGAAGTTGCCAATGTACAATGGACGCTATCTCCAGTTGTGGTGCCTGTATTCAGTGCGATCCCGCGATAAATATGCCATCATGTAATAGCTCACCACAACATTGCTATCCTCTGTAACTGTAGCTGCATGAAGATCATCAGTTTAGCTGCGACTGCAGCTGGCTGCATTTACTAAAGTGATGTTCAAGTGACAGCATAGCAAAGAAGAAGGCACATACTTACACAAAGACCATATAGCTAACATAAAGAATTGGCCGAAATTGTAGTCGCCTCGTCTACATCCTCCGTTCCATTTTGCCGTGAAGAAAAGACATACTTTTTCACGCTGCTGTTCCTCTTGAGAACGGGAAGAACAAGCGATCTTCACGAGAGAATTCTGAAGGCATGTGATTTATCCGAAGTAACATCGAAGTCGGTACCACTTAGCCTCGCGTAATTATATGTCGTTATATGTTCTGACGATACCATTTTGGCGATCACAAACAGTTTTTTCCGAAGTCGGTTGGAATAAAAATTCAGGACTGAGGAACAGCATGCAAAGGAGAACAGATCAGATAAAAATACACCCTCTGCCCTGTCAGCGGGGTGCATTATTTGATGTTCTGTTCCTGGTTGCCATTTTCCTTGCTGGAAAATACCCACCGATTATGTAAATAGTTCCGCTTGGTGTTCTGTAGTGCATGCTGCAACGTAGTCGTTATGTAATAGATAGTGATTTACTATGCGTACGAATAATATTTTACGCAATTGAAATTCCACGGTTGAGTCAATCGGATGCCATGTGCAACAATAGGGAGTCTAACATACCAAATGAAATCATAATCATGTTAAAAGTATATATCACATGGTGACCGATCACTGGCTGGATTTATTCTTAAATTCCTGATGGATGTCCAACAAATGGACAAAATATGCAATATAGTGCTTCAGATGCTATGGATTAGCATACCAGTACCTTCTATAGAATGTGATGCAAGGAGAGGACAAATATTATTGTCATTTCCAAAGACTGCTTGTCATTGTTCCTTGTAAGCTCTTAGTTCACGTGCATTTGGAAAGGTGCAAGCAAAGCTCAGAGAGGAAAAGCTTTTCTAGACTTTGCGTATGTAGGTTTATGAAATGTGTGAAGTTGCGATTCATTCAACTTTTTTGTTTGCCTCCTATGCATTCGTTGCACTGAAAGACTCCATGAACTTAAGTTGTAGGTTATCAACGAGTACATGGTTTTGCTTGTTTCGCAGCGCTATTGACAGTAGCTTCGATTTGTAGCGCGGCGCTCGTGGTGTGAATATTCCACTGAATAAAACTGGCCAGGTTGGCGATAATCAAGCCGCAATATATATTCATATCGGCATATTCATATCTGCATGCGCATCTTAACCTATCCGTTAACGTATTATTATCTTGTAGCTAAACAAAGCTGCATGCTTAGGTCCAATTACTTTGGACGACTTCGTCACGTTGAGGGCAGCATAAAGCGGCTTCGACTCGAGCACAGCTGAATTCCAGGCGATTTAAAGTAAAATGTTCAAGTAAAATATATTGAGGCATACGCTGTAAGTGGGTGCACGTTCACACCTACCTGCTTGATTGTCCTCGTGACCGTTGACATCCGACAGGGTACGCTCAGCAGCCAGGCGCCATGTTTGGGAATGTCTCGCAGGCCGGGAATGCCTCGTGTTACAGTGCTGATGACCATTAACATTCGACACGTTGCGCTCGTCCGTCAGACGGCGTGACAAAATGTCTCGCAAGTCTAATACGACGAAGAATGGCTCTTAAGTGCTCCTGGGTTTTAGACATTGCGTGAGACGAAATGTACGACCCTCAATATACCAGGAGGTGCTGAGGTTACATCAAAAGTAACGTTAGGGATTATGCTATATTACTCAACGTTTCGGCCAGGGGCCATCGTCAGGAGACTCCTGACGAAACTCAGCACTTGCTGGTATATTGAGGGTCGTACATGTCGTCTCACGCAATGTCTCGCAAATCGGTAGGCCTCGTGTTACGGCATCGGTCTGCAACTTGTGTGCGACATCCAGTCTATTGCCATCATGCTATATTTGCATTTTGTTCCCCAGCTGTGGCGGCGGGATGTTTCACTACAATAATCTGCATATTACGTCAGCCTCTATGCGGCAAACCTTGCCCATCTTCACGGTTCAAGTACGCCACGAAGAGCATCACCATAGTCGTGTAAATTTCGACTGATAGCCACTTACATCGACATATTGCGAGCAAGGTCATATGCCGAGCTTTGCTGAAGCAATGCAGTGTTTCGAAACTTTAAACATGATCCTAACTGGCCACCAAAAACACGTTTGGCAGGCTTGTAACTTTAAAACAACCTACCGTAGGTTCACATCATAAGGGGTGGCACGAGGCTTCATTCTCAAGAGTTGTGCATTTCAGTGTGCGACGTTCCGGGTTGTCGTATTTGGATTCTTGGTAGTCTATAAGTTTTACCTCATGCCATTCGATATGAGATCGTGTTTTCAAGTTCAGTGTCAATTCCTGTGGGATGATATGTAGGTTGCAAGATGAAAATGTATATAGTAGCTAGGTTATAACATGCATTATGTAATGTAGCGCTAACTTTGCTTCCATGTTCCATTTGAAATATAGCAATTGTATTTGATGCGGGATGTCGACCTCAAGCTGAATGTACCGAAAAACTTTTTAAGGTCCTTCAGAATCTGAAAAAGTTGCAGCTTACCTGGCCCCACCCTTTAGTTCACCGAACAGGACGAACAAAATTTGGTGGTCTGGATCCCTTATTATCAGGCAGGGCTGTTGATGTTTCTCCTTTCTTCTCATGGTTCTTTCTCTCTTCCTTCTATTGGAATTAAACACCAGCTTCGAGCTTTGTTTTTAATAAATTTCATCATGAGCATATCACTTGGGCATTTCATTAAAAAAAATTTAATCCGAGTTGTTGCTGGGGTGGCTTAAGGAACCAGGGTTCTATTGCTAAGCAAAGCTTGTTGCGTGAACCCTGGCCCATCACTCAATTCATGAATTCCAGTTCAACGGCAGAATTTAGACCAAAAGTTCAACATGCCGTCAATGCACCGACACGGCCGCCCGGTAGCTCGCCCCCGGCCTTATCGGGCCAGCTGCCAAGTGACCCTCCCAGCAGGAGGCTAAATGCGAGCGCGCGAAGAGACTCGAACCCTGTGTTGCCAGGACATGGGAGACCAGTGTAGGCCAGCGCTCTAACTAGCTGAGCTACCGGGCGGATATTAAACACTGTTCTTAATTTCTCCCCAAGTGTTAGCTAGCTCTTCCACGAGAAGGCTACGATGGGCTACGACAAGTTTAGGGGAAGGAGCATAGTGTGTTATCGCCCTACGGTCTAGCAAACTAACAAGCTGATATTCAATGCAGTTGATGCGCCAAAAACTCTAAGAACTGACTAACCAGCTGATGATGAGCGGGAAATTGATTTCTTGAAACGTGGCGTAATTTGTACGATATTTTTCTCAAAAGTTGTCAGAGGTAAATACCGAAATTAGGTAAGGAGGAAAATGTCGCAGAAAATTATCATTTTTTGTTTACCTCCTCGCACATGTTGTGTGAGGTTCGTCATACCTAATGCTATTCCACAGCCAATGAAGGGGTCTTTCAGCTCGAGTAATTATTTTCGCTCTAAAGAACAGACCTGTGTGGTTCTCAGCAAAACAAATCTACACATAAATGATAGGGAACTTCACATGATCACATCTCGACAATGGTGGAAGAAGCAAAGTTTGAAAAGGAAATCTTGCATGAGATAATGGTGACCAAGTATCACAGCATCATATCAAGCTTAAATCTGCTAACTTTTTGTGTATAGCTCTTCTTCATCAGCTCTTTTTCAGTCATGTTGGCCTGAGTCATGCAGTCATGGCCAGGAGCATCAAGGTAGGGGCTGTTTTCACGATTTCATACACGGACTGCAGACGAAGCCAGGAAGTTCCCGTAGTGCACCACGCAAGCAAAACTTCCCTCTAAAAACATTTTAGTCAACAGGGTTAAGATGCCAACCTTAGCTTGCGGGTGGGAGGTATACGACCGTAGATGCTCAAGACCGTTACAGCCTCATTATCCCTGACGCGAACTGGGTTCACTCTATAGAATATTTGCACCACGAATGCAGCCGAACAAATCACGATTGCCATCAGCAGTACTACCAACCCAAACCATTCATGAGGTGATACAAGGCCATCTGATCTAATGGTTCGAGTATCACCGTCGGCAGCATTGTATCCAAAGTTGGAATGTCCATTGAATGCGCACACTGCCCGTTATGCAAATTTTGCAGGCATGTACATAGCTGAGCAGCGCAGTGTGCTTACCGAATGCGGCTAAGTGGGAGGTTGTTGAAGCTGGTATGCTGTTGTGTGTGTGCGTATGCGTGTGCATGTGCGTGCGCGCGTGCATGTGTGTGTGTGTTTAACAGTGTTGTCTTGTTTACGCATAGAGGGCTGCAAATATTGGTATGATTCGTATTGCTTGCCAGAACCGCAAGATGAAATTGTATCACAGATAGAGAATATGAGCCTTTTTATGAGGCTAGAAATATTTACGTGTCCGTATTTCCTGTCACGAATCAAGCTTGACCACCATCATGAGTTTTTGGTGTAATTATGCCGTGGCTCGCATATAACCCAGATATACTGTGGATACTTTTCCACATCAAGGAATATATGATGTGATTAACGTCATCCACGACTTAGATAGGTTAGGTCAAGCCATAGCTGTGTTTTGTAGTCAGAACTCGATTGACGTTGGAGAACCTAGCCTGTACTTGTTCACTTTATGCTACATGGTCTTTTACACCTTCACCTAACCTAAACGTTCAGTGCCTGCCACTCTCATAAATATTTCAGAACGGGCCATCTATTTTTCAATTATTGCCTCTACTGCGCATCAAGATGCATTATTCACCCTCGCAAAATCGGGGACGAGTAGTCTGGGGTTAAGTTTCTCGTCTCGCAGTTGAAAGGTTGTGGGTTCGAGTCTCGCCTGTCGATACTCTTTGCCCACGACCAATCGCCGTGACAGATTGGCGACGCTACATGACTCAACGGTCGCTGTGTCGTAAAAACAATTACCAACCAATGACCCTCGTATAGTCCGTTCAAGATTAAATACTCCCAGTTTACATATATATATATATATATATATATATATATATATATATATATATATATATATATATAACTGCTGCAACTTTTTACGGCTAATATATATATATATATATATATATATATATATACGAAGAATATATATGGACAAAATGAATATAATGGACAAAAATGAAACAATTGCATGGAGACAGTGCCGAAAAACATCGAGCGACACACTCTCTAATCACAGACTGCATTCTTGTTCACACACTTAAAATAATTCTGATCGGATTACTGAACTCCAATATTATCAGTGTGAAGTGATCTTTCATTGATCTCTTCCTATCGCAATGTTCCGCTTATTTCAACACTTCTTCAACTAAGCACACTTCTGAAGGCACGTCGTCTGTTTCCATCCCGTACATACTGTGGCGTCGTCTAAAACAGCCGTTGTTTGTCTACAATTGAACCGATGTCCTGCAACTCATCAATTATGCAGCAATGCATAGTGGATAAGCATGGCATGTCCCGTTTTCCACGTAATTGCACGGCTACTGATCAATGCGAATGCACTGAGCTTCTTTCAGCCGGTGGTTTAGCATTCATTCGGCTTCACACTTGACAAACTGCGCCGTTCTAAGGCCCACAGCCCGGACGCATGACCAACTATCGACCATTAGCTTCGGCCGCAAATTGGGCTGGTTTCATGCTAACTAACGACCACATAAAGGTGCTACTGGCATGCCCAACTCAGGGCCAGTCACGGGTGGTATTCGTGTGGAGTTCAGATATGAAACGGAACCATCAATCGTTCTGAAGCTCGCCAACATAAATATGCTACTTCAATGCAACTGATGCAACATCGGTCACTGTGTCTTGGTGTACCCATCAAGCTGCGAGCTGATCGCTCATCCACCGATCGGTTGTTGTTCGTCTATCGCTCCATCGATTGATCGACCGGACCAGTCTTCCTGCTCATCTCGTTCTCGCTCTCCGTTCGCAGTCAGTCTTGCCGTCTTTCGGTCTGTCTGTCTGATTGTCTGTCTGTCTGTCTGTCCGGCCGGTCTGTCGGTCAGACTATCCGGCCGGTCTGTCTGTCTGTTTGTCTGTCTGTCTGTCTGTCTGTCCGGCCGCACCCGTCCGTCCGCTGTCCGACGGGGTGCCGTGCCCGTCGTTGTCCTCTCAGGGGGGGAGTGCCACCCGCCTTCGCGCTGGTCGGTGGAGCAGCCACGCCGACGGCGACGGCCGACCACTTCCTGGCCGCAGTGCACGCGGGGCCGGTGCGGAACCGGAGCGGCGGCGCCGGCCAGACTGCCGACGGCCGGCGGCCGGCGGCCGGCCGGACCGTGACCTTGCCACGACGCTGACCCTGGCTGACTCGCCCGAAGGCCGGCCGGAGTCGAGCCGGCGGCGCCTTTCTCCGCGCCCCGCCAGTCGAGCGGCGGCATCGGCGCTGAGAGGAGGCAGCCGACGTGCGGGGCGCCGACACCGCCTCGACCCGCCACTGGGCTCACCGTGAGTGCGTCTCCCGAGCGAGCCGCCGCCGGCCGGCGCCTCTCCCGGCCTCCCGTCCGGCCTCATCGCCGCAGCTCAGCGCTCAGCAGCTCAGCGCTCAGCGGCGGTCACGCAGGGTGGCCACCAACGGCCGGCCCCGTCACCGCAGCTCAGCGCTCAGCGGCGGTCACGCAGTGTGGCCGCAAACTCCCGCCATGTTCCACGGTCGAACCTCAATTTTATGGGCCCATCCTGCTGATTCGGCCCGCTCTGTTCTCCTCCCCGGTGGACCGATGCAAGGGTTGTCTGCTTGCTCCGACGTGTCGAGCACGCCCGCTTGGCAATCAAGAGTGTTCTCCAATACCAATCGGTGTTGATTAGTTTCCTCCGCGGCGATGAGACACCGCCCGTCTCCGGTTTTAACGGCCGTGCGGCTATTGAGCCACCGCTGTGGCCGGCAGACTGTGGACGGCCGGCACTTTCTACACGACGACACCGTCCGACTAACATCTCGACAGCAGACACACCTGTCACTGCTGACGTAACGTCTCCTTCACTGTTCCGCGCCGAGCGGGTCTACCCGGTCAGGCACCCGTGACACCGCTGACGGCCAAACTGCCAGTGGCCGGGTGTGGATGAGTTTGGACAGCCTGCCGCCGTGTGGTGAGATTTCGGCTGCTACTCTGTGTCGTGGTGGGTGTATGGCTGTGCGGGCTGTCTCGGGAGCTGCAGTGCGCAGACGGTGGCCCCGGCTCGCGCACGACTGCGTCCGGGGCCCGTCTGTCGTCGGACAGCTCCCAAGTCGGGCCCGTCTCGCCGCCACCGTGCGACGACCCGATACGGGATTCCGTCACCCGACTGACCAGGCGTTTCCTTTGCAGGAAACAACCGGTCGCACCGCACCGCTCTCTCCCGGCTGGAACTCTGCTCTCAGTGGCCGGATATACGGACATTCGGAAGTGAGAGAATCTCGGTCGTGTGTCAGTGTTAGGGACTCAGTGAATCCGTCATGCGGTGGACGCTCGCGGCGCTTCTGCTGGCCGGCCTCGGTGAGTACCGACAGTGACCTGCATGTGCAGCGGGGCTCTTGATGCATGCTTAACAAGTGGCAACAGTCCAGAAAAAGCGTGATTTTGTCCGCCTTATGCGGTATAAGTCGCTAAATTCCTCCTAAATGAACAACACTGCCATATTTGAACTAGTTTGCTTCTTTAATTCTCCTCATCGTATCTGGCGATGACAATGATAGTATTCTGTAAACATTCAAGCAAATGTGCTCTCATTAAGCAGAGTCCCAACATATTTACACATTCTATCAGTTATACGGAGTACAGAAGCATTCAATAAATGTTTGGCACGGCTGTCTACAAGTAATGCACGCGTCATACCCATAGGCCTACTGGAGCACATACACCTCAGGCTATCTCGAATGATGTGCGGGTCAGTGTGTCGTGTGGTCAGTTAGCGGTTGAATTAGGCACATGCATGTCCTGCACCAATAGTTCCTAGTTCCCGCTTTGCAGAACTTCGACCAGAATCATTGCAACTCGTAATGCTGCGCCGCAATGCTCAGATACTTCAGTACGTCATACTCGTGTTCTGCGGATTACCGAGTACTCTCACTGTACTGCGCGGTCACGTCGTTCATTCAGCTTCATCTGTGCAGGGAGTATCGAAACCGGTTTGGCTAGTGCATACGCTTGGCCCACAGATGATGTTTCCGAAAAAAAACTTGCGGTGACTACCGTCTGGAGATTAATGCACTGCTGCGGTGATGAATCACAACGCCCGGCTGACTGACCTCTTCTGACCTGGTCTCACGTGCGCGGCGGTTCAGGTCGAGTGCGGATGACACCACCATGTCTGGATAAGGACGGGCATCGAGTCCATCCAGGGTTCAGCTGATTGGACTGAAACAGGTGGAAGAATACCCATGAAAACCCAAAACGTATACCAATGAATGCCCAACAATACCCATGAAGGAACAGAATCGATGATGTCCAAAATCGGAAACAAGACACATTGTCCAAAAACGTAACATGTAAGCCAGCAGCTAAATGCTAACACAACCATCATACCTATGTGCAACAAAGAATGAAAGTAAACGCTAACATTATCGTTCTTAATGTGATGTTTCTAAGGCTCCAAATAATCATTGGTGTTCTGCTGCTATCAGTTTTTTTGCTTTTCTCATAAACACACACACACACAAATATATATATATATATATATATATATATATATATATATATATATATATATATATATATATATATATATATATAATATATATAACATCAATACAATTCGTGGTTCATGCGCTTTATGGATGGGGGTATCTACTCCACTCCCATCTCTTATCAAGTTATTGCAAAACATTAAGACAGGTTTATCCAACAACGCCCAGCATAGCTCTGCTGATATAATGTGCTGCTTTTAAGGTACTGAAATTGTATCAAGTGGCATATGCATATTGGTATCAGTTTTTGGCTGATGATGGTAGTAGGGATAAATGGAATTGCATATCGTTATTCATTAGCATTACAACAAATCGTTTCGTTGATAATCGAAACTTAAGACCTTCAATCTAATTGACGGTTGGTATAAATCTGGCGGAGCAACTCTTGAGACAACGGATAAGTAAATAGATCACTGGCTTGTGCAATTACCCACCTACAGTATATGTGTTGCAAAGCATACTGAGCTACGTATGACATGTTTCGATTTCTGAGACACCTGATCACCTTCCTAATTGCAATGAATGCTGATTGTGCAAGGGAAAAAGCGGATAAATGGCACATGTCCTTTCAACATTACAAGTACAAGTGTATGCAGCTTCGGCCCGGACGTGTGACCAAAGGCATATATCCAAATTCATCACTTCCAAACATCAGAATCATAAACTTGCACTTTCATTTGAAAGACATCTGTCGATCTCTTTGACATTGGATTATATGCTGTCGTCGATTATGTAATAGGCTTATTTAACCTTGAATAACTGTGCACAAATATCACTGAACAGCTTCACAAATAATAGCGAAAAAGCAAAGCATGGGATGTCTACTGCCCCTGACCGACTTGAGAAGCATAAGTGGTAATGTTCTTTGCTCAGAATTAAATACCACAAAACGGCTTATTGGTGCTTCCTATTCAAGCGCATTGTGATAACTGAGGCGTAGTTCTGGAAAGTTCTCGAAATAGTGTTCATTTGTAGGTACAATAAAAATTAATAGGGACTTATATGCGACCATCGCAAATTCCAAGAGGTGACCTTGGTCAATTGGTTCGGAACAAGCTATATCCGAATGCATGACTAGCACGCTATATTGCCGTATGTACACTATTGGTGTAATTCATCCTGAACACACCGGTTTGAACTTCGTAGGATGGGATAACCGTGCCGTGATTGCACCTATGAAATATACAATGTGATATGTATGCTGTCCCGGTTTATGAGCATCGTATTCCATTATCTGTGGTTGTCAGATAGGACAGTGCAGGTATCGAACTTCTGTTCGGCAGCACTTAGCCATACAACTAGACACAACTACTTCTACTTTATCCGGTACCTTTCCATGATAGCAAGACTTGATCATGAGTGAGCCAATTGCCTCCGGAATAAGTTTTCGCTTTCCTCAATTTTTACTCAGCGTGGCCTATGCAATTCATTTATGAATCTGCATTTCAACTGTACACCTAACTGGCATTGTCACAAAAGGTGTATAAGCGTGCGAGACCACCAAAATTAACACCATTCGTTTTCCCGGAAAAGCACAGCCCACAGAGGAACTGGTATTCACTGTTTTTAGGTGCGATGTTGCGGTTAAGAGTGGCGCAACCGAAATAAATGCAAACCATTTGTTGTTGTTATTGGCTTTATGACACGTCGACCCTTGAGTCATGCAGCTTCGCCAATCTTTCACGCCGATTGGTCGCGGGCGAAGAATAGCGACGGGTGAGACTCAAACCCACACTTTTTCGATTGTGAGACGGGTAACTTACTCCTAGACTACTCGTACCAAAATCCAAACCGTTCGGATGCGCCTATTGCCCTTTATATTGAAAAGAACTTCAGAAAAGTGATTGACTATCTTGAAGCTAATGAAACATTATGATAAAGTATTTTTCAGACGGAGCTTGCACGTGTGTAATCCCAAGTGGCCTACTGGTTGTTGTACGACGGAAGGCAGGCCACTGTTCCAGTCGGTGGAGTGGCAATAACAGCCGGCATGCCGACACACGCAGCTGGGCGTCTGCTTAATCAGCCCGAGCTGCGCGCGCGCCGCCGCACGCTCCCGATTCAGTTGAGCAACACGGCCGGATCGTGGCCGTGGCGTACGGGCCGGTGCGGCCTCCGGGGCGGCCGGCGGCGTGATAAGGTCGACAGAGGCCGGCCGCCCCGGACAAAGCCGGCCGCGCGCCGTACCGGGCGCAGCGTGGCAGCGGGGACGCCGTCAGGTGTCTTGTTGAGTCGCCCGAGGGTGATGGAAGGTCGGGGTCTGGTCTGTGACGTGTCCCAGGCGTGCATCCACTGGTGTCGGAAGGGACGACCAAAATCACAGCATTCCCTCTTTTCCAATTCGTGGTTGGGGATCATGAGGGAATTTTCGTGTAAAACGTAAAATGCCAAATTGTAATGCCTGTGATTTACCTTCATCCAATGCAAAGCTGTATCGGAAAGAGGATGGATGTGGGTCTAGGCATACCGGGCATCTCACTCGGCGCATTCACAAGCACTGTATGGATACTCTGACAATGGCGCAACACATTGGCGGTCTCGATAGTTATTTATGCCGTCGAGAAAGCCACAAGTTTTGATGCCGCTTGCTGGTGTGACAAGTGTACAGGCGGTATGCTTGTCATGCATAAACGCGTCTGTTGTCCAACTAGCGTCAGCTCGCTGCGAATGTGCCATTCCAGGCACAATCCTTTCTCCGCTTGGATTTACCTCAATTGAGTTTCTCTTCGCAAGGAGCTACCGCTCTTGCCAAGAAAATGGCCAACGTGAAATATCTTAATATTCGTCCATTCATTTCTGCTTCATTCATACCGAAAATAACTGACCTAATCGAAGACAATCATTGCATGTCGATTTCCAGCCAGGTGACGCACCGGCGAGCCCAACGATCGACACGCTCTGCGGGGGCGTTCCGAGTCGCTGGTTCGGATACTGTTCTGGTGGGAGTCGCAGTTTCCGATACTGTTCTGGTGAGAGTCGCAGTTTCTAGGTCGTGTCTTGTGTGGAGCCGCAGTCTCCGGCTATTGCGCTCGACCTCAGGCGGATCGCGGCCGCGCGTGGCGCAGCCGCCTGACGGGTGGGTGGTGGCGTCTCGCGCCGTCGGAGCTTGGCGAGAAGTCACGTTGCAGAGATGAAATTCCCTGCCTCATGAGTTGCTGCACTGCGGGGTGGTGTGGCGTGGGGTGAGCCCACCTCTATTTACATATTTCGATAAAATAGAAGCATTACTTGGAATGAAGGTACGAGTGATGGCGTGATGTGAGTGATGGGTGTACAACGATCCGCAATACTCATTTGTATTACTCACAAATTAATTGGCAATTGTCACTCTATTGCCTATTCCTGGACAATCATATTGCCGGCTATAGTAATAGATGAAACACAAAGGTTTCGCAAAAGGTACACGAGTCACATTGCAGAGGAGATTACAATTGGGAACCTGAGTGCCATTGTAGGATGAATAAATTGTTGTTTCTTACACATTATTATCCAGGGACTTGTTGAAGCATTTTTCCGCTGTGTTGGCTGAAATAATTTCCCCGGAGAAATAAAGTATTTTACTAGATTATGCGATATTTCCCGAAACATTAAGAAATGTTTCGATCGTTGGGATAGGAAAATTCCCTCCTTCTAGTTACCGTGATATTACAATCTATACCATAACCATAATTAAACATTAAGAAGACATTTCAATATCCCAATTATGTATGATAAAACCTGCAACCTTTAGAACACCAACAACTGCCCATATTAATGCAACCGTGTTGGTTACTTCTGTAAGGATAATTTGGAGCTACATAGGTTTACATTTCAAAAGCTAAGGAAGGGTTCAAGCTGGGCTTTTTCACTTCAACTGAACAGAATTTAGTCTCCGAGGCACCTGTTCCCAGTTCTCATCCGACTTGTCGAAGCAGTAATCAAATTACTTTTCCAAACTCTCATTATAAGAATGGATCCAAGATTATCAACAAATAGCGTAGCATAGGAGCGTCCATTTTGCGTTACCTTGGCAACCGACCACAACCAGGTTCGTACCCACCGCTCCCGGCGGTACACGGCACAAACCAGGTGGCACCAGGACAGGTCTTGCACAGCTATCCAGCCGCGGGCGCCAGTATAACCAGTTATTGCCAGTCCCGGTAAAAACCGCACGCCGAGGGGCACGCCTATCACCTTCCTTGTCCATAGTTCCAGGCAGCTCTTCAGTGTCGGTGCTGTGCTGTGAGCAGCACAGCACGGCCGGTGTCCGGGACAAAGTAACCGCCAAATTAAGCCACCTTCGTCTGCCACCATCTGCAGTTCCATAGCTGCCAAAAGTGCGACAGGCGCGAGTGCTTTGGCTAGCGAATTTCTTTAGGTTTCTCTGCATGCGCAGGCTCGTGAGGAGGTGAATGGATCCATGCTGTTGCAGCACGAAAGTGTGGCAATTGCCGCAGTGCCGTTCCTTATCGCATGCCGATGGGAGACCACAGCGGTCGTTCCAGTTGGCGTATTGCCCGGCCACTTTGCCCGGCCGCGATGTGTGGCTGGCTGTGGCGAACTGGCACAATTACGGCGCGCGCAAGCGGGAGCTCATTGCGACGATGTCATCTTGACGTGCAAGGATTAAAAAGCGCCGAGGAAAAAGCGGTTCAGGTAAAAACGACTGATATAATCCATATAGGCACGCTTGTTTTCCGCTCTGTTACCTGCTATGCCAGCAATCTGTTCTTGACAGCATCTGGCCTGGGCTTAACGTACTGCAGTGTTAATGAGGCCGTAATAGGTGGGTATCGCCGCCATGCTAATGAGGCCTTAATAGGCGGGTATCGCTGCCATGCGAGCTGGTAAAGATCAACATACGTCAGTAATTTAAATCATGGCAGGAGGGTGGGATGGCTGGCAGACAAGATTCAAACACGAAAAGCTGGATCTGCATGCAGCGGGAAGTCTGGCGTTGCGAAACGTTGGATGGTTGACGTAATGGACCAGTTTGTGCGCGCAACTTTGATCAAGTGTCTTATATATGAAGATCTAACAGGGTGGTAGTATCGAAGATTATGCTCATAGAAGTTATATCCTTCGCATCACACCATGGTTTTATCGATTGGCTGCATTGGTATGAAGATCATATTCAATTTAAATGCAATATAGCTTTCTTATGCAGACTTATTGTTATAATACCTATTTTCACTTAGCTATAGGAGATATGTCGGTATGGTATGTTAATATGAATGCATAATGTGCATAACATGTCATTAATACCTAACCACCAATCCTAGTTCAGAGTATAAAGCAACACACACGCACACACACAAACACACACACACACACACACACACACATACACACACACACACACACACACACACACACATATATATATATATATATATATATATATATATATATATATATATATATATATATATATATATGTATATGTATATATAACTACCCATTCCGTACCCACGGAATGGGTAGTTATTCTCTCACCTCCTTAAAATCTTTAATCCGATTGTAGCCACTTAGTTATTCAGCATGAATTGCAGTGTGACCTTGATTGCTATGAACATTGCATGTGCTGTGAATGTTCTCAGAGAATTGTCCGTGTTCGGTTGAAATATGGATTTGCTTCCGTAAGGAGGCGTACATTATTTTCAGCATGAAATTTTCAATATTCCTACCCGACCAGGCCGTGAGACGCCCGGCCAGATGACGGCCACCTTCTCCCTCCCTTCTCACTAATTGCCTTGAAGTGCAACCGAACCCGACCCACAATACGTGTCCCGATCAAAGGCGGCGTCTGGAATAACGCCAGCCACACGTCGGAGCCAAAACATCCGACCGAAAGACAGGTCAACAGCATCGAACAATATTTTAGTTACCCAACCTGCCATGGTGCAACCCTTTTCTTTGCAATCCAAGCATTACCTGAACTCAAAGGATACCTTTCAGCTGTGCATTCCGAGGCGAACTTACTTGAGGAACCAGATAGCATTTGCGTCAAATTCCGATTGGGCGAGTGCCGACAGCAATCAGTGACCGTCCGTGGGAATTAATGCAATGGACGACGTCAGGGGTACGACCCACCCACATCAACGGTAGAGTAGTAAATACCTCGGCAACCAGGTGGGCAGAGGGAGGGATATTTACGTCCAGAGCTGAATGGCGTCGTGGGCTGAGGGGCGCGTGCCGCACTCATCGCTGAGGGGTACGTGTCACGCTCTTCCCTCAGATAGAAGACAAAGATGCAGCGGGTTTCCGACATCAGAGATGATGCTCACATGATGATTGATATTTGTCTAAGAAGCAGCAATTTGTTGTATGAAGTAATTTGTAAGCGAGGCAGACGACTTGCGAGCCGTCATCCTATGGACTAAATGTTCTCGAGTGATAATATCGAGTATCTAAGCCAGTCTAAATCGTTCAGAATATTAATGTTGTATATATATATATATATATGATCTGTGTTTGGATGATGTCTAAGCGCGAGGGTGGGTGAGGAAGGTACACTTCGGGGCCACTAGTTCACATGCCTATATTTTTTATCGGAAAATCCCGCTGGCCTCTGACCCAAGGGCGCAGATGCGCTTCGGGCAGAGTATTCATATGATGCCGTTAAGGGAAGCACACATTGCGTCCGTCGGGTTTGGCTCCAGACAACAGGGCATTTCAAAGCACTACACAGTCGTGAGGGCGCCCCCGTCCGCTGCACGCTTGGGCACGAATCTGGATAGCGGTTCGGGGGAACACACTGACGGACAGGTTTGGCGTGCCGTAAGATCCGGGGCCGAAATGGTGGGGCTAGCTAGGCTACATAGACGGTCAGGGGACGTGTCCAACGAGGTAGGCATCCGTATACCGATTAGCTTTGGCATGCCTGATAGGAAACGTAAACCAATATGCATTTGATGATACCTTGCAGATTGATTGTTTGGTCCAAGCTCTGAAACTGCTATGTTTCTGATACCTGGACTGTTGCTATCACCTAAACCGCGTATTCACAATGTGCTATGGTGTAGCCTACGTTAAATGATGTGTTCTAATGCAACCTGAAATTCACTGTTCTGTGGGGTCCGTCTAAATTGGCTCAGATCAGCGTTGTAGATTACCACAGAATGCTTCACAGGCATCGTCCTGCAAATGGCAAGTGGAACGCAATGATTGGCGGCTCGAGCACTTGGCGCTCAAATTGATTCACACAGCCCTGAACGCCACCGTTACCGGTGAAATTAGGCCTCCTCAAGCTGGTTGACACTGTGACTTTCCCGATCGCATTCTCAGGCCCGCCAGGTCATACTCCGCTCAGGGGAGGGGGCTGGAGCGCCGACCTCGGCGGTGAGCAGGAGTTCCGCTCAGGGGAGGGGGCTGGAGCGCCGATCTCGGCGGTGAGCAGGAGTTCCGCTCAGGGGAGGGGGCTGGAGAGCCGACCTCCGCGGTGAGCAGGAGGCCAGACCGATCTCCCGGTCAGCCCTGGCGACAGCTGTCATCTCAACAAGCGGCCGTACTGGAGCGACAGCTCGTCCGCACTGCGTTACTGCCGTGGTGGCCGCTCGGGCGTGAGACTAGTCCCTGGCTAAGGGGAGGCGTGAGACTAGTCGCCGGCTGAGGGGGGCATGAGACGGACCCTTGGCTGAGGGGAGGGCGTGAGACGGACCGCCGGCTGAGGGCGTGAGACTAGTCGCCGGCTGAGGGGGGCGTGAGACGGACCGCCGGCTGAGCAGGGTGTGCGACTGAGGGCGTGAGAGCTGACTGAGGAGGGTGCGATAACTGAAGACAGACGTGCAGTGGAGCAGAGTGGCTGGTGTGGGGACTGAGCAGCCAATCGGCAGGCCGATTGGACCGGACGCCTAATGGACAAGTCGTCTGGGACCGGCTCTCGACAAACAGGCAGCAATGCGGTTAATTACTAGCGTAAAAACATGAAAAACTCTGGGCGCCTGCCGATCTACAGCGCCGCCGGCGATCGAAACCGGCTTCGGTCCTGTCAGCTTTATCATCGTGTCTGCGTGCACCGGCCGTGTACTGTGTGGACAGCGACTGACGGATTGATGCAAGCGTTTTGTAGATTCTGACCGCAGTACTAACTCTGAGTCACTTGAATGCCAAAAGAGATGAGAAAAAGCTGGTTGGCGTGTGTGAACCAACATGCATTTCTGGAATTGGTCATGCTGTCGGCACGCGCAAGGAATTGAAAATGTGAAGCCAGCTTCCTTCCTGCGCCCATTCCATTCGAGCCTCGCTTTTGCTGCATTCAGTCTGGGACCCTTTCCTCGAATGACTACCTCAGCCACTGATGCTTCCAAGCCGCAGGACAAAGGGCAGCCTGGGCTCCACCGATATCTGCGGCAGGCAAGGCACAATTCGAGAACATGCCTCAACTAGGCACCCCCCCCCCCCAGGCTGGACTGCGACCGTCACGCCTGACTGCGAGGCAGCCCTGCTCAGCGTTTGAACACGTCACCACTGTTTGGTGGGCCGCTGGCGAGCGCTGATGTTTCGGTGATGATTCGACGATCCGCTGATGTACGGCCAGGCTATCAGCAGCATCGTGTTCTGGCCTGTTGGTCGGTGTGCAAGACAGAGAAAGTGAGCTGGCCCGTCGTCGGAAAGACCAGCTGCAAGCGGCCAGAGTCATCGGGCGTAAACACCGCCCCAGGCGAAACTTCTCGCAACGAACTCTTGCCGGGGCTGTCCTGGTGTTTGTGGGAAATGTTAACTAAGAAGTGGGCAATATCGTCCCAACAGAGACGTTCTTCCAGAATTATTCAAATATCGTCCACATGTCGTTTTCAGAAACATGTAATGTTTATTTGTTGATACATAATACATTTATTTTTGGCAAGGCTTCATCTAGAGACTATCGTAAGTTTCCTCCTTAATATCTCCCAATGTGGACCCATTACCAACACGCCGGGCTTCGGATTTGTATTTGCAACCGCGACAAATGTTAGAGAATGGAAATGCGCGGGTTTTGTAGCCTTTCGTGGTGCCAAATTGTGTGCATGTATTTTATAACATCATCGTCATGCTCTATACTGCAACTTGTCTTCAGCCATAGCATAATTGTGTCTATCACTCTAAGCTCCGCAATATGCTGGCTTTTCGACCAGTGCATGTTATTATTAGCAGTAGTTTAACCCGTCCCGTCTCGGGGGGGTCTTCAACCGCCCCCCTCAGGTTTTTCGCGGATAGCGGACGAACGGCGCGCGGCAGTGCGCCTAAACTTGGCATACCTTTTCCCATATCAATTTGACATGCTGATTCAAAATTTTTAGGTCAGATCATCTAGGGTCAACGAGTTAGTCAAGGCCAAGTGAGGTCACCTCCAAAAAAGTTCAACCAGTCGTCACGCTTTAACGGATACAGATATGTTAATGAAACTTTCAGCGTTTGCTTATCTTTACGGATGCAACAAAACGTACGATTTTATTTTTTCGTTTTTGACGACCTATCAATTTTGCGTATTTGCCAAATTGCAGTTCAAATACAGGATTCTGGCTAAAGTAAGCATTTTTTATTAGGGCAAATTGACTTACAACAACGTTTCTCGGTCTGCTCTATTCATAGGAGTAGGAAAATTAAAGAAAACTTGAGAACTCAAAATTTTGAATAAAAAGAAAAGAAAATATTTTGTGGGGCCAAAACAATTATTGCCCTAGTCGATTTTGCTGTCCTTTTCTCATTCCAAATACATTTTATTTGTTCACATATCCCCCAAATGAACACCCCAGAGTCAAAAACATAATGTAAGTCGTGAAAAATCGTGAAAATCTAGCCACCCTGGTGACGTAACTTTTTGGGGGAAAAGTGTTTTGGAGGGTGGACCCGGGCCCTACACGTCGAGCGCCTTCCCATGACACCTCTTTTGTTTTCGTACGATGCTTAGTTTGGATTTTAGAGGGGTCTTCAACCGCCCCCCCCCCACGCCGAGACGGGGTGGGAGGATTTGACCGGAAAGACAGCGCGGGTTAATGGATTTATCGATGAACTTGCTTCCAAGTTGCGTGGCGCGCGTTTGCAAGAGGGATGCCGGCATAGAATCTCGAGGAAGTAATGCCCAGGTATGTGCAGAAGGGACCTCTAAACACCGTCCTAACTTAGCTATAAGCTTCCGAAGCACGCTTTCAATGATGCACTACGCAACGTTAGACGATTCTTCGCATCTGATCACTAACGTTCAGCAAAGACCATGTTCTTTGGAGATGGTCAGCTACAATAAAAGTATCGGACCAAATCCAAGATGTCTGGTGTCGCAGTATTTAAGAACCTAACATCTAAGTATGTGAGTATGATGATCAATCTGCACCACCTTGGTGAAACGTGATGAATGTTATACAATTTAACTCGGGATAAATCGATCATGGTAAAGGAGCCAGATGCCGCATGGGTCACATTGCCTTGGACAACGAAGGGAAAACGTTCGGGTTCAGCCAGAATGCAAAAGGTCTCATTCGAGGAGTCACATTTTCTGCCGCCACAATGATGGAACATCAAGCAGTGACAGAAGACGTAGGTCATCATTCATGAGGTTCTCGGCAGTCTGGCCTTGCCATTGTACCAGAACAAAGATTGATGCCTAATGTGCTGCTACCTGCTGACTACAATTAGCTCGGGAAATCCATCACACAATCATAGTTCTCTTCCCCGCTATTTCATGTCATTCACTGCATGATCGATGCTGCTTCCGTCGCAACTCGCACGTACACTGTCGAGCGGACTTTGACGGAAAGTGAACACGAGCAGGGTTTCTCTGACGCTTGAAGCGGATGCCGTGCCGGAGGGCTGGCTCCACATGCCCAAGGCAATCCGGCATCCTTCGGCTTTCTGTGGGGCCGAATACACCGCCTCTCATGGCTGACGCTCCCGCACACGGCGGGAGCCGACTCTCCTGCTTGTCGGAGGTGTTCCAGCCTGTCATCGCTAATCCGGCGGGCGGGAGGGTGAAATCAGCGGTGGCTGGCCTGCCTGCCCCCGTTGTGCGGGCCCGGCTCTGGGCTGTGCCGGCGGCTCGGCCTCGTCTGTCCGGTCGTCAGAGCCACGTCGCGGTCCACTGAACAACTGTGTCCGGTCGAGCGGCGCTCTCGCCGCCTGCTTCGTACCCTCCCGCTCTCTCGCTCACTCTCCCTCACTCTCACTGTCCCACTCTCTCGCATACTCGCAATTACTCCTTCGTTTTCTCGCTCTCGGTCTCTAGCTCTCTGTCCCTACTTCATCCCTGTCACTCTCTCACTCCTTCACCCGCTCGCCCACTCGCTTTGTCACTCCCTTGTTCCCTCAATCCCCACTCTCTCACTCACATTCGCTCTCGCTCTCCGTCGTTTTGTCTTCCTCGTCTCCCTCGGATTTATGTACTCTCTGCTTAGCCTACTGTGCTTCTGGATGCTCTACCGCCACAACATACATGCACACATCAACACTCTTTCTCTCCTTCTCTCCCTCCGCTGTTCTTTCCCTCTCTGATCGTTGCACTTATATCCTTGCGGGCGGCTGGCTGTCTGACATGTATTGCGTAACAATCTTCATCGACAACTAACCGGACACCTCTACTTTGTCAGATACTTTCTATAACGTGTCCCGCCACCTCTCCTTCGGCCATCGAGACAGAGCACGTACTGCGACACGGCGGCACCAAACCGTCGTACAAAAAAGTGGTGTACGGAAGGCTGGGACCGCTGGCGAACAGGTGCACTGTTCCAACATCAGAGCCAACACCCAAACAACCTCCGTTTGAGCTGAACCGGCCGGGACGAGTAGTCTGGGGGTAAGTTGCCCGTCTCACAATCGAGAGAGTGTGGGTTCGAGTCTCAACTGCCGCTATTCTTCACCCGCGGCCGATCGGCATGAGAGATTGGTGACGCTACGTGACTCAACGGTCGAAGTGTCGCAAACCCAACAACCAACCAACCAACGAGTTGAACCGGCCGAACCGCATCTCGTCTCGATACAAATAAACCATCGGCTGGGTGATGGCGCGCAACTGGCCGCGCGTTTCTCAGCACTTCTGCGGCACACCCCAGCGGCTCTGTCGGCCGTGGAGGCGGCGCGGGGGCGGGAGCCGGCGGCGCGCCACGTGCCCGCCTCCGGCCAGAGACGACACGGCGGCGAGCCGGTGGGGTCAGACGGGTCACGGCCGCCGACTGGCGCCGGCGCGCTGACGGCGCGCGAGTCGACAGCGCGGCCGGCCGGCCTGCACGCGCCGCCATGTGCACAGTGAGCCGTGCACCGCGCGCCGTCCTCGGCCGCCGATAAACAATCGGTGATCAGCGTGCTCTGGGTCAGGCCTTAATCACCGCGCCGGCCACTTGACACCGCACCGAAGGCCGCTGCGTGTGCTATGTGTTTGGTTCTGTCGGTCTGGCCCGCGGCCGATTCCAATTAAACTGGACCTTGGTTTCTGGGGCGATGAAATGCGCCTGCATAGGCAATGTGCGTTGTCGGCATTGCCTCGTGGTTCATGCATGAGCCTCGCAGCCCGTTTATGCTCCGAAACTCCGATGTGGGCCGGTGCATACATCTCTGGTTTCTGTCGCAAAGGCGTTCGTGCGTCAGGGCCATATTCTTTCTCCGGCCGTCTAACATCCTAATAATGTGCTTGATGTCTACCGGCTTTCACCTGGGAGGAGCACATTCGCGATCAGGTCGGCGATCTGAGGGTCACTCACTCCACCGGCCCACAGCCCGGGGTGTCAGCGTGTAGTTTATCACAGGTAGCGATTCCCCCCCCCTTCTAATCGACCCATCGTCGTCGGGCTGGCTTTCGCCTCGTAACGCGCGTTGAGAAGACGAGGCGCGAGGCTGGTCGGCCGACATCGGGCGGTAGGTGCTGAGGCGGCTGTACAGAGGGGCATCGCGGCCGGCTGCAGAGCAAGCGTCGCCGCCGACTACCGGCCGGTCCGGAGCCCGCCAACAGACCCGGAGCCGTCACACACGACCGGTCCGGAGCCGCCGGCCGAACCGGAGCCCACGGACCAGCCCGGAGCCCACGGACCGGCCCGGAGCCGCACACGACCGGTCCGGAGCCCACCGACCGAACTGGAGCCCACCGACCGGTCCGGAGCCCACCGACCGGTCCGGAGCCGTCACACAGACCGACCACCGACCGGCCCGGAGCCGTCACAGCTGACCGGCCCGGAGCCGTCACAGCTGACCGACCCGGAGCCCACGGACCGGCCCGGAGCCCACCGACCGGCCCGGAGCCGTCACAGCTGACCGGCCCGGAGAGCCGTCACGGTTGGCTGGGGCTCGGCCGACGCATAAACGGCACAGGTTTCGCTTTGGAAGCGGACCTGCAGCTCGGCCGGCGGCCGGGGCGGCGGGCGAGACGCGACCTGTCCGACCGACGTCTGCGTCGGTGGGGAGCCTTGGCTGAGGTACGGCCGGCGGCGACTCGTCCGACGAGCCGACGAGTCCCCACAGGTGTCGCCACGGGGATGTGTGACCTCGGTAGCGTCCCGGTCAGCCGACGAGATCCCACAGGGGTCGCTGTGGAGATGTGTGACCTCGGTAATGTCACGGTCAGCCGACAAGATTCCCCAGAGGTCACCACGGGGATTGTGACCTCGGTAGCGTCCCGGTCAGCCGACGAGACCCCACAGAGGTCACCACGGGGATACGTGACCTCGGTAGCGTCCCGGTCAGCCGACGAGACCCCACAGAGGTCACCGTGGGGATACGTGACCTCGGTGGCGCCCCGGTCAGCAGACGAGACCCCACAGAGGTCACCGTGGGGATACGTGACCTCGTTGGCGCCCCGGTCAGCAGACGAGACCCCGCAGAGGTCGCCGCGGGGATGCGTGACCTCAGTGGCGTCCCGGTCAGCCGACTCACCGGGAAAATTAGGAGAACAGCGATAATTGGCACCTGCCGTGGCTGCTTTTTGTGCCGTGTTGTAACCAGGCTAGTCGAAAGATCATTAGAAGTGGGTATTATAATGAAACGGCGATGCTAACGGGGTCATACACAGCAGGCAAAGGTCGATCAGGTTCATGAATATTCCTTGGGAATCAAGTCGCTATGTGGGCAATAAACTCGTCAACGCAGTTCGCTGTTTCTACTCTGTCGATCCGTTTAGCATCCGTTTTGAGTTGCATTGTAATGGCGTGCGGATATCTGTGTATTCATGCTGCGATCTGACAGCTAGACACCAAAGAGACAGCTAGACCACACTCGTTCAATCAACAATATTTTTCAAGTCAGCATTAAAGGGAAAGTACGTTGAGTAACTTACCAATAGAAGTAGAAGTACTCATATATCCGTATACCATCATCGACATTCACTTGCCTACGTGTGAAATCGGTGCTCAACATGAGCGACGCATCTGCTTCATAGCGAGCATGCTGCTCGGGCCTTGCGACATCTGGTTTCATGCCGCGTCATCACCGCGAACGACCAAATCACTGACCGCGAGCACAGCTTGCCTCATTTTCAGAGATGATTTGCATAAGTCGACTCGCGGTCGCACTCCCGTCTCCTCTCCGCTCGTGTGTCCCATGAACATTCGGTGGTGCATGCATTCGACCCTGCAGGCGCCGGCGTCGTGACCGTCGACGCGCCGGTGAGAACAAACGGGAAGTGCCGACGACGGTGGGCGCGACCTTTTCCAGCGTCATTGCTCACTGCGTGTGCCGGGAGCCGGCCGTCGACGGCCGCGCCTCACAGCGCGGGTCGCGGTCCGACCGGATATTGTCGGTCAGCTAATCAGGCGGCCGCCGGGCGAGGTCGGCTCCGCCACATAAAGAACCCCGGCGTGGATACTTCACTCGACATTAGCGTGAAATATAGTCCGGTGAATGGGACGCTTATCTCTCGGGTGTCCGAAGGGTTGCTCGTTTGCGTGGTTGCGTGTAGGCTCGGCTGCATGGTGCTTTGCCGTGGCGCAATTTAGCATTATTCGTCTTGGAAGGTTTTGATGTGTGAAAATGGCAATAAGAATTCAAGTCATCTCTTTCGCAATGCATGCATGCATTTTTGAGGATATCTGTGAAAGCTACTGTCGGATAATGGCTTGACTCCTCCACATGCAATTCTTACCGTTATCCCTTGGACTACCTCTTGCTCATACATTTGCTTCATCATCATATCATGCTCTAATTGGTGTAATGTTATACATGATCGAACCCTGGCATATATCAACTATATCTCCGAACAGCGCTCTTTCGATACCTTTTCTGTTGCATTGCTTCATTACTTACATGTGTGCGATGCGTCTCATGAGCTCGATAAGTGGTTTTCCTCATATATTGCACGCCTTTAAAATCATGTCTGGCATTTTCAGGTTACAATTGTAGTTGCCATCACAGAAGATAATGTGTGGAAATATGTTGAGAAATCGTATTGTTCGTAATGGTATCACCGTGAAGTGAGTTAGAATATAGCTGCATAACTGATACTTCGCAATTTAGGAAGGTCGACGCTAGGTCCTATTTTCGGAACTCGCAGCACAACCGAAAACACCATTTGCAGGTGGCTGTTCGATTAGTGAATCTGAGCAGCGCATATCTCACCCGTGGTCTCTTGTCGTGAGGTCTACGCTATGAATGTCGCCATTTACATTGATGGCGACACTTGCCAGAGCCAGGTCAGCGTTTGTCATCGCACCATCCTTTATGCAAACCAGGAGATTGGCCGACAGTCTCTCGTTTCCTCAGCGTCCGCCACGAAATTATATCGCTCTGTAAGGCCGAATTGGATAACGTACCGGAATGTTAATGACTCGCCGACGTCAATAATTACTGCCCGGCACGACTCCCGAGCGATACATGCGGCCGGGGTGCTCGATGAAATTGAGAATGTCGCCAACAGAGCGACCATCGCTCACAGAAGTCGCCCTCCGACGGCGGAGAGCGTCGAATGAGCGGCTCATTGGAGCCGCGGCCGCCATCAGACCGCCAGCCATCCATCCTTCCAGTGGTGTGTCGCGGCGGCGGCTGCGCGTCATGGCGGGGCGGCGGCTGCGCGGGTGGCGGCTGACGGGCCGCCTGTGATCTACGAGTCTCATCAGGGCGGTCGGGAGGCGCGCGCGCCCGGCTCGACGGATCGACCTCTGACACAACGTGGCGGCGAGCCGGCCCGGCGCGCGTTACTCCACATCTGACCAGCCTTGATCCCGGGCGGCCGTCTGGCGGCGGCTGCTCGCCGGCGGCGGCGCGGCGCGGCGCGGCGCCGGTGGCCGGCGCTTGGGGAACGTACGCGTCACTCCGCAGGAGGCAGCCGCCGGCACGGGCGTGGGAGCGCAGGCGCGCACCGCCTGGAGCGGCAGCATCCCGCCGATCGGTGATGCCGAGCTTGGAGGGTGATGCGGCTGCGGCTGCGCGCACGCCGCCGTGCCGCCGCCGGAGCAGATCTACCGAGGGCAGATCGCCTCGTCGGGACGGACGGATACAGGCGGCGGTGGCGGCGACTCCACGACGTGGCGGCTCGTGAGGAGCGGTGCGTCAGAGTTTCACGGGCTGTCGGGAGCCTCGACGTGTCGCGACAGTGATCCGTGTGGAAGCGCGACCTTCGCAGGTGAATAACAAGGAGCGACTGTTGACGCGTTCACTAACACAGGAGGTCGACAGCACCCGCAGCTCACCACATTACACTTATCGTGGAATGCAGCTGAAGGGACGCTGACAGCCTAATCTGTGCCGTCTCTGATTTCTCACTATCATGCTTATTCGATCGAACCAAATAGTAAATTGATGCAAACAAGCCTCCAGTGAGTCATTGCCCATCCGAGGCTTGTGAAAGCAGCAAGCACAGAACGTGCCTGTTAGCATGTCTCGGAAAGATGAGCACGGTGTGTATCAAGGGACCGGAGACGATTCGCTGAGAAAGTGCCCACAGAACGTTCAATTTAAACAGCAGCTTGAACGTAGTCATCTGCTACTGTGAATAGAGTATTTATACGCTGGTACGGTGTACATAGAGTGGTTGGGAGAATGCTTTTCCTACCTTCTGTAAGGAAACCAATGCTTATCTGCGGAACTTCGCTCATAACGAGAAAAGAGAAACGAGTAACGAGAAACGAGATAACGAGTCTTTATTGAGAAAACGAGTATCTTGTATTGTTCTCAACTTTTTTTCGCTAGACCGTCCTTGTTAACGCATTTAATCTAAGTATTTAGTGTTGTGCGAAGTATTTTTACTTGTATATGTGAACGTTCCTGAGAGATAAAACGTGAGAGACTAGATTGTATGCGAACATTGGATGTACACGCAGCACTATAGTTTATCCAGTACCAAAAAGAAATGAAGGTCATTGATGTAGTCAGGAGTTGTGCAGCAAGCACGGTTTGGATTAAGAAGGCATATTTGCAAAGCTACTGGACACCATCACTCCGCACTTGCACAAAGCTGACATGGGGCGGACCACCTTGAGAGATGACAGCTGCAAAATGAACTCAATAACAGATATGGTTGAGCATAGCTTTCGAACATCACCGCCGACTTTTGTGAAATACGAAGTAATAAACGAAACAAAAGTAGCGCACTGAATTTAGTACTAGAACCAAGGCGAACTCAAGTCGCCATAATTTATCACGGCCCGATTATTCATGCCGATTAAGGGAAGGGAGGGGAGGGTGAGTGCATGTGCCAATACCATCCACTAATTCAGCTGCTGAACTTTGTAGTGTTCATTGGAGCGGCAGACGGTGCCCACTCGCCTGGCTCACCCACGCTCTGGCCTTGCACGTGCCACCCGGACATTGTGATCCGGAGGGCATGATGGTAACATACTGCCACCATCAGGGGCGTCGTCTGACATGGAACACGCCGGTCCAGCCTGGTCTGCAACACAAAGTGCACTCCTCCCGGCATCTCTGAGTCCACAGAAAGGTCACGCGGTGCGAGGGCAAGGCGTGTCGAGCGCCCACTGCTGCACGACCTCGAATGACGCATTCCCCCTGTAGGGACCCGTCCTTCGAGACGAGACACGTCACGGCCCGTTTTGACCCCCTGTGTACCACTTGGCGTCTCGTGCGAGACGCCTGCTTTCCCACGCTGCGCTGCGCCGCAGTTCGCCCCGTCGCCAAGTGGCCGGATCATTGTTTTGTTTGTGCGGCACGGCTGACTGCAAGTCACACACAGAGCGATTGGCCACTTTGTCATCGGACGTGGCGCTGATCCTTCAGCCGGCTCCGGCTGAATACAGCCGGGCCCGGCCCAGTACAGCCGGCTCCGGCCCAGTACAGCCGGCTCCGGCCCAGTACAGCCGGCCCGGCCCAGTACAGTCGGCTCCAGCCCAGTACAGACAGCTCTGGCCTAGTAGTCGGCTCCGGCCCAGTACAGGCGGCTCCGGCCCAGCACAGTCGGCTCCAGCCCAGTACAGACAGCTCTGGCCTAGTAGTCGGCTCCGGCCCAGTACAGTCGGGCCCGGCTCAGTACAGCCTGGCTCGGCCCAGTGCAGCCCGCCCGGCCTGACTGCCTGCAGTATGCGCTGGCCGATGGCAATCGAACAGCGTTCGGCCACGGCCCCGTGCCGTCCGGCCACGGCCTCGTGCCGTCCGGCCACGGTCTCGTGCCGTCCGGCCACGCCGTCCGGCCACGGCCCCGTGCCGTCCGGCCACGGCCCCGTGCCGTCCGGCCACGGCCTCCGTGCCGTTCGGCCACGGTCTCGTGCCGTCCGGCCACGGTCTCGTGCCGTCCGGCCACGGCCCCGTGCCGTCCGGTCATGTTCTCGTGCTGTCGGTCCATGCTCTCGTGCTGTCGGTCCATGTTCTCGTACCGTCCGGCCACGGCCTCACGCTGTCCGGCAGCGACCACTTCCCATTCTGACGGTGCACATCTCGTCCCTCCCACTTCACGCCACTTGATGTGCTGATGCGAAGCGATCAGTCACTCCGGGGGTGGGGGAAGGGGGATGGTTGGGAACATGCCCGCCCGATGACTCGAGACGAGTGATGTTTCTGGATCTCGAGATGGGTGACCTCTGACCCACTCGGTGCGAAACGAACCGAGTAACTGCTGTAAAAGGTAGCTCGTGAACTGGAGAAATAGCCTGATACGCAGCGGCTGTCAAAATTTAGACTCACGAGGATTATCGCGACAGGTAGCGGTATTTTCTTTTCCATAGCATGGCATCTGGAATCACTGGTTTTCGTTTCCGTTTTCCTTGTTCGATTTGATCGGTCGATGGGATCGCTAAGCAGCAATCAAGAGAGACAGCTATCTTCTCCGTTTTTTTTAAATTGAGATTTGCAGACCAACGGTTTCGAATCAGTCCCTTGCCAGTTGAGACTGCTGACTTTGGCTTTTTAAGCACGTCCGAACACCAAACCATTGTGATTATGAAAACAGATGCATCGCAGTACAAAGCATGAATGTAACAAAGGAACATTGGCGTGAAACATAATGGTTTTAGTGCGTAATTATCATGCCACTACCGGTCGAAAACAGCACAAGGCAAACAATTATATTTACGTGACTTTCATTTACATACCAAGGTGGAAAGAAGCAGCGGAGCAGTGACTGGTACTTCGTTCAGCAGCATCACCTACTCGGCCGGTTCAGTAAATGGCTGCACGCTGTAGTCAGGAGAATGTCTGCATGTTTCGCTGTCATGTGCATCCCATGCATAGGCATCAATAACGATTGCATCTGTTGCTGAGGGACGGTCGCATCGTTGGTCGGAGCCAGCTCCCAGCGGTTGTCACATCTCACCACAGCACCATCGTGAGTGTCATTTATCACCACACTACCATCACGGGTGTCACATCTCACCACACCACCATAGTGGGTGTGGGTATAGTGGGTATAGTGGGTGTCGCATCCTCTTCCCCCGCTCCAGCTGACCCACGGCCGGGTGATATAGTGCTGTCTCGCCGTCATTCTCCGTCGCACGCGCCGACGTGACCTGAGCAGGCCCCGCGGCGGTCAGCCGGGTGACCTAGTCCTGTCTCGCCGTCACTCTCCGACGTGACCTGAGCAGGCCCCGCGGCGGTCAGCCGGGTGACCTAGTCCTGTCTCGCCGTCACTCTCCGACGTGACCTGAGCAGGCCCCGCGGCGGTCAGCGGGGAGGGCTCAGTCAGCTCAGCTCGCCGGCCGTCAGACGTGACGGCCGGTGTGTGACGCGCCGGTCAGGAGCTCGACCACGAGCGGCGGCCACGAGCGGTGGCCGCTGGCCGGCACACGCCGCGGCGGCACGCCGACAAAACACCAGCGGCAGCGGCGCCTCCGCGACCGCACCGACTGCGTTCGCCCGGCCGCCGCGCCAGTTTTTGTGGAAATATTACGTATGAGAGTGTGGTTGGCACGGAATCACCCCCACGCCGATTGGAGACGATGCTGAAGCGATCCGCTAGAGCCGAGGGGAGGCAGGTGGATTGGCGACGGCACAAGGTGAACGCTCTTTCGGTCGTGGCCGTGTGTCACGCCGCCAGATGCGTGACACCGGGATCCGGCCGTGTCACGCCGCCAGATGCGTGACACCGGGTCCGGCCGTGTCACGCCGCCAGATGCGTGACACCGGATCACGTCCGCCAGATGCGTGACACCGGAAGCCGGCCGTGTCACGCCGCCAGATGCGTGACACCGGGAGCCGGTCGAGTCGTTATGTGCTGTTGTCGGCGCCACGGGTGTCCAGTGTAAACTGGCGGCGCGTGGCGACATATTCAAGGGCGCCGCCACGGACGCCGCCGGCCGGCCCGAAGCGGGACCGCGCCGCCCCGCCGCCACGGCTGGCTGCCGGCCGTGTGCGCGACACATTTTCCACAGAGTCTTCACACCTGGCTAGCGGCCGCCGCCGGCACGAGCGCGAAAATCGCTCTCTCGAGCCGGTTTCCGTCGCGCCGACGACAGCCTGCGAGCGGCCGTCGCGCGGCCTCCCACGATTAGCGCCGGCGCCATTAGCCGCTGCGGTCGGCAGACCTGGTTCTCCGACGGATCCGGCGACCTAGACCGCGCCGACGCTCTCGGCACCGAGGCCGAACAGGCGCACCGCACGCGGAGCGGCGAGTCGCGGATGTGTGTCAACAGCGCACTGGGCGATGACGGGTCCCCACAGCGCACTGGGCGATGACGGGTCCCCACAGCGCACTGGGCGATGACGGGTCCCCACAGCACACTGGGCGATGACGGGTCCCCACAGCGCACTGGGCGATGACGGGTCCCCACAGCACACTGGGCACACGGGCCCCACACCCGCAGCCACTGGGCAACGGGCCACAGCGCACTGGGCGATACGGGTCCCCACAGCGCACTGGGCGATACGGGTCCCCACAGCGCACTGGGCGATACGGGTCCCACAGCGCACTGGGCGACCCCGCAGCCACTGGGCGATGACGGGATCCCACAGCGCACTGGGCGATGACGGGTCCCCACAGCACACTGGGCGATGACGGGTCCCCACAGCACACTGGGCGATGACGGGACCCCGCAGCACACTGGGCGATGACGGGTCCCCACAGCACACTGGGCGATGACGGGACCCCACAGCACACTGGGCGATGACGGGACCCCACAGCGCACTGGGCGATGACGGGTCCCCACAGCGCACTGGGCGATGACGGGTCCCCACAGCGCACTGGGCGATGACGGGTCCCCACAGCACACTGGGCGATGACGGGTCCCCGCAGCGCACTGGGCGATGACGGGTCCCCACAGCGCACTGGGCGATGACGGGTCCCCACAGCACACTGGGCGATGACGGGTCCCCACAGCACACTGGGCGATGACGGGTCCCCACAGCACACTGGGCGATGACGGGTCCCCACAGCGCACTGGGCGATGACGGGACCCCGCAGCACACTGGGCGATGACGGCCCCCCGGGGACGACGGGTCCCCACAGCGCACTGGGCGACGACGGGTCCCCACAGCGCACTGGGCGACGACGGGTCCCCACAGCGCACTGGGCGATGACGGGTCCCCACCACCAGCGCACTGGGCGATGACGGGTCCCCACAGCACACTGGGCGATGACGGGACCCCACAGCACACTGGGCGATGACGGGTCCCCACAGCACACTGGGCGATGACGGGTCCCCACAGCGCACTGGGCGATGACGGGTCCCCACAGCACACTGGGCGATGACGGGACCCCACAGCACACTGGGCGATGACGGGTCCCCAGCACACTGGGCGATGACGGGCCCCACAGCGCACTGGGCGATGACGGGTCCCCGCAGCCACTGGGCGAGCCCCACAGCACACTGGGCGATGACGGGCCCACCCCTGCACATGCCCCTGCGACAACGGTTAATGTCGCGCGAGGCCGCGAGTCGTGTGACAGCGATTATGAGACGATTATGCGACACAGCTTGTGCGTGTTTCGTGCGTGTAGCGCCACTGAGCGATGTTTATGAGCAGGCTAACGATCCTTTAAGTGAGATTTTATCATAAATTGTGGCTAGGGCAGACGGAAACACAATACCCAAGCTGAGATCCTAAAACATTTTGGCAACTGAAGCAGCAAAAGGAAACTGTGTGTTGAGTCGTTAAGCTCACATTAAGGAAGGTGGCCGCTGTTTTTGTTTCAAAACTGACACTTTTCATTTATGACGGCACGCAAGCTACGGCTTTGGCCGCTGAATCGAGTGTGCTTGCCGGCGCTGTAAAAAGAGAGCATAGGTGTTTTTCGTCCCGAACAAACACGAGAAATATGACGCGCTGGAATGACGTGACACGCACGCTCCGACCACGTGACCGCCGGCGGGGCGGAGTCGGACCGGCGGGCGGCCGGAGATCGGCCCACCTCTGCACTGGCCGCTGCATTGCGACCGCTTCTGACCCGGCGCCGACTTCCCAGCTCCGGCCACACTCACCCTCCTCCGCCGGCGGCCGGACGCCCCAGCGCCGTCCGGCGCCACCGACCGACAGCTGGCCGGCGGGGGGGGGGGGCAGGGGCAGGGGGTCTGCCCACGACCGGCCCACCTGCGGCGGCCTGCAGTGGCCGACGGTCGTCCGAGGTGGTCTGGATCGGAGCGATAGCCGGTCGCGGCTCCGGGCACCCGGACGCAATGGCGCACTATGGTCGGCGATCGCTATCCGGATGACCGGCGCGTGCCTCATTTACGCGGTCCGACCTGCCGGCAGGTCTACGGCCGCGCTCCGGTCGCTCCGCCACTACGCCGCTGAAGCGGAGAGAACTGCCTGCTTAATTACAGCAGGGCCCACTTAGCCAAGATGAAGAAGCGGAACCGCTATAGAACAGATGAATTAACGAGTGCAGACATTGAGATTGGTTAGCTGTTACCAGGTTCGTGCATCATCAAGAATGCAAACACGCGTCGTTGAGCATACTCTGATTGGTTACACGCTGATATCGTGTGCAGCGAGCGGTGCAACCTCCGACGTCACGTGGCGGGGGCGGGGCATATCTTGCCGATCGGGCGTCATGGGATGCGGTCGCTGGAGCTCCGGCCAGCTGCCGGCTGCAGTCCGCTGAAGACCGCTCGCCGGCGTGGGTTGAACGGCCAGCCGCACTTGACCTTGGATGGGCCGCGAGCAGTTGGGCGTGGCCGGTCTGCCCGGGCCATCCGGCGCCATCCGGCGCCACCCCGCGCCATCTCGAGCCCCCCCGCGGCGAGCGTCGCCGGCGCGCATTCAGCACCGTCACACCACACTATGTGGGGGGGGGGGGGATTAGCACCGGCTGATCGGAGACGCAGTATGCGAGCGCCGCTACGGCGCGCTACCGATCGGTCGGAACACTACAGGAATGACGCGGGCGAGGCCCGGTGTCTGCTGTCCGCCGTGCTGTCAACAGCGGTCACCCCCATCCCCACAGGTGGAGCGATTTGGCGCGGCTCGGCGAGCGGCGCGCACGCGGGTGGCGCCTGACTGGTGGCGGTCGGCTCGACCGGCGCGAGAACCCCGCCCGGCCGACCGGAGAAACCGATCACAGCGCGGCGGCGACTGGTCTCGACTGTCACCGGCTCCGGCTGGTCTCGACTGTCGCCGGCTGGTCTCGACTGTCACCGACTGGTCTCGATTGTCGCTGGCTGGTCTCGACTGTCGCCGGCTGGTCTCGACTGTCGCCGGCTGGTCTCGACTGTCGCCGACTGGTCTCTGCCGACTGGTCTTCGCCGAATGGTCTCGACTGTCGCCGGCTGGTCTCGACTGTCGCCGGCTGGTCTCGACTGTCGCCGGCTGGTCTCGACTGTCGCCGGCTGGTCTCGACTGTCGCCGGCTGGTCTCGACTGTCGCCGGCTGGTCTCGACTGTCGCCGGCTGGTCTCGACTGTCGCCGGCTGGTCTCGACTGTCGCCGGCTGGTCTCGACTGTCGCCGGCCCGGGCCGCGTCGTCGCTCGACAGCCGTTCCGCGCCAGCTGGAGTAGAAAACACGGCTGCGGTGTGTCTGGTGTGCGCCGCGTTCGCCGCACAAATGGCCAGCTGACACGCGGTGCGCACCAGTTGGTCGACATCGATCATCGAACGCGATGCGCCCGATGAGCCGCCCACGGCTCGCTGTGAGCTGTCGGCAGGCAGTCACAGTGGTAACGTAATCCACTCCACAACCACTCACGCCCTGCTGGTGGGACCACTCAGGCTAGGCACCCTGCAGGTGGGGCCGCCCAAGCTAGGCGCCCTGCAGGTGGGACCGCCCAGGCTAGGCACCCTGCAGGGGGGACCGCCCAGGCTAGGCACCCTGCAGGGGACCCAGACTAGGCACCCGCAGGGACCGCCCAGGCTAGGCACCCTGCAGGGGACCGCCCAGGCTAGGCACCCTGCAGGGCCCCCAGGCTAGGCCCCTCGGGACGCCCAGACTAGGCACCCTGCAGGGGACCGCCCAGGCTAGGCACCCTGCAGGTGGGGCCGCCCAGACTAGGCACCAAGACCTCAGGAGGCACCCTGCAGGGGGACCGCCCAGGCTAGGCGCCCTGCAGGTGGGGCCGCCCAAGCTAGGCACCCTGCAAGGGGACCGCCCAGGCTAGGCGCCCTGCAGGTGGGGCCGCCCAAGCTAGGCGCCCTGCAGGTGGGGCCGCCCAGACTAGGCACCCTGCAGGGGGACCGCCCAGACTAGGCACCCTGCAGGGGGGGCCGCCCAGGCTAGGCACCCTGCAGGTGGGACCGCCCAGGCTAGGCACCCTGCAGGTGGGACCGCTCAGGCCAGGCGCTCTCTCTCTCTCTCTCTCTCTCTCGACTCAGAAGCCCGCTACCAAGTCTGTCCCATGTGTGTCCCAGGTCTCCCAGGTCTGTCTGATCGACATCTCTGCTGTCCAGATCCATGGCAAAACGGTGGCGACCAGAATCCGCAGGTGTCCCGGCTCTGCGTGCGTGCCTGTTGTGACTCGGTGGAACATGACACGTGGTGTCCGGCGGATGTGGACGTGTTTCTGTCGAGGAACTACGCCGGGCGATCCCTGGCGTTGTGCGCCATCGCAGCGCACTCGGCCACTCCAGCGCAGCCGGGCAGACGGTCCGCCGGTCAGATCCGTCACATGTGACGGTCCGCTGTGCCGGCCGGCGCTGAGACCACCTCGGCAGGTGCCTGTTTGTGTGGCGGCTAGTTCACGCCCGCTCTGCAGCGGCCGGCGTCTCGTCCAAACCGGCGGCGACTGCGCGCCTCGGCCCGTCTCGGCCGGTTTATCTCGAGCGCGCTTACACGTCCACACAGCCGGGATTTGCGTCCGCGATCTCATCCGCCTCAGTTGCCAGTCCGCCTGATGCGCCAGACGGCCGCTCAGGCGGCGAGGGCAGGCGTCGGCGGGGTGGCCTCTAGTCGCCGGGTTCTCCCGAACACCGACGCCGTTGCGAAGTACGCCCAGTCAGATGATGCAGTCAGTGAAGCTCGGTCGCATGGACGTCGTGACGTGCTGTACGGCTGCCCCAGCTGTTCTCTGACGGAGATGAGGGCTCGTTCTGTGCCGGCGCCATACCCGCCGCACCACTGGTGTTGGTGCGAGGCACCCGACACACACGCCGCACCAGGTGTTGGTGCGAGGCACCCGAAATACCCGCTGCACCACTGCACTGGTGTTGGTGCGCGGCTCCCGCCCGGGCGCGTCTTGACCCGGACAGCCGGACCCAGCTATCTGACTATGCACAGTGCGCAACAGGAAACCTTTGCAAGTGCGCAAGCAAGCTGGCGGATACTTAGCCCGCGTAGTGAGGCGGTACAGCCCAGCACGGGTGCACCGTGTCAGGAATATCCGAGGCGTTCGAGCCGTGTCTCCCGGGCGCCAAGTCTTGCACAATGCGTGAATTAACACCACGCCCGCGGGCGGTATTCTCATCGTGATGAGTTGTGGTCTCCGGATGGCTGGCGGGCACCGCAGCTCGCGTGGGCGAACACTGTCCCGTACTCCTGAAACTGGTCGACGCCACGCCTCGCTAATCATACTAATTTCCCTGCGTGGCCTTGGAATGGCCATACGTGATAATCAGCCAACAGTCGGAAGCTCAGATAAGTGGATAATTCCCGACGCTCCGTTCATGAATAAGCACGTAAATAGAACCAACAATGAAATTACTGTCTTCTCGCCGGCAAGGGCCGAGACCTGTGTACGAATTCTCCCGCTTGCCTTGACGTCTGGTTTACTCGGTCTGAAGACAGATCGTTAGCGTTGTTATTAGATGTGGGAATTGTACAGGAACGTTCCCGCTACTTGTCACAAGATGCCCACGTATACAATGCACAACTAGACACGTTATGCGATAATTTTGCTCCTTACCATAGCGCTATGACACCAGTTCCTAGCCTAGCAGCGAATGCTGGCCGGTTTAATTCCAAGCGTCTGCCCGTCCCAGGTGGGTCCCAAACGCGTGCGCGAATTCCCCGACTTTGTTCGAGATGCGATTTGTCAAGTGCCTTGCAGTGTCCGTATGCGCCCTTGCCGACGTCACCCGGGTGTACCGCAGCGGGTCTGTGTCAGCCTGCGTCAGCCTACGTCAGCCTACGTCAGCCTGTGACCGTGGCGGGAGAGGGCGGCCGCATTCCCAGTCGGAGGGTAATCGGTAGGGACTGGGGCCCCGCCCAGGTGCGGCACGCCGGGCTCTGAGTGCCGCCGACGTGCGCTCTGTCAGACGGACAGGGGCGTCGCATGAACCGGACAGGGGCGCCGCTGGGACGCTGATTGGACGTGCTGTAAACGCGCCACTCCCCACGCTTATTAATGACAAGAGCGATCGTAAATATTATAGGTGTTGCGGTTGCCTGAAGCAGCCCCATCCCGAGCTCATCACTCGATACACGCCACCGCCCCCCCCCCCCCCCCCGCCGGTCTAGCCTCCGGGCAGCCGTCGAGGACTGAAGAACGTCACAAATTGGGCGCACTCGACCTTGGCGGTCTCCGCGCGCCGGCGGCGTGGACCCGCCTGGCCCCGCGGCGACCGACGTCACGTCTGCTCAGAAGAAGAGGTGCGCGTCGTGGCCGGGCAAGGTCGTCACGTGCGGCGGTGGGAGGCTGGCGTCTCGCCAGCCGGCGACAGGCAGGCGGTGGAGCAGCTTCCTGTCGGACCCGTGCCGACACCGAGCTCGGAGCTGGTCAGTTAGAGAGTGACAGCGCGGGCGGCCGTGACCAGGACTATGTCCACCACTGCACCATCGCACTTCCTAATGTGTGTAGCAAAGGAAGTTGAGAAGAAAGTGATATCTCAGGTAATTGAACCGCAGAAGCATTACATAAGTGTATTCGCAAACTTGCAGAGTGCTGGAGACATAGCAACATGCTTCCGAAGTTTTGTTTGTTCTAAAATACAGGAACCTCTGGAAGAAAATTTAAAACAATAGACCGGTTATGCCGGAAATATGATACCAATAATCAAAATGTTGCATCCTTGCAAGGATGGTCATTTAAAACGTACATTTTGTAGTTACAAAACAGGCGGGTGGAAACAACCGTGTATAAAACAGACAGGTAGAAAATTGAACAAAAAAGCATTGAGATGAAACTAGCCAAATGCCGGTGTTGCAATGTTCAAATGCTAACAAGCATTTGTCGAGAACGTTAGCGTGGCAGCCACCTCGCATACCTTCTTACATTCTCCGACCGTGGTGTGGCAGCCAACTCACATACCTTCTTACATTCCCCGACCGTGGTGTGGCAGCCTCCTCACATACCTTCTTACATTATCTGACCGTGGTGTGGCAGCCACCTCACATACCTTCTTACATTATCTGACCGTGGTGTGGCAGCCACCTCACATACCTTCTTACATTCCCCGACCGTGGTGTGGCAGCCACCTCACATACCTTCTTACATTCCCCGACCGTGGTGTGGCAGCCACCTCACATACCTTCTTACATTATCTGACCGTGGTGTGGCAGCCACCTCACATACCTTCTTACATTCCCCGACCGTGGTGTGGCAGCCACCTCACATACCTTGCTACATTATCTGACCGTGGTGTGGCAGCCACCTCACATACCTTCTTACATTCCCCGACCGTGGTGTGGCAGCCACCTCACATACCTTCTTACATTATCTGACCGTGGTGTGGCAGCCACCTCACATACCTTCTTACATTCTCCGACCGTGGTGTGGCAGCCACCTCACATACCTTCTTACATTCTCCGACCGTGGTGTGGCAGCCACCTCACATACCTTCTTACATTCTCCGACCGTGGTGTGGCAGCCACCTCACATACCTTCCAGCATTCCGCGACCGTGAGCTCACCTGCGCTCATACCCACATCGCCGAATATGTCGAGTCACTTCAAAACAAATAATTACTTTTTTAGAGAACACGACGAATACAGTCATATCATTCTGCCGAGACACGCGAGTATATGAATGTTCAATTTCGACTAATGAACTCTATTGACGTCGCACTGTCTCCCGGTCGTACGGAACTCTTCGCCATCAACGCATCTGCGCCTTCATGTGCAACAACGTTCAGAATTAACTGCTTTGAGATCGTTGATTAGGTCTTGGACAAGCAACTTCGCTGTGTAGCCTTCCTAGTGCAGCGCATCCGTTAGAGCATCTGTTCGCACAGTTTCAGCGACTGAGAGTCAGCAAAGCAATTAAAACATCGCCACCTGTGTAGTTCTCTCGGCAACTGAAGCCCCACGAACTCGCCGGAGACCGCCCGCCATCCACGACTTCGCCTGTCGGTGGTGCTTCGAGGCGCGTTGGCAAACTTGGAGCACGCTGAGAAATGCCACGCATGTGCCGCACACACCAGAGGAGGCATCACGCTGGCGGCTACACACCCGAGCGGCACCGCACGGTCTCCGTCGACACATGACCCGGTGCAGCGGCACGTCGGCGAAACACCAGCGGCGCGTCTGTGGAGCAGTTCCGGCCGACGCCGGTGGTCCGGCCACGAGATGCCGTGGCGGCAGCGTGCGCACGCCGGCCGGTCCCGCCACGAGATGCCGTGGCGGCAGCGCGCGCACGCCGGCCGGTCCCGTCACGAGATGCCGTGGCGGCAGCGTGCGCACGCCGGCCGGTCCCGCCACGAGATGCCGTGGCGGCAGCGCGCGCGCGCCGGCCGGTCCCACGCCAAAGCTAACGCCAGCCCCCCGGATGCTGGGTATGCGCACCGTGGGCACGACGCGAGATAGCCGGGGATCGGGGCGTCTGGGTGGAGCCGAGGAGCGTGGCGTCGACACGGTGTGGCCGGACGGCGGCTGCTGCTGGACAAGAGCGCAGTATTTGGCACGCGTGTTCTAAGCCACGTGCTAAGCATCAACGTCATGGACCAAGTGTAGTCAGCACCGCGTGCCAGTCGAGAACAATTCATGCAAGTTTTGCAGTGAATTTATGGCGTGTTCGCTTTGTCGTCGCTTCTGAGACGGGTTCTATGTATATCGTGATGGAGGGTATCATTGGAAGGAAAACCGCCGGCGCAGCGACTCACGCTCACGTGATGTGTATTGTGCAGTGTAAGCGGTATGTCTGACACTGCTTCACTTGCTGTTAAGATCAACACTCCCAGTATAGAAACATCGAGTGGGAGTACCTCGACATTCATCCCTTTCATGCAACGTCCATGGTGGTATTCATCAGCTACATTTTAGAGGATGTGCACAATGGGAAGTTGCGCCTACCTGCAACAACAGCTAACAGCTTAGACCCATCGACTGACCATATTCGCTGTGGTGCTCGCCCGGGTGGACTGGGTGGCTTCAGTAGTGTTGTTTTTCTGCATGACGTTGCAGTCATCTTATTCCATTTCGCTTACCAACTGAGCTGGGGAGTATAGCATGCACCCATCCCACCTGGCGTAGCCGCCTGATGGAGCGAAATTGTGACGCTTCCGTCTTTCCTATTTATCCTAGACTTGATGTTACCAAAGAGGTGAAAACGAACTGTTGTCAGAGCCGTTTGGAAGGGTTTTCACAACCTGGTGCTACTTCGACACAGTAGACACAGAGACATCGAGCGCCTTTCGCAGGCCGCCAATCGATATACTGTCTTGTGGTCGCATTTACCGCCGGCGCCCTCCAGCGTTGGCTCGCTGTCCGTTGCGACACCGCGGGCATGCTCTGTGCTTGGGTGTCGGTCGGCGTTGCCGTTTTGATCTCATCCCTAAGTCGGCCGAGTAAGACGACAGCGCAGTGGCGCGCTGGTCCTCGATCGGCAGTCAAATCCGCCCCCCCCAGCTGAGCGCCGGATCGTCGACTTCTTTCGGCGGTGGGCGACTGACGCACTATGGGGTAGTCGCCCACTCGAGCGCCGTCGGAGACGGTCGCCAGACAGGGCGGGGAGCCCCGGTCGCCGCCGCCGCCGTCGCCGCCCCGCCTCGGGGCGTGCCGACCGGCGGCTGTTAGTCTGTTTGCTCCGCCCGGCCGCCACGCCCCGGTCCGGCGAGCGGCGGGCGCGACGACACCCGGCGCGCCGTGGCCGAAACGTGCCGACGCCGGCACTGACGCGGACTCGGGGCGGACCTTTAACGGCCGCGCCCGGCGCAGAGCCGGCCCGACTAAGTGGCACTCCCGGCGGCCGAACGGCCGGCCGCTCGCGGTGCGACCGGCCGCCGGACGGACAAGGTCGCGGCGGCGGCCGCAAAAAGCAGCGCCGCGGGCGACCGCTGGCGCCCCGCCGGCCCGCCGGCTGTGTACGGGTCATCATACCCACGGCCGCGCGCATAATCGAATTCCGTTCGGAGCCGCCCTGTGGACATTACCGGCAGCTCGTGCCCGACCAAGTGATCAATTACCCCCAAGATCTCTAAGGATCATTAATAAAAAGCAAAACGCGAGCGTTGATAGTCGACCTTTTGTGCGCGTTGACAATGGCGCGTGAGGAATCACTGCATGCAGGCTCGCTATCTGGGCCCGCAATATAGTGATTATGACGTAATGTCCCAGGCTGAGTGTTGACGCATCACGCTGTCGTCTGGCCGTGGCATTATACACTACTCCGCTATTTATTTTGGATCGGCCTGTCTACCCACTGGCCTGAACAATGTAACCAATGCTCCTTTATGATGTTCTATCACAGCTAAGAATATCATAAAGGAACAACAAATACTTGAAGCTTAGCCATGTGCGTTACAGGAGCACCTCTGAATGAGACATCAACGTCAGAATACCGAGTTTTCTCAAAGTATGATTGGGCAACCTCTGGTGGACACCGGCTGTCCATGTGCACCTGGGTGTTGGTAGGTGGGCCGGGCCGGAGAGGACACACCAGGGTGTGAAATATCGATCGTCGCCAGGTGGGGTGGGTAGGGCTGGAGGGAGACACGAGGGTGTGAAGACTCGAGTATCGCCAGGTGGGGTGGGTAGGGGCCGGATAGGATACACGAGGGTGTGAAGACTCGAGTATCGCCAGGTGGGGTGGGTAGGGGCCGGATAGGAGACACGAGGGTGTGAAGACTGAGTATCGCCAGGTGGGGTGGGTAGGGGCCGGAGAGGAGACACGAGGGTGTGAAGACTGAGTATCGCCAGGTGGGGTGGGTAGGGGCCGGAGAGGAGACACGAGGGTGTGAAGACTGAGTATCGCCAGGTGGGGTGGGTGGGGCCGAATAGGAGACATGAGGGTGTGAAGGCTCGAGTATCGCCAGGTGGGGTGGGTAGGGGCCGGATAGGAGACACGAGGGTGTGAAGGCTCAGTATCGCCAGGTGGGGTGGGTGGGGCCGGATAGGAGACACGAGGGTGTGAAGGCTCAGTATCGCCAGGTGGGGTGGGTAGGGGCCGGATAGGAGACACGAGGGTGTGAAGACTGAGTATCGCCAGGTGGGGTGGGTAGGGGCCGGAGAGGAGGCACGAGGGTGTGAAGGCTGAGTATCGCCAGGTGGGGTGGGTAGGGGCCGGATAGGAGACACGAGGGTGTGAAGACTGAGTATCGCCAGGTGGGGTGGGTAGGGGCCGGAGAGGAGACACGAGGGTGTGAAGGCTCAGTATCGCCAGGTGGGGTGGGTAGGGGCCGGAAAGACACAATCCCAGGTGGGGTGGGTGGGCCATAGGGGACACGAGGGTGTGAAGACTCGAGTATCGCCAGGTGGGGTGGGTAGGGGCCGGATAGGAGACACGAGGGTGTGAAGGCTCGAGTATCGCCAGGTGGGGTGGGTAGGGGCCGGAGAGGAGACACGAGGGTGTGAAGACTGAATTTCGCCAGGTGGGGTTGGTAGGGGCCGGATAGGAGACATGAGGGTGAAGGCTCGAGTATCGCCAGGCGGGGTGGGTGGGGGCCGGATAGGGAGACACGAGGATGTGAAGGCTCGAGTATCGCCAGGTGGGGTGGGTGGGGGCCGGGGAGGAGACACGAGGGTGTGAAGACTGAATTTCGCCAGGTGGGGTGGGTAGGGGCCGGATAGGAGACACGAGGGTGTGAAGACTGAGTATCTCCAGGTGGGGTGGGTGGGGGCCGGAGAGGGGGAGCACGAGGGTGTGTGGACTCTAAGCGGCGGCAGGTGGATGCTGATGGCCGGTGGCGCAGCGAGCGTTCGCTCGGCTGCCGGAGGAACGGCTTTGAGATGCTGTGCACCAGAACGTTATGGCGGTAGCACCGTACGATACGGTGGATCGTGGGCGAAAATACGATGTCGTAGCCCACCGTCGCACTGTGGCCACGAAAAGATGTTGTGACAGACAATGAATGATTCATTCTGGCGCTTCAGTTGGGTGGATGATGGATAGTTTCGTTCGCCAGCTAGATCGCTCTTGATTGCTGATCACGCCGTAGTAATCTGGGGCACCTCAGACAGGCACCCACGCGTGACTGTGCGTCTGTACATAGATTTCGGGCTTTGGGCAACCTTTGGACTCAATTATGCATCGAATTCAGTGATACCTCGAAATCCAAACCTGAACAATATACAGTGGGACGACAAATCATACAGACCAATGCTACCGTCATGCTATTGATGTAGACATGCTATTATGTAGAAGGCTAAAATGTGGGTGCTTCTGCGGGGCCTGGCATTCTCCTTGACTCATCAATCACGGTAGCAATAGGAGTAAGCCTTATATGTCCATGGCGCTCGCGAGACCAGACGTTAGCCAATTGCCCTCGGCCGGTTGGGGATAGCTGTCCCGGTAGCCGCCACCGTCAATGGCATTTGTTATGACGTGCTCCTTATTTGGAGCTCCGCTAAATGAAAATACATTGTTAATGCAGTACCTATCGCTCGACTCGTGTCCCAGCATCTGCGAACCATAATCACTAACTCACTTATGGGAGCCAATTACACCGTACATACCGATGAGGTTGCGTGATAGCCGATCTCAGTCAGACCACAATCATCGCCAGCACCTGAAGCACCGCCAGAACCGGGTGTCACGGCGACCCCGTCTGTGCGCCGGGCCGGCTCCGTCGGCAGACGCAGCCGCGGTCCGACCGCCGCTGATATATGAAGGGCGTATAGTAAGCCGGCCGGCGACTACCGCGTCCCGACGGGGTGTCGACAGCCGCTCAACGGGACGACAGCCGCTGACGGCCTCAGCACAGCCGCTGACGGCCTCAGCAGCGCTGTGTCGCCGTACGGGACGACGCGGGCAGCGACGAGCACGCTCGGGGTGATCAATCGGATTTGTCTCTCGCAGCTGAGGGCGCTGGTGTAATGACTCGAAACACCTAGATGTTTATCAGCTCTATCTGGGCGCCTTGTCATCACTAAGCGTGGCCTGAGGACGTCCGTACACGGTTGGCTTCACAGACAGTTGCGCAGCCGCCGAGGCCCATGCCTCAGGGGACCATAAATCTGCTTTTTTGTCACTTAGTGATCCCACAGGTACAATCCGCAATAACAGGTGAAGTGAGATAAAAAAATGAAGTGAAAACTGGTTCCTCGACAGCGTTGTCTGAATACGTTACTTGAATTGCAAATACGATGGAAGCGTAAATATATACACAAGAGAATATACGCACTCATGATTATAAAATGCAATAAACAATGCATAATTTGCCGCACGCCTCCTGTCCCCCGCACTCCTGTGCTGCCGGATCTCGTAACGACTTGTGGTGGTGACCTATGATGGCGACCGGTGTCTCTGACCTATGGTGATGACGGGGTGGTGGTAACCTATGATGTTGGGTGGTGGTGGCGACTTGTAGTAATAGCCTTAGTGGTGATCTATAGTGGCATCCTATTGTGGCGAGTGGGGACCTGTAGTGGTGATCTATTCCTGAAACTTTGCGTTGCTGAACTCGCAGAACATGGAGGAAGTTCCCGCACAATTATTTGCCTTTGTGACTCAGTCTGGAACTAAATTCTCGCAGTAACATTTATTTGATATATTTTAGACCACATTCACACGCAGTATTATTAGATAGGTTGGTATTTTACCGGCTACCTTAAGTATATAGAGAGGTTCAGATGTCCCAACACTTCGCCGTTTATAGATCTGGCTTTGACAGCTGTATATAGCTAACCCTGGCCAGTGTGCGGCATTTTGTCACCTATGGCAGTTTAGGGGGAGGGGTGCGTCCTGAGTCAAATCTGAGACGAATTACCCGAGGCCAAATTCGCAGGTCAGGTCAAATTCAATTAATAACATTTGTATTTGCACCTACAATTTTAAGCCTAAGTACAACATACAACATCCGAGACGTCTTTCATCAATCATATTTTGATATAGCGAATGCATATTTTAATGTTAATTATGTGTAGGTTTAAGGAGATATAACAGAGAAGGTGATCTAGATTAGCTCGTCCATGAGGGTCATTGTGATTACTCGTGAATTTGCTATGCTGTAATGTATTTCTACCGATCTCAATGTTGACAAATACTCCTCTAGATGAACAGCGAAGTATTTGGCTTTAACCTCCACAAGGTCACCTCACGTCGGTGGCATGAGATGATATCTGTGGAAAATCCAGGCTTTCGGGGTGTTTATATTTTGGTACTCCTCAATTCAGCGACCACTCTGACTCCGGTGTAGCAGTTCTATCAGTAAGTGGGCGTATAAGTGTAGATGTAGTGTGACATGTTGTCAAAGGGCTCTTGCTTATTTGCGTTTCCGCGCAGTCAAATGTGAAGGATTATCCAGTCATAGGCACTATATTTTCGATAATAAGTAAAACCACGCATGCTGATGCGTGCTTACCCGTTACATTTTTTTTAATAAAGAATTGCTATGACATGAGATGTGATCTGTCAAGGGGATATGATAACAATCAGCCTGCAAACAACACGCGAAAATAGGACAACCAACAGTACTAGACTACCGAGGAGTTAAGCCTAGTTTACGTACGGGGGACCTACAACTCATACCGTTAATGCGCCCCCAAACCCCAATAACTAACTAAACCCCAATAACAACAACATTAATTGACCGTAGTCGTATTAATTGACCGTACCGTATTCATCGTATTTTGACTCTTCGATAAATGTTGTGTTGTGCAAAGGTTTTGCTGCCTTTATGGAGATCAGTGGGGAATGCATCATTGTAGAGCCACATAGAGCACTTTGCATGCAGCCGCATGCGACAGCATGCTTTTATGGTAAGGCGGCAGAAAGTGAACCCCAAAAATCATATTAATTTACGTGATAAATCCATGAACTTTATTATCGGTATGCTGAAGTTATGCATATTTAGACGTTGTACAAATCTGTCTAGATATATCGCTACTCAAATACATTTCACATCAGACATATGGATTTTTAAAAGGGCACGCTGCACGGCGAAATGACAACATTAGCTATATTGAACTCGATTGACCTCGAAGGATGTAGCTCAGAGACGGTCAGCCTCCACGCAAATGCTATTCCCTAACATCCCATATACCCTGTTAATTTCGCTTTCATAGCTCTCTTAGTTTCCGAAGTCTCCGGTTGTCGAATTAACTGACACTCCCCCCTCACACACACAACCTTGTTGCGATCGGCCATCCACCCTGGTACCTGTCGCGTCTTAGTCTGAGAGGTCTCCCGGACTCTTCAACTCAGGAAGCTCCACACTGACAGGTCATGCAATGCACTGCACCCTTCCCAGCTTCTTATGGCGTGGGGTCCGTTATCCGGATTAGCACGTCCTTGGAAGTGGGGCGGGACCTGTGGGCATCCTTGATGCTGATGGTGTGAAGCGACATGGTCATTGCGAGGCGTTCCTTGGTTCCCGTCAGATATGGTGTGGACACACGCCTCATCGAGGCCCCTGCTGCCTGTGAGGAAGCTCTCGGAGTCTGTTGAGACAACGCCCTGTGGATGAAGCTGTCCGTTCCCCGCTCTCATGGAACACGTCTCGAAGTGGCAAGAGCTAGTAGCTTAGGTAGCCAGAGATGGAAGCCGACAAAAGTCACACGACTATCTCCAGCGAGGCGTCTGTTTCGTCCCGCTGTCCTCTGTCCACCACTACCGCAAGCTGAGGAACGAGGCGTGAACCGCTGCCCACTGGCCCACAGATGGGTGGTGGGGCACCACGCGCGGCCCGGCTGACCCAGAGACGGCGGGGCGGGTTCGTGGCGGGCCTGACCCGGCCGGCGGCTCGGTCACGAGTTGCCGGCGGGCCGTATCGCGCCATCGTCGCCGGCCATCTGTCGGAGACGGTGGCGCAAGCGGTGTCGACGCGTGCGGCGGCGGCCACCAGCGGCCGCCGGGACGACCGGCTCGGCGGCGGCCCCGGGTCACGCGCCGGACCGTGCCTCCGGGGTCCGCAGGCTCACCGTGTGACAGCTCGCTCCGCCAGGAAGTCATCCTGACCGTCCCGCTCCTCCTGACCCTCCCGGCGTCACCCGGCCCTCCTGGCCCTCCAGGCGTCTCCCGGCGTCTCCCGGCCTCCCCGGCCCTCCCGGCGTCTCCCGGCCCTCCCGTCCCTCCCGGCGTCTCCCGGCCCTCCCGCCCCTTCCGACCCTCCCGACCCTCCCGGCGTCTCCCGGCCCTCTCCCGGCGTCTCCCGAGCCCTCCCGGCGTCTCCCGGCCCTCCCGCCCCTCCCGACCCTCCCGACCCTCCCGGCGTCTCCCGGCGTCTCTCGGCGTCTCCCGACCCTCCCGGCGTCTCCCGGCCCTCCCGGCCCTCCCGACCCTCCCGACCCTCCCGACCCGGCCGGCCGCCAGTCACGACCGGTCGCCATCACGATTCGTTGCGGAGCCGGCCGGCCGTCGACGCGTGCGTGCCGACCGAAGCCGCATACATCAGCCGACCGAAGCCGCATACATCAGCCGGACGTTTGGCAACAGAACGAGGAAACCGTCCGCTTGCATAACGGCGTGGCGGCTCGCCGGCAACTGGTGCGCGCTCATAGCGCCGCCGTGCCGAGTCGTCGCGGTTGCGCGCGTGCGAAGGATCGCCGCCGACCGCCCGCGGGATGCGAGCCCGTTCGATTGGCCGATCGGCTCCACCAGATGACTTGATGTTGACTTATGCCATGACCGTAAAATCTCCATGCTCGATTAAGTCGACACAAGGCCACCGGCATGGTAATGCGGCGGCGCCAGCTGCGTGCTCCGTATGTAGCAATACCCAACACAAACACACAGGTCACCGGCGAGTCGCGAGAGTATCAGACGCGCCTCCCCCCCCCCCCCCCTCCACATAACCCGCGAAACTACCCACCAGCCCGGCGTGACGCCCACATGGCGGTGGCCTCGAGCCGCACCGGGGCGCCGCCGGCTGTACCTGCCCCCCGGGGCAGCAGTCGGCGAGTACGCCTCGGCTCGGCTGGGTTCGGCCGCGAGCCGGCCGAGTGCGTGCGGCCGGTGGCGTAACGAGCGGCCCGGCGGGCGGCGGCCGACCCCAGACCCCGGCGGCCACGGCGGACGCCCATTGTAGTCGCTCCCGCAGCGGGCGGACATTCCGTCCGACGACCACCGCCGTACGCAGTCACTGTAGGAAGCCTGTCTGGGCAGACACTTGGCTATTTGGCATTCAGCCGTGTTTGCAGGCAGTCGCTCTTGGTAGTTTCCCAGGCAGGTGGTCCACATAGTTGGTCCAGGGAATCGCGTCGCATCGCGCCGGGCAGCGACACCGGACAGCCGTCCGTGGCCGCTTCTCCAGGCAGGCGCTTCAGACGTTCGTCTTAGACATCCGTCAGTTGGGATTTGAGCGGCAATGCCAGCGCCTACAGTTGGCTAAATGCGGCGTTGGAGAAACTGCGCCCGGACGGCCAATTCGACACAGTTAGCGGTCGTAGCACACCGTCCCGGTGGCGGCTCCACATGGCTGCTGACGAGCCGGTTGCCTAATTCGCGGTGTAAGGCTCGAGCAGGTTAGGATGTCAGACAGCGTCGGGTCAAGGTTTGAGGTTCATAATTCGCGGTGTAAGGCTCCAGCAGTTTAGGGTGTCAGGTGACGTCGGGTCAGGTTCTGAGGTGCTTAATTCGCGGTGTAAGTCTCCAGCGGTTTAGGGTGTCGAGCTATGTCAGGTCAAGGATTTAGGTGCCTGAATTGCACCTCTGTCAAGCTGTCGGTGCCTGCCTCTTCTCCATTTACCAGATCAAAAGTGTTTGTGAGTGTATGACATATTTGGTATCGAAGCCGACCTGCACTCTATTCCACTCGTGTGTACTTTTCACCGGAGCGAATCGTGACAGCCTCTGGGATTCGCCTATTCTGAGCGCTTCGGCGACCATGCATGGATCCGTAACTGGCAGGGTGGGTGTGGGCATAGGACACAGGTCACGACACACGGTCGCTACACCGGCTGCCGGTCTATTCGTCTGCTGTAATCCACATCCCACACGTCCGCCGACCGACGCCGACGAGGTCGTCGCCACCGACGCACCGTCTCGTCGGCCGGCGACGGCGCCGGCGGGCCGGCTCCGGCCGACGCCAGCCGCCGCCCAGAGGTCGCAGGTCACCGGTCAAGGCCGGGTCGGCGCCGGCCGGGTGACAGCGGTCGGCCGGCGGGCCCGGTTGACAGCAGAATGAGGGGCCGGTCGGGGCGCGCCGCCGCCGCCGCCGCAACAATGGTCGCGGCTCAATGGGCGGCGGGACGCGCCGAAAAAGCGGCCGTGCGTGCGCCGCACGGCCACGGCCGGCCGCCGTCGTCGCCGCCGACCGTCGGCGCGGCGTGGCTCGATCGGCACAATTGCCGCCGTCGGCCGCGTGTGCGGACAGTGACAGGGCGCGGCGCGCTCCCAGGCCCGCCGCCGCCACCCCCGGGGTGCGGCTGCACGGCGGCCCGCACGACCGCACGGCGCCCGGAGTTTCCTGGCCCGACCAGGAAAATGTCCCTCTCCGGAGCCCCAGAAAAACGGCCGCGACGCGAGGCGGCGCCCGTTCGCGGGCGAAATTCTCACGGCCCGCCTAGTGGCGGCGGAAAAGCGGCCGTGTGGCCGTGGCCGGGAGTTCCTGAAACTCGGGCCGGACAATGGACCATGAATTTCGTGTGACTGCTGCGGCTGGGGGTGCTTGATGTGAGGGTGGCACGGGAGATATGCAGCCGTCATCAACATCCGTAGCCACATTGTCATGTTTGGCGCCACCGTCGCGCTAATTGTATGAGGGGAATTAAAGCGATGACATGCGACTTGCACTCGTTGAACAACGTTATGCATTCCAGATGTACATCTGCACTCGGATGTGTTCCAATATTAAATGTCCACACAGTTTAATTCCGTCTCCTTGCATGCATATTAAGGCTCGTTAAAAATCCATGCAATTTTTAAGGGGGTGATTTGAGTCTTACAATTGCCAGAATTGGCAGTTACAATCCTCTCGTACCGCTCGTGCAGTGGGAAAGCATCATTTTACACTATTAAAGCAGCGGCACAGGCCCCAAGCTATCCCCGCATGCGCCCTTACTTGTACCCACCCGAGACGGCCCTCTGCATTATGTCAGCGCAGCCGCTGACCCTGAGGGACTGCCCACACGACGCTCCGTCTGCGCCATTAGCCGCGCCAGCGTCCACGGTGTACTGTCGGGGCATCGCAGCGGCACCGAGCCAACTGTGCCGGGCCACACTCACACGCTTCACGCTCACGTTCACACATGGCCACGCTCACGCGCTTCACGTTCCCACATTACTACACTCACGTTCTTTACGTTCACGTTCACACACTGCCACGCTTACACGCTTCACGTTCACACATTGCCACGATCACACGCTTCACGTTCACGTTCACGCATGGCCACGCTCACGCGCTTCACGTTCACATTCACACATGGCCAGGTTCACGAGCGGCCGTCTTCCTCGGCCGGCGAACAAAGACGTGAGGGCGTGGTCTGCGGGCGGCAAACGCCCCGCTCACTTCCGGTGCGGTTACCGACACACGGCCTCGCCTTCGTCAATTGCATCTCGACGTCAGCGGAAATGAGGAGCATGTGCCAACTATAATGCGCTCTTTTCGTGTTGCAGGCTCGGCGGTGGCCCAATTCCGCCAGTTCCCAGGAGGGCGCAAAGCGTCCGAAGACTTTGACTGCCCAGAAGAATTTGGCTACTACGCCCATCCCACGGACTGTGCCAAGTACTACGTGTGTGTGTTCGGCGGTGGCCTTGAAGAGTCGTGTTCAGACGGACTTGTCTACAGGTATGTTGCGGCTCGGGCCAGAACTCGCCGTCAAATCCGCGCCGCCACTCTGGCGTTTTTGGGAGTTAGGTTGACGTGGGTGTTCACTGCTAATGTAGCCATTCTGAGACAAGGATGCTAATGTTGCTACTTAGTCTGGCAATGTGAGAAATTGAGCACATAGACGTCGTGCATACGTGCTGGTGTACCCGAAACGGTGGCGACTGCAGGACACTCAGGGACTGTGACGCACTTCTAATCTCTATCATGCTATTTGGGGGTCATACTATTTGATGGCGACTTTAATTATTATGTTGAATATACATCGGATCTGTTTTACAGTTATGTTACTAGGTCTGATTAGCTTAGTAGTCTGTTTGAAATAAGTTGACATAACCCATATGGAACCCGCTGGGGGCAACCTGATCCGTGGTGCCTAATTCGTAATCATCTCGCGATCTAACTACAATGGCAATAGCTAAGCGTACCAGCAATTTGTGTGTTTCTACCGTTCTGATATACTGCAATGCATGTCAATCATCTTCTACTTCAGAAATTGTCTCCACATCGTCAGCTCTGCATCAGTGATAACCGACAGTGCATCCCGAATGCCCCGTTTTGGCAGCAATCTGCCGGTGGCTAATAGTCACAAGGGTTTTTCCTTTCTGTAGCCCACTCGAATCCTTGCTTCAGTAGCAGCCGGAGAGAACTTGTGTGAGAAAAAAAAACGCTGCTGGCAGCTCGGTTCTGATCACCTCATGGGTGGTCGCGTGGCTACAATGACTTACAACCATTTTTCTTCTTCTTTTTTTGCTTGGATTAATCATTAGCCTTACATCATTGGTGCGGGCGCAAACGTCAAATCATCTCTCCACCACTGGAGACCAAATAAAACGCTCCCAATCACCCTGGGGCATTCGTACTTGCCACACAAAAATGCTCATAGGATGGCCCTCAGCTGACTTCCCTGTAGCTTTGGCGCTAGAGGTACATTTTTTAGTGGCAAACCGTGGCGGTCGCGCTTCATTAATACCCCGTGCACGAGAGTTGTCACGCATTTGGCATAGGGACACAGGCGGTGTTCAGGTCGATTTTGTCATGCACCACCACAGGTGTGATGTGAAACTTCACGTTTTCGGGAGACGCACCGAATCCTCCGCCGTCGCCCGTGACGACCCCACGCCCCAGTGGTGCCTGCATACGCCCGTGACGACCCCACGCCCCAGTGGTGCCTGCATACGCCCGTGACGACCCCACGCCCCAGTGGTGCCTGCATACGCCCGTGACGACCCCACGCCCCAGTGGTGCCTGCATACGCCCGTGACGTCCCCACGCCCCAGTGGTGCCTGCAGTACGCCCGTGACGTCCCCACGCCCCAGTGGTGCCATGCCATACGCCCGTGACGACCCCACGCCCCAGTGGTGCCTGACCACGGTTGCCATGGTTTCCAGTGAGTGCCTCTAGCCCGTGACTGGTGCTGACCACGGTTCCATGTTTCAGTGAGGAGCCTGCTAGCCCGTGACTGGTGCTGACCACGGTTGCCATGGTTTCAGTGAGGAGCCCCTAGCCTGTAACTGGTGCCTGACCACGGTTGCCATGGTTTCACGCTGATAGCCTTCTTGCAACGATGACTTGCCGGACTGCTGACCACTTGCCATGGTTTCAGTGAGAGCCTCTGGCCTGTAACTGGTGCTGACCACGGTTGCTATGGTTTCAGTGAGGATCCTCTCGCCTGTGACTGGTGCTGACCACGGTTGCCATGGTTTCAGTGAGGAGCCTCTAGCCTGTGACTGGTGCTGACCACGGTTGCCATGGTTTCAGTGAGGAGCCTCTGGCCTGTAACTGGTGCTGACCACGGTTGCCATGGTTTCAGTGAAGAGCCTCTAGCCTGTGACTGGTGCTGACCACGGTTGCCATGGTTTCAGTGAGGAGCCTCTAGCCTGTGACTGGTGCTGACCACGGTTGCCATGGTTTCAGTGAAGGAGCCTCTAGCCTGTGACTGGTGCTGACCACGGTTGCCATGGTTTCAGTGAGGAGCCTCTAGCCTGTGACTGGTGCTGACCACGGTTGCCATGGTTTCAGTGAAGAGCCTCTAGCCTGTGACTGGTGCTGACCACGGTTGCCATGGTTTCAGTGAAGAGCCTCTAGCCTGTGACTGGTGCTGACCACGGTTGCCATGGTTTCAGTGAGGAGCCTCTAGCCTGTGACTGGTGCTGACCACGGTTGCCATGGTTTCAGTGAGGAGCTTCTCACCTGCGACTGGCCTCGTAACGTGGAGGCCTGCGGCCGGTCGTCGGTCACCGTGCGGGGTCGCTCGGCCAGCGCGTCGTTCCGCGGCCCGAGCCGCGGCTCGGCCCGCAGCCTGTTCGGCGGCCCGTCCCGCGGCACGTCTCGCGGCCCGGCGCGGGACACGTCCCGCGGCCAGAGCCGCAGCCCGAGCCGCGGACCGGCCCGCGGCCAGACGGTGCGCGTCGGCTCGACACTGGCGCCGTCGGCGGCTCCTGTTTCGGCGCGAGGTCGCCAGGTCGCTGCCCGCAGGCCAATCGTCAGGTGAGGGGGCGTCTGACCTGCGAAGGTCACCAGGGTCCCGGCCGGGTCAGGTCACGAGACGAGCAGTCAGTCCTGCCCGGGTCAGGTCAGCCCGAGGGCAGTCGGCCCTGCTCTGGTCAGCTCATGAGATTGAGCCAGTCCTGTGCGGGTCGGGTTGCAAGAGGAGTCAGTCCTGATCAGGTCAGGTCAACAGGGCTGTTCGATCCGGTTCGGATCAGACCACAACGTCCGACATCCAGTCCCTACCGAATCGACATCCACGCTCGTATGACATAATCGATCCGAGTGAAAGACACGAGTTCCGACCGCCTCGGTGACCGGGCGCCCTTTGTCGAGATAAGATCAGTCTGCTGGTGCGACCAGAGTTGGCCAGGCCCAAGTCAGGACATCAGATAGCAGATGTGGGCGGGACAGTTTGGAGGCTGGCGCCGCCACGCCACCTCATGTCACCCGGTGGCGTCACATGTGAAGCCAGAACAATGCCACGAGACATGCAATATTGACGGCATAATTAGACAATGGAAATGTTACGACATCTCGGGTCTCCGTGGTAGAGCCGAGAACGCACTATCTATGTAAATTGATACCATCACACACTGAAGTGGAACAAAAACGTCCTTTTGTGGAATCGTTTGTATTACTGTCAACTGACTGGGTAAACATGCTCAATGCTAGGGCGTCAATCAAGAGAAGCTAAGCATTCTATCGAATAGTGCGTTGGCTTTTTAAAGCAGCATATTAAGCCGGTTTGATCGATATGCATCTGCTTTGCTGCAAGGCACGCTGCAGATTGCATTCACACGTGAGCTTGTTTTTGCTGCTGCCTTGCATCAATCTGCGACTCAAAAGGCCCACCCAACCATGACACGTCGACAAACAGAGATACGGCCGGTGGACAAGGTCAAAGCGGGAGCACTGCTTAGTCCGTTATAGCACAAGCGGGCGGCTGCAGCGAACAATACAGGGAGGGCATATCTGACGGCGAGACCAATCTGCGAGATCGAGCCTCGCATTCAACCCGCCCTCTTTTACGAGATGTGCCGTTGGAACGGGGAATCTGAGCATAATGGAAGACCTTCACATGCGCAAGATAGGCATCTAATCATGTTGAACTCGTTAATAGCCGGCCGTAGTTGGGCGCTATTGAATGGAGTGGGCGCCCATTACAAGCGCATTGTTGTGATGGACTTCCTCCTGCAATCAGCCGACATCGCCTTCGCGCTGATGGCCGTGCAGCGTCGATCACCGTGATTGAACTAGCCGACCTCACCGTACTGGAAACGTGGTAGAATGAGCCACCGTCACCGCACTGGAAATGCGGCAGAACAGGCTGAGTCACCGCACTGGAAATATGTCGGAACAAGCCGACCTCACCGTACTGGAAATATGTGGGAACAATCCGATCTCACCGCACTGGAAATATGTCGGAACAAGCCGACGTCACGGCACTGGAAATGTGGTAGAACAAGCCACGTCACTGCACTGCAAATGTGGCAGAGCAAACCAACGTCACCACACTGGGAATGTGGCAGAACAAACCAACGTCACCACACCGGAAATGTGGTAGAACAAACCGACGTCACCGCGCTAGAAATGTGGCACAACAAGCCGACGTCACCGCACTGGAAATGTGGCAGAACAAGCCGACGTCACCGCACTGGAAATGTGGTAGAACAAGCCGACGTCACCGCACTGGAAATCACTCGACCATTTCTGTCATAGCCATTGCCACTGCCACCCTGCCTCACACTCCAGCCACGGCTCCCGGCCGGCCGCCTGACCTTGGCCAGCGACTCGTGTCTCGTGTCATGGCGTGCCTTGCTCCATGACGTGTCCTGTTCAATGACGTGTCGTGCTCAATGACGTGTACCGCCCATGCGTCCACGTGCCCATGTGTCCATGTGTCTATATGTCCATGCGTCCATGCGTCCATGCGTCCATGCGTCCATGCGTCCATGCGTCCTGATCAGTGTCATGCACAGTAACGCGCTCTGACCACCGGCTGATGAAAAATGGCTATATCTTCGTGAAATGATGGTCTTTGACCAGCGAGGTCTTCTGACTGATGACGTTTTCTGGCCTGTGACGTCATCTGGCCAATGATATGACCTGACCAGTGGCGCACCCTGTCCAAGCGGCATGCTTTGACTTGGCCTGTGACGTTCTGTCTTGACCTGTGACGTTCTCTGTCATTATCTGTGGCGTGTTTTGTCATGGCCTGTGGTGTGTTCTGGCCTGACCCGCGATTTGTTCTGCACTGATCTGTGGCCTGTTCTGCCCTGACCTAACGTGATCTGCCCCAACCTGTGATCTGTTCTGTCCTGACCTGTGACGTGACCTGTCCTAACCTGTGACGTGTTTTGTCCTGACCTGTGACCTGTTCTGTCCTGACCTGCGGCGCGCTCTGTCCGATGACATCCCCTGACCGGCCACGTACCGGCGCAGGCCGGAGCTGGTGCGGAACAACCTGGACGAACGCTTCGCCCAGTTCGACCGCAGCTCGTCGGGCCGTCGGCCGGCCAGCCAGGACCCGATCGCCGAGCAGGCCCGGCTGCTGGACGGCATCGATCGGCGGCCGAGCGACCTGGACGTCCAGTTCGAGGGCGACACCAACGTGAGTGGCGGCGCCCTCGAGGGACGCGCTCGGTAACGTCGAGGACGGCGGGGAGCGGCAGGGCGTCTAGGCTGAGCTACCCCAGTTTCGCTGGGGGTGGGGAGGGCGTTCAGACGGTCTGTGGAGTTCTGTGGGGGATGGAGGGTAGGGCTGACGGACACTTCCCACTGACCTGACCGTCGTGGGCAAGGCGCAGGATTGGAACCATTGCTCTCGATGTGTTGGTTTCCGTTAGATATAGGGAACAGGAGTAGCGACATTTCCCTCGATGTGTAGGCCTCTGTCCTGGGTTGGGAGCATACCTTTACACATCCAGACATGTAATTACGCGGCGAAATGGCACTGCGTATTTGGGTCATGGCGCGCACACCTCGTGCTGGTCCACTGCGCTCGGATGCGGATAGTAATGGGGGTTAGTGGGTTTCTCCCGACCCCAGCGGTTCTGTCGCGACAGGGACGAGACTTAGGGGCGTTCCGTCTGACCTGCTGGGACTCTGTCGAGCACGGATATGTCGAGCTAGGGATGTCTCAACTGACGCACTGTGCTCGTTCAAGTGTATCGCATCGAATTCGTTTCATTACATCCAAAAGCCAATGAAGCTGCTAAACTGACCACTGGGCTCAGTTTAGCAGCTACGTTGCGGCACATAAGAATTTCCCAATATTTAACAAAAAATCAGTTCTGCCAGGATCATCGGAGTTAGGCCTCCAGTGACAAGGCTGTGACCAGTGACCTAGTGAGCCGTCCAAGGTCGGCCACCAGTGACAAGGCTGTGACCAGTGACCTAGTGAGCCGTCCAAGGTCGGCCACCAGTGACAAGGCTGTGACCAGTGACCTAGTGAGCCGCCCAAGGTCGGCCACCAGTGACAAGGCAGTGACCAGTGACCTAGTGAGCCGTCCAAGGTGTGTCTCATCTCCGTCTCGAAGATGTAAATATCACGGGTCTTGTACCATCCCTGCCTGAGAACACAATACATGTCTCCCTTTGTCCGCATAAAAAAACTGTAAAAAAACGCCAGCGACGCACTGTTCGGATTTCAGTGTGTCGTCATTGACAGGTGTCGCTTTCATATGCCAACACGGCCAACGGGGAGGCGCTGAAGGTGCTATTTCCATAGAAAAGCAGAACCGACGTTACGTTAGATTACATCGCACCACGAGATTTCGTTTCACGACGAACAACGCATTAATCCATCAACTTATCTGTTCAAGGCTGAAAGTTGACTCGTCACAGAAGTTGACGCGTGCTTGTCGTCGGGTGACTTTCCGTGACGTGTGACGTTTATTGGGTGACACTTCGTGACGTATGTGTGCCAAGCGACTTGCCGTGACGTACATCAGCGTGTGCCGGGCGACTTGCCGTGGCGTGTGTCGGGCGACTTGCCGTGGCGTGTGACGTGTGTCGGGCGACTTGCCGTGGCGTGTGTCGGGCGACTTGCCGTGACGTGTGTCGGACGACTTGCCGTGGCGTGTGTCGGGCGACTTGCCGTGACGTGTGTCGGGCGACTTGCCGTGACGTGTGTCGGGCGACTTGCCGTGACGTGTGTCGAGCGACTTGCCGACTTGCCGTGACGTGTGACGTATGTCGGGCGACTTGCCGTGGCGTGTGTCGGGCGACTTGCTGTGACGTGTGACGTGTGTCTGGCGACTTGCCGTGGCGTATGACGTGTGTCGGGCGGCTTGCCGTGGCATGTGTCGGGCGACTTGCCGTGGCGTGTGTCGGGCGACTTGCCGTGGCGTGTGTCGTGTGTCGGGCGACTTGCCGTGGCGTGTGACGTGTGTCGGGCGACTTGCCGTGGCGTGTGACGTGTGTCGGGTGCATGTGGTGCCGGTTGTTTGCCGGCACAGTTGTCTGGGCGGGTAGCGTGCGGCGGGTGGTCGTTATCGCTCTGTTATCTGAGAGCGGGGTGGGGGGCGGTGGCGGGGGCGGGGGAGCGCGCTGCCGGCCGACTGGCGGCCGCTGGCGGCGCGTGCCGTTCGGGCCCGTTTGGCAGCGCCGCTCGATGGACTGTAGGTGCGCGTGTCAGCGGCGCAGGGTCGCGGCCGTCTGCAGTGGGGCCCACCCGGCTGTCGAGGCCGATGTGTCGGCTCACGAGGGGCCGTCTGACCGCCGACGTGCCGCTCCACCTGCCGACTCGAGCGGCCGCTCGTCGGACGCGGCCGGCGTCGTTTTGTCTCGAGGTACCGCGCGCCGCTAATGAGTGGAGATTAATCTCTCGCCGGCGAGCGGGTAAGAGCCGTGGCTGAATTCGAGGCGTGCCGCGCCTCAAGTACAATTAGATGCGCCTGGGGTATTTGTGTGGCGTTTATGCGGCGGCATCTCGTCTGATTGTGAAGCATGCTCGCTCGGATTGAGCCCCATTGTTTGATCACAGTTTGATTTGTCTTGCACGAGGCTACAAATTGTTGAAAGCACAGCTAGCCAACATGAAATACGAGTAATTCCATATCCAGCCGGCCATGTAGTGGTAATCATTGACGCGAGGCATTCTTCACCGCTGGTAATTATAGCATAGTCGGCTTTGTTCAGCTTCCAGCCCGATAGCTACACTGACCCTGCCGTGGAAACTGTGCCGCCCACTGCCATAACCACCCGCAAAGGTGGCGGACGTTTTGACCTGGCCCTGTTCGGCACACTGCTGTGTGGCTGACAGGGTCACGTGCTAAATTGGGAGACGCTAAGCTAGCCTTTGAGAAAGCTACTAGCGCGAAGCATCTGTCTTCCACGGCTTCATCGGAAACTGGTGCCGAATTTTGAATGCAATGGACAATTGAGGCCGCAGAGACCCCGGCGGGAGGCAGGGTCACCTGGTGGTCTGGTGGTCTCGGTGTGGAGCTGATGTGGTCTGTCGTGTGACCCGAGGTCGGCCGCTGACATGACCTGTACCGTCGTGTGACCCGAGGTCGGCCGCTGAGATGACCTGTACCGTCGTGTGACCCAAGGTCGGCCGCTGACATGACCTGTACCGTCGTGTGACCCGAGGTCGGCCGCTGACATGACCTGTACCGTCGTGTGACGCGAGGTCGGCCGCTGATCTGACCTGTGCCGTCAGCAGAAGATCGTGACGCGCCGCCAGCAGCGCCTGTTCAGCCCGGACTCCAGCAGTGGGCGCGGACGGTTCCAGCAGAGTCTGCAGTGAGTACAGCCTTCTGGTGCGCATCTGCTGAGCCCTCCGGTGTGTGGAGGCGCCACCCTTGCCTCCAGATATCGGCGTAGGATGTGTCCACCTTTTAGCCAGTTGATGTATTAGTTAATATGACGTTTCAGGTTACATCCGGTGTTGCAGAAATTTTATCTCTTGAATTATTTCTTTTGGACAGCTACAGTTTCCAGCTTCCGGCAGCTCTGGGCCACAGGATGTATGAGCCGGGCGCTTATTCTGTGGCGATAAACATGCTCAGTTTTACACAGACGCAAGCTAAACATATGAGTATGTGTGCTTACGTGCGTGCGTGCGTGTGTGCATGCATGTGTGTATGCGTGCGCGAAAGCGTTGCGTTGGTGTGCGGGCGTATGTACGTGCTTCGCTATGTACGTACAAGTATCGCTGTAACTTATTACTTTGTGTATACAAGTACTTGGGTATGCTTAACTTGCCGTTCAGCACCCAGAACGTGTCACAGCACCTATAACCTGCATCACGGCACCTATAACCTGCATCACGGCACCCATTGCCTGTGTTACTGCATCTATAACATGAATCACGGCACCTATGACCTGTGCTACACCACCTTTGACCCGCGTGACAGCACCGATGTCATGCATCACAACGCGTGCGTCTTGTTCTTCGGCACCACTATCATGTTCCGAACTTTTACCATGACGTATATGGCCGCCGTAAAACAATATTCGCGTTTTGATTGGATCTGGTTGAAAATTTCCCTTTTTGATAACTTCCACTGGAAATTTTCTGTCGAGCACCCGTTGGCAATTCTGAAGCTATGCCATATCCTGCAAAGGTATGCATCGATTCCGGTGAGTCCCTATTCCCTCTCATGCGTGTGACTAAGTCTCATGCAGGTTACCACCGCACAATTGCTGATTAAAACCTTAAAGTAGTCAAATATTGTTGCAGAACATCCTCTGCGTTTTCTGAACAAGCCTGAGGACAAAAAAGTGGGAAGGTGCACCTTCGCGTCCTGTTCACATAGCTTGCTCCACACATGAGCGAGCATCACAATTTGCTGATGGAAAAGCATAACATACTTGAGAAACTCACATCGGCTGTCATCACAGGACAAACGACTTAACACGACAACACGACATAAGCCCAGTAAGCATGCTCATGGTCAGCTACCTCGAAAATAGAGCCGACGAGATAGCACGGAGACAGGTGGAAATTGCTAAACACAAAGATTCCAGGAGCTCAGGACCCTTAGAACCGGCCCTGTGTTACATTTCCTGGACTCCTGACCAGATGGACGATATCATTCACACTTGGGAAACATCACAAGGTATGTGGATGTGTCAGTGAGCCGACATGCCCTCACTACCCAGTGTATCTCGTCACAGCCGTCACAACACACGTAGCCGACGAGGCGCGACAGGGGCCCACTGTCGACATCTGTCCTGGACACCGACACCGGCACCGGCACCGGCGCCCACATGGTGTGCCAGTCGGGACCGCTTCGGCCGTGACCCGTCGGCACGAGGCGGCCCCTGACCGGTCACGACGGGTCACCGGCTCGCGCACCTCTCGGCCGGCCGGCTGCGGCGTTGACACGACCTGACCCACTGGTGTGCGCCTGGCACGCAGCCGGCCGGCCGGCCGCCCCGGGCGGTGTCGGGCTGACGGACGTCGCAGCAGTACCACAGGCTCGCGCACCTCTCGGCCGGCCGGCTGCAGCGTTGACACGACCTGACCCACCGGTGTGTGCCTGGCACGCAGCCGGTCGGCCGGCCGCCCCGGGCGGTGTCGGGCTGACGGACGTCGCAGCAGTACTATAGGTCAGGCGGTGGCGCCACGAGGCCGCAGGACGCCAGACGGCACGGCTTCCTTCTTCTGCCCCTCACCGTTGCCAAATCGACGGTTCATCTCGGCGTGGGGCCCAAATCACTTAGTCATGGTGGGAATTTCGGCCACCGTGCGTATCTCGCTAGTCTGCCGCTAGGAGGTGTGGTGGACACCTCCCTCGCTATTTCGTTCCTGACAGATGGAATGCTGAGGCCACAAAAAGCGGGATGACGTGAATGAAGCAAAAAAAACGCTTGGAGTGCTAAATGACGATAAATTCCCTGTGACAGAAAGCAGCTATTTTTGGTATGTATACCAGCCGGCTGGACGGCATTTGACCTCAGTTAGGGCCGGTAATGTTGTCCAACCTTCGAGACCACATATCCGCACATTCTTAGATACGCATCGAGCCATTCCCGCCTGATTGCACGCCCTGTCAGCCGACCGCGGCCACAAGCTACAGTGGGGCGGCAGACTGCTAGTCACAGATTTCCCACATTGGGCCGACGAGAGCCCAGCATCCAGAACCAGTCGACGTACGACGAGCCGACATGTCGCGAGCTCGCGCAACACCACTTAGCCTCCACCAGAGCGCTCCCCGCACCCGACTCGGCCCCCGAACCGTCAGGCAGGTTATTAATGCCGACCGACTCGCCACGTTCACCGCAGGCGTTTGTACATGGGCACCTCTAGTCGTGCACATCCTCTGCCTGCCAGACCCCACTCCTCGCGTACACCACAGGCGTTTGTTCGTGGGCGCCGTCAGTCACGCACAGCCTCTGCCTCCCAGACCCGACGCGTCGACAGCCAACTCGACTGACGACTATGACGTGACCACGACCGGCGCCGACGACGACGTCAGCGGTGAGGGTGACGTCAGCGGTGAGGGTGACGTCAGCGGTGAGGGTGACGTCAGCGGTGAGGGTGACACCGGCGGCGAGGGTGACGTGCCGGCGGCCAGCTCCGTGCTGAGCCGGCGACTGGGCGAGGCGGCCGCCAACGGCACGGAGGCGGAGGCGGCGGCCAGCTCTGCCGAGCGGTACATGTTCCAGCTGCCGCCGCCCGGCGCGGGGGAGGCCGCCGGCAGCTGGCGCGGCGGCCGCCGACTCGGCGGCCACTTCGTGCCGCGGCCGCTGCGCGACGGCAACCCGTTCGCGGCGCTGCTCGGCCGGCGGCCCGCCGAGCAGCCGCCGCCGCCGGACTTCGCCAGCCTGTTCGGCGCCGCGGCGCGCGCGCAGCACGCCAGCCGCGACGCCGCGGTGCACTTCCCGCCGGCGTTCCTGCCGGCCGGCGGCTACCCGGCCGGGCGCGGCGACCAGCGCGAGTACCTCGACCGCGACTACTACGGCCCGCCGCGCCAGTACGACGGCCGGCCGTTCGACGTGTTCAGGGACACCTTCCAGACGCAGATCTTCAACAGCAAGACCAAGCAGGTGGTGCGGCGGCCGCCGCCGGCGCGCCGTCACCCGTACAAGTTCAAAAACGGCTTCCGGCCGTCGCATCGCGTGCCGCCGTACAAGACGCGCGACAAGCCGCTCTACAAGCCTCAGCCGTACCGGCCGGCGTACCCGTACGACGTGCAGCACGACGACGCGTACGCGACGGCGGCGTACCCGACCAAGCCGCCGCCAAAGGTGACCACCTACCGACCGGCCCTGACCTCGCCGCTCCCGCCGACCTACTCTCTCACGACCTCTGACCGTGACCGTGGGCCGACGGACGGCGCGCCGCCGCCGGAATCGCACGACAACTGGTTCCCGTCGCTGTTCGCGTCGGGACCGGCCCAGCCGCCCCCGCTGCGGCTGCTCGAGGCACCTCGGAGACCGGAGACAGCTCCGGTACCGGTAAGGCCGGAGACGCCTCTGAAACTTGCGCGTCCAGAATCGGACACACTTCTGCGGGCAGAGGGACCGGATCGGCCGAGAAGGCCGTTTTTGCCTCTGAAAATTCAGACATCAGAGAGGCCGGAAAGGCCATTCATACCCCAGAGACCAGAGACATCGGAGACACCGTATGGACTGGAAAGGCCATACACATACCAGAGACCAGAGGCAGCCGAGGGGCCGGAGCGACCAGACAGACCTCTGAGAAAGCAGCGGCCCTACCGGCCAGCGCGGCCCGACCGCTACGAAAATGCAACTGGTCCATCCTACAGCGGTGCATTCTTCGATCCACGGCCGAGCATACCGCGGCCGCCCTACTACCGACCGCGACGACCCAACGACTATGACGTTTACGACTACTATGCCCCTTACTACGGACCGACACGAGAGACATCTAGCGACAAAGGCACCAGGTAAACGTGTGCCCGTGAGTCGTCACAGCCGACTGAGGTGGAGGGACGAGGACGCACGATGCATGCCGCATGCCGTATGTCCATAAGCTTACTCACTTTTCAGAAACTGGTGTGCTAGGCATGGGGCGAGGAAAAATGAAGCTTCGTGCTCTCTGAAATGCTATATGAATGACTTTTGCGTCTACTTCCTCTCATTTTGCAATGCGATGAACGCTTCCCCTTGCGATGGAGAAGGTTATGTTTCCTTGTATGTAGCATGCTGTCACCTGTTTATATTGATAGCTGAACAATAGCGCATCTCACACCGAGAGAACGCTCAAGATGACCATCGCGCTGCAGGCATGGTTGGACGCCGAATTTCCGCTTTGCCTATCTGCTAAGACCAGCCCCCGTCAGCAAGGTGGCAGCATTTATTTTCAGCCTAAAAATCTGTGATTAACATGGCTACGGTTTTCCCCTTTCTGGCCATTCGTTCTGATCCTGGCACCAGGACTAGACCTAGTGCGAGCGGGCCGAAGGCTGGTTAGCATCATCTGCCTGACGCATGACCGATTTTTAGAACATATATTGAAACATTGCATTGCAATTTTGCATATTTTAGCATGCTTCATTTGGTGTATCTTGCACCCCGATGTACGATGCCGACCACTCCATACTTTATGATCAACATACAATGGTAGCATGGCTTTGACCATGTTGCACTATATACTCTTATGAACAAGAGAATCCTAATATGCATTGTATAATATCCCCTACATTGTATTGTATTACATTGTTTGTATTTACTACAAGCACATGCACAAGTCACGGTCGTTATCTGTTGTCGCGCCCTTCGAAATGAGTGAGATAAATGGAATGGGGATACGGCTGGCGAGATGGGAGGTGAGAAAGATGCACGGCTGGAAGTTGAAACCGGGCAAGGTAAGGACGCCGCAGTTTGGAGCGTGTCAGCAAGAATCGGTGCCTAGCTCAACAAAAAGCGGGCGAAAGGATGTAGGGATAAATCACAGGTAAGCGAATAAGCACAATGCAATGTAGAAAGGATGACTTTTTGAGCTCGAGATTAGTTTTGTGTTGAATTGTTCTTGGAATCCATGCAATTCAATCGAAGATGACACTGCAGAAGTGCATATTCCTCCACCCAGACCAATGCACTATGTCGTTGGCTTCCCGTTTTTGTGCACATTGATCACGGCTCATTTGTGATGTATCTTGGAAGTACTCTTGTCGTGTAGCGATGGTATTTCAAGATCGGTGGATTGCCAAGTGAGGTGAATACTTGCGTAGTCTTCAGTCTTCAATCCGGGGTTGCCGTTAAGAGTTATTTTCACTGAGGTGGAGCGGTGAGGAAAGTTATCCAGGAATATGCGCAAAACTGAGGTATTTTGTCAGATTAACTGATATTATTCCTGATAAATTGAAACATTTTCCGACCACTGGGAGTGGGAGCGGGGCGGAAAGAGTATGGGAAATTGCCCATCTGGCTAGCATGTTATACGAGTCACCGCTCCAATCATATTTCCAACGCTTTCAACCCTATCACCCCAAAAGGCTGCCCATCAAAATGCCACCTGACAGGTTGACAGTTGACAGGCCGACCTGTCACCTGTCACCTGACAGTTGACAGGTCGGCCAACGTCCACCACACGACGTCCGCGTCTGCCGGTGTCTCCCCAGCCCCCCCCCCCCTCCCCGCCTGACGCGACTCGACCATTGCAGGGACAGCAGCCCGGTGCGAGCCAAGCAGGCGACGGCGCCGCCGCCCATCCGCATCTCCACCCTGTCGTCGTTCTCGTTCGGCGACACGGGCACGCGCTTCCCGGAGCGCGAGCGGCAGCCGGCGGCGGTGCCCAGCTTCGCGCCGCCGCCGTCGCGCGCGCCGCCCTCCACCTTCGTGTCGTCGTCGCGGCCGCGGCTGCCGGCGCCGTCGCCGTTCCCGTCGCTGCCGACGGTCACCGTGCAGACGGTGAACACGCGCCGGCCGCCGGCGCCGTCGCCCGTGCCCACCGTCCAGTCGTACACCGAGCCGGCCTACGTGGCCTACATCAACGACACCATCTACGACGTCTACTACATCTACGACGACGAGGAGGTGCTCTACGAGGACGAGTACGCCACGGACGCGTCGTCGACGCGGCGGCCCAGCCCGTCGGCCCGCCAGCCCACCACGCCGTCGGTGGGTAGCTGACCGGCCACCACGGCTGATGGGGGTGTGTGTCGGGGGGGGGCAGGAGAGGAGACAAAAGGTGGAGGGAAATAGGACGTAGAAGAAACAGACATGCCGGGGAGAAGGAAAAGGAGGGGAAGAGAGATAGAGGGGGATGAGAGGGAAAGGATGACTGGAGGGGATGAAGAGGAGAAAGGAGAGAGAAAGAAGGGGAGGAACTTCGAGGTGAGAGACTAAGAAACAGTGAGAAATGGACAGGGTTGGGAGGAAAAGGCAAAGAAGGCGGGACGCAAGAAAATAAGAAACATGAGGAGAGGTAGGGCGATACATAAAATGGAGGGGCAGATATCGAACGGAGCCATAAGCTGAGAAGAGAAGGTGGCTAGCTCCTAGGACAAGGCTAGGAGATGAAGGAAGCATAAGCATTACATACATTTTGCATTAAACTTTTCAATGCGTGCGCTAACCACGAATTTAACCCAAATGTGTTGTCTTTTGCTGTGAGAACTCATTTTTGATGTTTGTAGATGCCCTCGTCCATACAGGTACCAAAAAGGGCTCTTGCTATCGTTGTCTACATATTTTAACTTCGAATATCGTATAGGCTAGGTTGTGCGTGTTGTAATGATCAGTCGTTCTGACCGCGTGGTACGAATCCCGTGCGGTGATCCTGTTTGTATTTGCCGGCAGACAACCGTGCGCAGCAACGACCTGGGCCAGACTACCACGGACAGAACTCCTCTGTGAGTATGGTCACATCCTGTCGGCGGATCACTGGGGTCACGTCTTGTCGGCGGGTCACTGGGGTCACGTCCTGTCGGCGGGTCACTGGGGTCACGTCCTGTCGGCGGGTCACTGGGGTCACATCCTGCCGGTGGGTCACTGGGGTCCCATCCTGTCGGCGGATCACTGGGGTCACGTCCTGTCGGCGGGTCACTGGGGTCACATCCTGCGCTGATGTATCAGTGGGGCCCGGTGTTGCTAGCGGGTAAACTGATTCACACCTCGCTCACGTGCGGCTCAAGATTGAGCCTATCCAGCTGTACCAGTCAGTAGGGTCCAATTGGTGCACTACAATTCAAGAGCCGATGAACACCGACGTATTCACAGTTTATAAGTGTATTTCGCAAGGCATATCGTGCATTACACGTCGTACAGGTAACAAGTTAATTCAGTGCAGAAGACACGGAGGTCATAATGTGAAGTGACATTACAACGAAAGCACTAGCTTATGTGATTTTGATCAGGATGCGAGTCACAAAGACTGTTATTTTATCCGAGCGTGGCATACTGTTCACAGTTGACATGCTTGCTACGCAAGACATCTCGTTAGGTGCAGGTAAAATAGGTTTTGGTAGACAGAAAAAAGCTACTCCAATTTCCCAAACATTGTCAGATCTGGAGTGCCACCAGCCTGGCGATAGTTCTTTGCACGAGTTCCGAAAGGACTACTCTAACACTGCCGACAATCGTGAAAAAGTATATTCGATGCGGTCAGGTTGGGGCCAACTTTGATGCCGCCGAAATGGACCGGCCTCTGGTGAGGGGATCCTCCCGAATCCATATAGCGATATGGCGGGGTCGGGACATCACATCGTGGGTTATGTTCTATAGAATTAATTGGCGGGACAATGCGTGCGTCAGCTTCCAGGTTCCCGGAATTAGAAGTGGACAGGTCCATTGAGTCCCATGCTAAAGTCAGAAGACATGATGGTCAAAGGAGCCTTTAAGGAGTTAACGACACACTGATAGTGCATAACTTGTCATGCATTATACCATTGCACCACAAACTCCAACACAGACAAAGCGTTATGCAATGTAGTCATTAAGACCTTTGGCATAGCATCCAGCAATACTTTGGGCCACTTGACAAAGGTGTTCCCACCCTTTAAGTCGTGACCTAACTCGTGGCACAACTTGACGAGAACCAGTCACGTATGGCACACAGAGAGGACCACGAGAGGATCAGAGAGGACCGCGAATCACCCCTGAGAGGACCAGAACGTCCTCCTAAGTAGATCGTGGTAAGCTTGGAAATGAACTGTCAAACCTTGACCTAGCGTAGATAGCGAAACACAAAGCGCCCACCTCCGGACGAATAGGTCTGCTCCACAGGCATCAGGCGCCAGCCCTGAGTCTGGTCCACCACACCCGGGCTGCAACACGTACTCGCCTACTTCTTCCCATAGTCGCCTCACGTTGCTTTCACTCAGGTCACAACGGTGCGTCGGAAACATATCTCACGCATAAAACGTCTACGCGTACAAGTGCATTTCACCAAGCAACACGCAAACGCACTGCATCCAGGCAACATGCCCATGAACTGCTTCAAATATCACACATAAGCACTGTGCGAAACAACGCACAAATGCACTAAGCCAAACAGCGTACAAATGCACTACGCCAAACAACGTACAGATTCACTACGCCAAACAACACACAAATGCACTACGTCAAGCAGTATACAATTTCAATTCATCAGCCTGCACAGGAGTTATTCGGCCATACATTTCGCGGTTGGCAATAGAAGACGGAACGCCCGACCCGTTACCAGCCCTGGGCGTGTGCTGATGTACGAGTTGCGTGGCTGCCAGGAGGACGGGTCCAGACATGCCCGCCTGGATTAATGCGACGCGTGATCTTAGTTAGTTGATCAGTTGTGCGGGCCTTAGGGCGCGGTTACTAGCATCTAGCACCTCGTCAAGAGGATGACAAAATTTCCTGGGGAGCCTTTCCAACATGAGGACCGCCTTTCGCTACAAAATTTGTTGAACAAAGGGGGAAGTGGTGCACTGCAGCCTGCCATGTACAGCGCCCATTCTACTCAGAGCAGCGTACCAGGGACGTGGGATGGGATGCTGTCGACCTCTCCGGAGGGGTGCCTTTTCCACCCGGAGGGGGACTCCATCGGCGCTTCCTTCGGGGTGATATGGGTGGGGTGGGAGGGCGGTCGCCCCACTTGGATCCGTCCCTGTGACCGGCTCGACGCCACACCTGTGACCTTGATATCATGGTCCGTCTGTCCCATATCGCATCGTGGGGTCAGCCGGTGACATGCTCGGCCGCTCGTTGGAACTAACACCGCAGTAAGTGGCGGGAATACAGCTCCCCAGCAGCCAACTCTGACTGAAGCTGGACGTCAGGTCTGACGGAGACTGGAGGTCAGGTCCGGACCGGACGTCAGGTCAGGACCGGACGTCAGGTCCGACTGAGACTGGAGGTCAGGTCCGGACTGGACGTCAGGTCAGGACCGGACGTCAGGTCCGACTGAGACTGGAGGTCAGGTCCGGACTGGACGTCAGGTCAGGACCGGACGTCAGGTCAGGCCTGACGTCAGGTCCGACTGGACAGGTCAGGACCGGACGTCAGGTCACGGAGACTGGGACGGACGTCAGGCCGGACTAGGCGACGTCAGGTCAGGACCGGACGTCAGGTCCGACTGAGACTGGACGTCAGCTCTGGGATGCGTTCACGTCGGCCTCTCTCCTGCAGACGACGACAGACCAGACGACGCACGGTGTTGTGACGGATCGAGCGGCTTGCGGCAGCCGTTGCCGTCGTTGGCCGTGCCTCACAAATACCGGGCTGCCTGTAGACGGACTCGGACTCGAACTCGGACTCGGACTCAGACGACTCGGACGCGAAAGCGACAACGGACAAAGACGCGCAAGCCGGTCAAGACCGCCGCCAAGGCGGCGGGCGTGACCAAAGCCGGCGCTGCGACAAAACCGACGGACGTGACCAAAACCGGGGGCGCGACCAAGCCGACCAAGACTCGACGGCGCAGGATTAGGCCGCGCAAGAAGACCACGCCCGCCCCGGCGGCTGCGACCACACCGACCGTCGAGACCAGGTATACCGACCGTCGAGACCAGGTATACCGACCGTCGAGACCAGGTATACCGACCGTCGAGACCAGGTACACCGACCGACAGACGCGCGGCCACGACACGGGAGCCGGGCACTTGTGCCGACATACATAGTGTGACTCACACCAGGCGTGACACTGATCGTGTGGTAAAGCACCTACACGATGTAGACGTCCTAGTGACACCGATCGTGTGGTAAAGCACCTACACGATGTAGACGTTCTAGTGACACTGATCGTGCGGTAAAGCACCTAAACGATGCAGACGTTCTAGTGACACGGACTACGATTGGGACCGGGTAAGCCATAGGACTGGACAAACCTTGAGACTGGGCTAACCTTGCCGCCGGGTAATCCCACACTTGGGACGGTGAAAATATTGTGATACACGGATAAAGATCAGGTTGAAAAAGTGAGCCGTAGCATCAGGACTAAGCATGTGCTACCGGGGATTTCGATCACCACGACCAGGCAGATATCGTAGAGGTGTCCGGCACTGGGACCACGCACAGGTCAACAGTGGCTGGTGCCAAGACCGTACACAGTCAACGGTGCCCAGACTGAGCAATGATCAGGTTGAGACCATGCACAGGCCAGCAGTGGCTAGGCTGAGACCATGCACACCACAGGTCAGCAGTAGCCAGGACTGAGACCAGGCACAGATCGTGACGGCTCCCCATGAACTGAAGCAGGCACAGATATTTCCGGTATACGGGTCTCATTTCAGTTACAACTTTTTCGACGGTGCCCGAGACTCAAACCAAGGTGTAGATAGTGTCGGCATGCACCGGTGTAAGAACAGCCACGGAACGAAGGCCAAGCCTGAGGATATGGCAGCACGTCCCGGTCCCCAAGTGCGGCCATCTCATGACCTGTGGGCCACGATCACTTCCAATGACTTTCTTGCAAATGCAGCAACGACTTCGATGTAAGCAACTTCGATGTTAGCGACTTGGAAATAGAAGTCTTCGAGTCAGTTGTCGCTTTGTTGCTTTATGTCATCCCCGCAACCGCTAATGGTTCTTGCCAACTGTACCACACACCAGTAAACGCCGATGAGAGTGTGAACAGCTTGCATGACGCGCTTGGTCTGCTGGTCTGGAATTGCACGCGGCACACGTGTGCGGGTGTCGCGTACCGGAGGTGGCTCGTGACGACGCGGAACGCTCGGTACAGGTACGCGGCTGCGCTTTGGTGCCGGGTATCTCGTCTGAGTTCAGAGTCCCCCATTGCTCGAGAGTGCACCACCTTCTGTTCCTACTGCTCTCCCTGGCTGGAGGGTTCACCACCTTTTGTTCGGACTGACCCCCCTAGTTTGAGGGTCCAACACTCTCTGTTCCTACTGCTCTCCCTGGCTGGAGGGTTCACCACCTTTTGTTCGGACTGACCCCCTCCCCCCTAGTTTGCGGGTCCAACACTCTCTGTTCCGACTGGTCTCCCCGGTTGCAGGATTCACCATCTTCTGTTCCGAGCGGTCTCCCTGGTTTGAGGGTTCACCACCTTCTGTTCCTACTGTTCTCCCTGGCTGGAGGGTTCACCACCTTTGTTCGGACGACCCCCCTAGTTTGCGGGTCCAACACTCTCTGTTCCGACTGGTCTCCCCGGTTGCAGGGTTCACCACCTTCTGTTCCGAGCGGTCTCCCTGGTTTGAGGGTTCACCACCTTCTGTTCCTACTGCTCTCCCTGGCTGGAGGGTTCACCACCTTTTGTTCGGACTGACCCCCCCTAGTTTGCGGGTCCAACACTCTCTGTTCCGACTGGTCTCCCCGGTTGCAGGGTTCACCACCTTCTGTTCCGAGCGGTCTCCCTGGTTTGAGGGTTCACCACCTTCTGTTCCGAGCGGTCTCCCTGGTTTGAGGGTTCACCACCTTCTGTTCGCCACCTTGTGACTGGATTCCCTAGTCGATTGCTTCTCGGTAACTCCTTGATGTGTCCCAAATGTGCTTTGTTTTCTACTTGTGTACGGCAAAACAAATCCGAAGTTCTGTTTTGTTTGCGGTTAAGCTGAGTATATGAGACGCCGGAGGTACGAGGTTCGATTCCCCGTGATGCCCGCCCTTCCTGCCAGGATGAGAGCCAGGCGACGCCATATGATCTCAGCTACTGATTCCGTCATAAAGCCACAGTCCATTCATACAAGCTTCGTTTTGTTTTGGCTTCCATTTTATGACGGAAGCGAACCATTTTATGACATGTGCCGAGCTCAGCATATTACCCACACTATATGTTTGTGTCGCAATAGGCATCGCATCCATAGCCAAATAGCTGCAACAAATTTGCACGTCACAATGGTTACTGAGGTTGGTGTTTTGCATCATTCCTTCATGCAGCCGTGTTTTCCAGTGTCATAGTCCCTGTGCTGGCGACCCTGCGAGTTCCATGGCAAGCCGCCCGCATCACACATTCCACCGCGGCAGGGTCGGCTGCCCGCTTGTCCGTCCACCACTGTCCATACCTCTCCCGCAGTGTGTCTGCCTGCCTGTCCGTCCACCACTGTCTATACCTCTCCCGCAGTGTGTCTGCCTGCCTGTCCGTCCACCACTGTCTATACCTCTCCCGCAGTGTGTCTGCCTGCCTGTCCGTCCACCACTGTCTATACCTCTCCCGCAGTGTGTCTGCCTGCCTGTCCGTCCACCACTGTCCGTACCGCTCCCGCAGTGTGTCTGCCCGCCTGTCCGTCCACCACTGTCCGTACCTCTCCCGCAGTGTGTCTGCCCGCCTGTCCGTCCACCACTGTCCATACCTCTCCCGCAGTGTGTCTGCCTGCCTGTCCGTCCACCACTGTCTATACCTCTCCCGCAGTGTGTCTGCCCGCCTGTCCGTCCACCACTGTCTATACCTCTCCCGCAGTGTGTCTGCCTGCCTGTCCGTCCACCACTGTCCGTACCCCCCCGCCAGTGTGTCTGTCCGCCTGTCCGTCCACCACTGTCTATACCTCTCCCGCAGTGTGTCTGCCCGCCTGTCCGTCCACCACTGTCTATACCTCTCCCGCAGTGTGTCTGCCTGCCTGTCCGTCCACCACTGTCTATACCTCTCCCGCAGTGTGTCTGCCTGCCTGTCCGTCCACCACTGTCTATACCTCTCCCGCAGTGTGTCTGCCACACTGCCGCGGGTCTGCTCCGTCCACCACTGTCCGTACCGCTCCCGCAGTGTGTCTGCCTGCCTGTCCGTCCACCACTGTCTATACCTCTCCCGCAGTGTGTCTGCCTGCCTGTCCGTCCACCACTGTCTATACCTCTCCCGCAGTGTGTCTGCCTGCCTGTCCGTCCACCACTGTCCGTACCTCTCCCGCAGTGTGTCTGCCTGCCTGTCCGTCCACCACTGTCTATACCTCTCCCGCAGTGTGTCTGCCTGCCTGTCCGTCCACCACTGTCTATACCTCTCCCGCAGTGTGTCTGCCTGCTCCGTCCACCACTGTCTATACCTCTCCCGCAGTGTGTCTGCCTGCCTGTCCGTCCACCACTGTCTATACCTCTCCCGCAGTGTGTCTGCCTGCCTGTCCGTCCACCACTGTCTATACCTCTCCCGCAGTGTGTCTGCCTGCCTGTCCGTCCACCACTGTCTATACCTCTCCCGCAGTGTGTCTGCCTGCCTGTCCGTCCACCACTGTCCGTACCAATATACCTCTCCCGCAGTGTGTCTGCCTGCCTGTCCGTCCACCACAGTCTATACCTCTCCCGCAGTGTGTCTGCCTGCCTGTCCGTCCACCACAGTCTATACCTCTCCCGCAGTGTGTCTGCCTGCCTCTGTCCGTCCACCACTGTCTATACCTCTCCCGCAGTGTGTCTGCCTGCCTGTCCGTCCACCACTGTCTATACCTCTCCCGCAGTGTGTCTGCCTGCCTGTCCGTCCACCACTGTCTATACCTCTCCCGCAGTGTGTCTGCCTGCCTGTCCGTCCACCACTGTCTATACCTCTCCCGCAGTGTGTCTGCCTGCCTGTCCGTCCACCACTGTCTATACCTCTCCCGCAGTGTGTCTGCCTGCCTGTCCGTCCACCACTGTCTATACCTCTCCCGCAGTGTGTCTGCCCGCCTGTCCGTCCACCACTGTCCATACCTCTCCCCAGTGTGTCTGCCTGCCGTCCGCCACCACTGTCCGTACCTCTCCGCAGTGTGTCTGTTCTCCACCACTGTCCATACCTCTCCCGCAGTGTGTCTGTCCGCCTGTCCGTCCACCACTGTCCATACCTCTCCCGCAGTGTGTCTGCCTGCCTGTCCGTCCACCACTGTCTATACCTCTCCCGCAGTGTGTCTGCCTGCCTGTCCGTCCACCACTGTCTATACCTCTCCCGCAGTGTGTCTGCCTGCCTGTCCGTCCACCACTGTCTATACCTCTCCCGCAGTGTGTCTGCCTGCCTGTCCGTCCACCACTGTCCATACCTCTCCCGCAGTGTCTGCCTCCCTGTCCGTCCACCACTGTCCATACCTCTCCCGCAGTGTGTCTGCCCGCCTGTCCGTCCACCACTGTCTATACCTCTCCCGCAGTGTGTCTGCCTGCCTGTCCGTCCACCACTGTCCGTACCGCTCCCGCAGTGTGTCTGCCTGCCTGTCCGTCCACCACTGTCCGTACCTCTCCCGCAGTGTGTCTGCCCGCCTGTCCGTCCACCACTGTCCGTACCTCTCCCGCAGTGTGTCTGCCTGCCTGTCCGTCCACCACTGTCCTCTCCCTGTGTCTGCCTGCCTGTCCGTCCACCACTGTCTATACCTCTCCCGCAGTGTGTCTCCCTGCCTGTCCGTCCACCACTGTCCATACCTCTCCCGCAGTGTGTCTGTTCCTGCCTGTCCGTCCACCACAGTCTATACCTCTCCCGCAGTGTGTCTGCCTGCCTGTCCGTCCACCACTGTCTATACCTCTCCCGCAGTGTGTCTGCCCGCCTGTCCGTCCACCACTGTCTATACCTCTCCCGCAGTGTGTCTGCCTGCCTGTCCGTCCACCACTGTCTATACCTCTCCCGCAGTGTGTCTGCCTGCCTGTCCGTCCACCACTGTCTATACCTCTCCCGCAGTGTGTCTGCCTGCCTGTCCGTCCACCACTGTCTATACCTCTCCCGCAGTGTGTCTGTCCGCCTGTCCGTCCACCACTGTCTATACCTCTCCCGCAGTGTGTCTGCCTGCCTGTCCGTCCACCACTGTCCGTACCTCTCCCGCAGTGTGCATGCTTGCCGACCCGCCCGTCTGCGTCAGTGTCTGCTTGTAGTGTCGGTGGGTGGGCAGAGCACCACTCGCCTGTGTTTGCGCTGTAGGTCGCGGTGGCTGAGAGGTGTGCATGCTCCGTTCTAGTGGCGGGCGTCCGACCGGGCGACCCGAGCATCAGCGGACCAGACCCACTGTTCGCCATCGCGTCAGCATCGTTCGCAACCCCAAAACCACCGTCACCACCACCACCACCACCACTACCACCACCACAACCACCACAACCAGCACAACCACCACCACAACCACCACCAGCACCACCAGCACCACCAGTACCACATCCCGCCGGGTGGTTGGCTCCAGGTAGGTGTCTTTCACGGCTGAGACACAATCTGCTGCATGATGCCTAATGCATGATGCATGATGCACCGCCGCTTCTGTCATCAGCGACAGGATGACCCCTGGCAGAGGTCAACGCACAGATATGTGTGGATGATGCGCCTAGTGCTCAATGTAGCCAAGCAAACCGCTTGCAAGCTAATGTAGTATTGCATTTGAGGTGAATGGAAGCAACGTTAGCACACCACTATTGAGGAGCCCGAAAGCCCAAATAACCTACTTAACACACTATCCTCACTAAGTACAAGCGCGCTTCGAAGTCCAACATTCGTCACGATTTCACCATGCATGTACAGCTTGGAGGTGGTGAGTAGCATGTACATGTGTCACTGTCTAACAATGGTGCTAATTTGAGCTGCCACCTTTTGCCCCCCAAAATATATTGGCAAAGACATGGCACTGGCACAACTTCTGGCACATGGCACGGCAGGTTGGATGATGGCACGCCAAAGGCGCGGTAAAAGAAAGGAGACCATTTTATGGAGGGCAAAATGTTAATTACTGAAGAAAACGACAATAGCAGAAATGCAAATATTGCACACGATTACTGAATTACCACCATGTCTACATTTCGAAGTTCCTTCGTACATATTTGTTTACACCTGATCCACTTCCCATCTTGGGGCCGATGTTTCAGCAATAAGGCAATGACATATCTCTGCTGTAATTTTGCTGATAAGGATAGGTCGGAACTTGCACGAAAGTCGCACAATCAATTCTGATGTGGCACAGCAAAAGGCTCGCGTGCCATTGTGTAGGTGGCCGTGCCGTGCCACTGTGCCAATAAAGTGCCAACTGTGGCGCTAACAATTCCGACGAGAGACCCAACCTATTAAATCATCTGACGCCAGTTGGTCGTAAACGGCATGTGAGCTCTCCATTAACCACTGATGACTACTAATTATGTCAACAAAAACGTTGCAGCATTTGATTTAGGCTTAGCTGACAGCTCCTATGCCATAAGTGGCATGCATAGTATTTGGCCAAGGGGAGCCATCCATAATTTTGGTGCCTTCTGAACCTCATTGTCCCTTCTCTCGCTGAGTGTTCATTTGTGAATGTTTGTTTACCGTATGGAGGGGAGGGAAATGCGAACCGAAAATGTCCGGGCTGTGCTGCAGGTGGCATCGTACCATAATATCTGCGCGACCAATAGACTTATTATATGGATACAAACGACGGTCGAACGATCATGGAATGTTATTTAAAGTAAATTATTATATTCATCCAAAGGCTACTCGCAATGTTCCAAGGCTGTTCAAGTGAAAGTATTTTGGCTTCATGGACTCACATTGACATCATAAAGTGGAACATTATGGGAAACGAACTCTTCACGAATACTTTATTGCCTCCGTTTGACCCTTGGAAGTGCTCATTCGAACCGTTGTGGAGGATTCCAGGCTAGAAGGCCCATTTCAAATAAAATAGCAAGTGGTGATGATTGTTGGGTGTCGAATACGATACGGATCTACAGTTTTTATAGCGTCATCTGGAATCAAAAACGAGAAATGGACTTGCATCTGCTACATAACCTGTTCTATTGGTTTATATTTCCACTATTTGCCACCTTTGTAAAAATTGTTCAGCATGAACATATGGCAGTCAAGATGGGCATGATTGTCTAGGACACGTACAAGATAAGATGCAGGCCGAATGAAATCAGCAGAAAACACCAGCACTGACGACAGGAGTCAAACATAATTAAATCTTCCTTGCATCCGAAACACATGTTTTTGAGTTACAAATGAAAAAGCTAGGTATGACGCAGGGGTGAAAATCCAATAAATAGTAGAGATGTAGACTTCCATATGGTCGGTAGGTATTCATCCTAGCAAAAAAACCGCGAATGATCAACCCTGGTCGATGCGCCCTAAAGCCCAAATAACTAACTAGCAAAAAAAGTTTACTAAATATTAGCAAACTTATAGATAGTTCATAAGTAAATATATAATGAATTTTGGCATTGCACTCCATATCATTTTGGCCGGATGAGGAAGGGTTTCTGCAGTAAGAAATGAAGTTATTCTTGACGTATTCAAAAAGTAGCATAAATCCCAGAAGTACTGCCTTCGTAGGCCGTTGTGGCCTTCACGTGGGCCCAGGGTCTCTTCACGTCGGCCTAGGCCTTCACCCGGAGCCACCCAGAGCGTCCAATGCATCGTGGGCTTCGTAGAGACATATGTTTGAATATAACATGTTCAGCGGCCCATATGGGGCCCATGGGGTGGGGCGTGTCCCATGGTCTCTGGATTCCTTACTGCTTACCATTATCTCCAGAAGCAGATTGATATCACGATGTCTGATTGCACGTTGTCACGCACAAGAACGCTAGGATAGCATTATATTTTTAGTAGCTTCGGGCAGTTATGCTGTCTGCCACAACATGAGCAGACACAACTGTTCTGCCAGACTTACTTTAGTAAGTCTGGCAGGAACAGGCCACCCTCCATGTGACCCACAATCCGAACCGACCTTAGAAATCATAGCGTGTTTTTCTTAAAGAACTACATCATATCTGAATGGGATGCGAATTTCGTTGCCATTAATTTTGAATCGATCGTGAGCAGGAACGGAGCAGGAACGAACATAACCCGTTGTCATTTGTTGCGCATTTTCCCTGGCCGGCTCGAGGAATGACCCGACCGAGGCGGCTCAGTTTCAGCTCGGCGAACGCGTTCCGCAAGGCGCCCACCACCGACCTGACGTCCACCCGCGTCTCCACGCTGGGCTCCGTCTTCGGCTCCACCCGCGGCTCCACCCTCGGCTCCACGCGCGGCTCGACGCGCGGCTCCAGCCTCAACACGGAACCCAGTCGCGGCTCGACGCGCGGCTCGACACGTGGCTCGACGCGTGGCTCGACGCGCGGCTCGAGCACCGAGTCCGGTCGCCGGCGGGTGCCTCAGACGGCCGTCAAGACCTCCGGCATCGGCAGCGGCGGCCGGCGCGTCCCCAGCAGCGGGCTGAGGTCCATCGACACGGGCAGCTCGCGCCGCCCCAGCAAGTGAGTACACGGCGTCGAGGGCCGGACCGGTCTGACCCGACCTACAGCCGCTGTCCCATCGGCAGGGGTCGGGTCAATATGACCCGACCCTCAGCCGCTGTCCCATCGGCAGGGGTCGGGTCAGCATGACCCAACCCACAGCCGCTGTCCCATCGGCAGGGGTCGGGTCAGTCTGACCCGACCCTCAGCCGCTGTCCCATCGGCAGGGGTCGGGTCAGTATGACCCGACCCACAGCCGCTGTCCCATCGGCGGGGGTCGGCAGCGCTGTCCCATCGGCAGGGGCGGGTCAGTATGACCGACCTCAGCCGCTGTCCCATCGGCAGGGGCGCGGTCCCATCGCGGGGTGGGTAGTTGACCGACCCAGCCCCTCAGCCGCTGTCCCATCGGCAGGGGTCGGGTCAGTCTGACCCGACCCTCAGCCGCTGTCCCATCGGCAGGGGTCGGGTCAGTCTTACATCACCCACAGCCGCTACCCTTACCGGTGGCGGAGTATACACAGGGTGGCACCCGCAAACGTCTTATTATTGTGAGGATATAATAATAATAATGATAATAATTACCTTTATTTCGCACCTTTCTCGGTACATATCTGGGCTACCATACAACACACAATGCCTTCATGCGTGCAGACCAGCAACACATCCAAACTGAGACAGCAACCACGGTGCCACACCTGCTCCGTTCTACCCTGGGTCATGCACATAGCCTGATCAGCTCTTTCCAGTACAATTCGTTCCAGACGTGACCTAAATGTGTGTTTGATGTCAGCTTTACTGGCCACCGATAAATCCATAGATACAAGTTCATATTCATAACTAATTCGAGCATGATTTTGTGCAATAATACCCAACCGAGCTACATCACTCTCACGCAGTGCGTTTATAATGGCAGTGGTACTGTCCATGAGGCTACGCAAAAATAAAAGCTGTCTACTTGCCACCAGCATGTGGCACGGCAGCGTTCCAAACTTTCGACACACTTCATAATTGCGAGAGAAACTAGGAACATTGACTAGCCTTTTCAAGCAGGAGTGATAGGCTATACAGATTTCGCGGAAAGCTCGTTTCACACCCACAGTGTTCCACAATTCACACCCATAGAGAGGACAGTATATCTTGAACAGCCTAACTAGCATGAGCTTGTCTGCATATCCTAGCGTAGCACAGATCATGTTTACCTGGTAGTACAGTGCACGTCTGGTCCTCTGCATATCTGCAGTCACTCATGTTGCACTCAATTTCGTGCCCCAGATACCTGAACTTCTGGACCCACGTAAGCGGTTTTCCACAGAGGAGTACTTGTGGTGGTTAGTGGTCACCGCATGCTTCCGCTTCACTACGGGAATCATGCGCTGTTAACCATGCGCCTTAGCCGGGGGTGCATGCATGCACATTGTGCGTGCATAGAGGAAGGCTAATCCGGAAAATGAAAACATGTTCTGGTTGCCATACATATCATCGATATACCAATAAAGCAGTGTCGTCTGGCATCTCTTTTCTGCCTTCACAAACCTAGGTAGAAAGGAACACTTATGGACTTTATGTGATCAACATGGTCGATGAGTCCTAAAAACCCAAATAACCAACAAAAATTACCCACCTTCACAAGCTTAGTTTTTTCCCCTGCAGAAAAGCTTAATAGCTGTTCGGAAGGCGTGGCCGGACATACAATTACCACCATCGTGATCGTAAGCATCATGCACGTGCTAGCTATCCTTCTTAACATGATACACATTTTTAGGCATCCTATTTTATTGTTGTGCTATTGTGAGGCTGTCGCGATTGCCGCACGTTTGCCGCACGTTTGCCGTCGGTGCTCTGTCCGCCAACAGCTATGTTGTGTGCAGAAGAAAACACTTGCGTACCGGACATGGCCATGGGCGCCCTTTCAGACTCGGTCTTACTGATAGTGGCTCGGTTCATCTGTTTCCGCCATACATGATCGCATGCTGTTTCAGTGGAGTAACTTTCCCGAAGAAGTCCAAGAACGCTGGCCGAGGACACTCGACTCGGCCCAGGATCAACATCTGGGAGCACCCAGCCCGCAGGTACAAACTATATCACCGGTACCGATCATGCGTACCGGTACCCACTGTACTGCAGGTGCAGTACCGACCATGCGTACGGGTACCTACTGCACTGCAGGTACAAAATATACCACCGGCATCGACCATACGTACCGGTACCCACTGTATCGCAGGTACTGACTGTACCACAGGTACCGACCATACGTACCGGTACCCGCTGCACCGCAGGCATAAACTGTGCTACAGGTACTGACTGTACCGCAGGCACCGACTGTACAGCAGGTACTAATTGCACCGTAGGTACCGACTGTACTGCAGGTACCGATTGCACCGCAGGTACCGATTACACCGCAGGTGCTGATTGTGCCGCAGGTACAGACTGCACTGCAGGTACCGACTGCGCAGCGTCTGTGACCATCAGCGGCACGGTGGATCGCATGTAGAACATCGCTGGTGGTCTTTCAGTCGGTTACTACACATGCGGCACTTTGTGGATTATTCATGGTGTGGTGTCTCAAGTGTCATTGTGGGTGCCCGGCTGTTTTTAGCAGTTACATGTCTACTGGATCCAGAGCTCGCAAATAATGCCAAATTCAAGTAGATCTGCCGAATATTGTGGGTGTCCAAGCATCGCTATGCGTGACCAAGGTACTCAAGAGATATATAGGAAACCACACCACGGGGATCGATATTCAGTCACTTAGTCCCTGTGTGAAAAAGCTAGTCAGTCAAAATTTATCTGCCTTCCGGCGACAATTCCAGAAAGCCTTCTGCGAAAGCGACATCGAAACTTGATTCGGCGTGATCCGTGTGTGTCGCAAGTTTCGTTCATGCTGTTCTGCTGCAGCCACCATCGAACCTGATCCATTCATCTCGTTACCAGGTTGACATTGCAGACGTTCCTTGGCATGACTTGACCTGATCTGATCTCACCCTATATCTCCGGCTGGCCTATACCAGGATCCGCATGCTACCTGACCTCACCAGCCGCTCCCTGATCTGACCTGACCTGACCTGACCCCACCATACTTCTCCGACAGGTCAGCGCCGATATACCCGCAGCCGTTCTCTGGTTTGACATGACCTGACCTGACCTCACCACACTTCCGTCAGGCCGGCGCCGGTATACTCGCAGCCGCTCCCTGACCTGACCTGACCTGACCTCACCCCACCACACTTTTCCGTCAGGCCGGCGCCGGTGTACCCGCAGCCGTTCCCTGACGAGCCGGCCGAACGGTGTGACGCCCGCTGCAAGCTGCCGGACTGCAACTGCGGAGGCACCGCCACCCCCGGTACGTCCCCTCAGAGGCACCGCCACCCCCGGTACGTCCCCTCAGAGGCACCGCCACCCCCGGTACGTCCCCTCAGAGGCACCGCCACCCCCGGTACGTCCGCTAGGAGGCACCGCCACCCCCGGTACAACATCCCCGGACATCCCCTCAGAGGCACCGCCACCCCCGGTACGTCCCCTCAGAGGCACCGCCACCCCCGGTACGTCCGCTAGGAGGCACCGCCACCCCCGGTACGTCCCCTCAGAGGCACCGCCACCCCCGGTACGTCCCCTCAGAGGCACCGCCACCCCCGGTACGTCCCCGCAGAGGCACCGACACCCCCTGTACGTCCGCTAGAAGGCACCGCCACCCCCGGTACATCCGCTAGAAGGCATCGCCGCCCCCGGTACGTCCGCCGGGTATCCAGTGTCAAGGACATTTATCCCAAACCGCTGGGTTTAGAAAACGTATTCGGTGCCCAGCCACGTTCAGCGTGAGTGTCGGATTGAATATAATCCCAATCGCCCGCGCTCTTAGTGCGCGCGCTGGATCGGAGAGACTGCCACCTCTAGTATGTTGTACACAACGGGTGCCTCGTGTCGCACTGCCGACTCCGGGACCCGTACCTCTGCTACCACCGAACGAGTGTTCGATGCCGTGTCAGTCCCAGTTTGGCATGTGCTTCTCATCCAAGAACGTGGTCACGCCCACTATCCTATGTCACCGTTTGACATTATTACATTACTAGCCATACAACCTTTTGTGTGAGTCTTTGGTTGGAATTTACCTCGTTCGCCCAACTGGTGTTCATACAGGAATAGGGACCCAAATAGGCACGTGCCACCAATTATCGCAGTATTTCCTTCACAAGAAAAGGAGAGAAATGGGGGGAGTCCGACGCTGCATTATACTAGGTGCACGGAAGATTATGATGCCGGGTCCAAGACTGGCAGCCCCTACCCCCAGTACCCGACACCAGGTGTGTTTTGCCTGGAGGTCAAATAGACAAACTCGCTGTGAATAGACACAGCAGCTGGCACAGGCTCCACGAACTCCAGGAATCCAATATGCAATTTGTCGAGGTAGCGGCGACACCATTTCCACGTGCTGTGAACACAACGGCAATCGCCTTCAGCTGACGTGGCTGGTAGCTGAAATCTGACGAAGGACGACTGAGGAACGGATCAGTTCGAACATCTCGAAAGCATTACACGTTACTCGAGACACGGCCTGACTTCGACTAGTCGCCGATGGCACATTTGACATCGGACAACATCACTGAACCCGACATGGTTCCGGTTCACGTCAACTGTCCCCGCTTGACCGGTCGCATCCCGACTGACTCGGACGGCCTCGCCCAGGTGGTCTGGAGACGCGCAACGTACCCCAGCTGGTTCTCCTCACCTTCGACGACTCCGTCAACGAACTGAACCACGGCCTGTACAAGACCATGTTCGAGAACGGCCGCGTCAACCCCAACGGCTGTCCCATCGCGTCCACCATGTACGTGTCGCACGAGTGGACCGACTACAAGCAGGTGCAGAACCTGTACGCCGACGGCCACGAGATCGCCTCGCACTCCATCAGGTCAGTGGGCTCCGCCGCCAGAGGCAGCACGGTCGCAGTGGCAGTTTATAGGTGGCGCCATCGACGCGGAATACGAACAGCGCCACCTGTTGTGTCCAGTAGCGCGGCCATACCTTTGCCCAGTTGGATGGCGAGTCCGCGAATTTCAACTGGCAAAAGGTCGATGTAGCAGGCAAACGCGTTCCGACATAGGCTTATTTCCAAATACCTTCGATGACCACGAAACGGAATGAGGACGCAAATGCTGGCTTAGCGTCATCTTGTGTTGCATTCCATGAATTAATTGTCCTGCTCTCTCTAGTATGGGATATAGACATGCATACCGGTACTTGGTTAGCGTCGTCTATTTTCCAGCTGCAGGGCACCTCTCACGGTCACAGTGCTAAGCGCATGGCATTGTGCTGTTCTTAGGGCTTACTGGTGGCGATGTAATGACTGTGCCATTGCGAGTGGTGCACTGTTTACTCGTAACTTGCGGCTTCGGTTAGCTTACGGATGACAACTATTGCGACCAAGAATTAACTCTGCAACTCCAAGCTAAATGATCCTATAGTATGAGCCGGATGGCGGATGATGCACATTTCTGGGTGTCTGGGGTCCATTACACTCGGGAATGTTCACGCCCGTCTCGTGCGTTCACAGTCACAGCTTCGGTGAGCAGTTCTCGACGTCCAAGTGGGAGCGCGAGATCGCCGGTCAGCGCGAGATTCTGGCCGCCTACGGCGGTGTCCGGATGGAGGACGTACGGGGAATGCGCGCGCCTTTCCTGTCGGTTAGTATCCCACATTTTTGTTCTCCATTGTAGAACAAGCTCGTCCCTCTCATAGATACTTGGCTGTGTTCTTCGTCCGCATTTATCGGTGGTACCCACTTCCTACAACTGCTGCTACTGCATTGCCTCTCTCCCTCTCCCCTCTCTCTCTCTCTCTCTCTCTCTCTCTCTCCTCCTCCCTCTCTCTCCTCTCCCTCCTTGCATTCGTGTCAATTGTGCCATCCTTTTCACCTGTGAGCACTGCCATTTCTTTTGCATTTAAATGGGTGAATGGAACCACCCGGCGCGACGAGGAGAATTACCCTATCTGCACGCTGACAAAAGTCGCATCATCTCATTAGCTTTCGTCTCCGAATTATAGCTCTGAAGAAATCACAAGATGCGATGAAGTTGAATCGATTGGTGTGACACTGACGATGACACTTTACCAACGGTGACATGGCCATCAATGTGATACGCACCGCACGTGTCATTGGCGGTAGTAACCCTCATGTGCAATCAGATCGGCGGCAACCGGATGTTCAAGATGTTGTACAACAACAACTTCACGTACGACTCGTCGATGCCCGTGTACGAGAACAACCCGCCCAGCTGGCCGTACACGCTCGACTACAAGATCCACCACGACTGCATGATCCCGCCCTGCCCCAACAAGGCCTACCCAGGTCAGTACCCACAATTCCCTAAAGCCTGTCCGAGTCAGTATACTGCCCCAACAGGGCCTACCCAGGTCAGTACACACAATTTGCTAACAAAGCCTGTCCGAGCCAGTGCTCATACTACCCCAACAAGGTGTAGCCAGGTCAGTACTCACGCTATCCCAACAAAGCCTGCCCGATGCAGTGCCCATACTGCTCCAACAAGATCTTCATAGGTGAGTACCCACACTCCCCTAACAAAGTCTGTCCGAGTTAGCGCCGATACTGCCCGAACAAGGCCTCGCGCGGTCGGCATTCAGCATCACTGTCAGTCGCAGTCGTAGGTGGCACGGAACCGTTCGGACTCAAAAAGTAGGTTAAAATATTACCCTGCACCGAACAGTGGCTAATCTGTTGGTGACCTGACTTGCTAACCTGTTGGTGGCCTCACTTGCTAGCCTCTTGGTGAAATCTGCTTGCTAACTGCTGGTGACCTGAACTGCTATCCTGTTGGCGACCGGACTTGCTAGTATGCTGGTGATCTGATTTGCTAGCCTGCATGTTGACGTAAATCAGCCCAGCTTCAAAACTGAAGAAATGCGAGAGGTGCCGAGATTAGGCAATACAAAAGTAGCGGCTGATCTAACCCGACTAATCCGAAGAGATAGTAACATGGGGACGGAGGCACGGCCAAGGGGAGGGGGCGTTCTCCTTAGGAAAGCAAATATACTGATCAAGCAAGAAATTTGAGGACTTTGATCACGACAAATCGAGGGTGTTTGGCGCGCCAAGCGCACCGAAAGCGGTATCGATGCTTTTTTCTTCTTCTTCTTTTTGGGTGGGGGGTCGGACTGACGTTTAAAAAAAATCCCGACTGCGCCCCTGTGTGGAGGAAGTCCATTGTGTGACAGTGGTTCGGTGACTGACCTGACCTGCCGCGGCAGGCATCTGGGAGGTGCCGATGGTGATGTGGCAGGATCTCAGTGGCGGAAGGTGCTCCATGGTGGACGCCTGCTCTGCTCCTTCCACCGCTGAGGAAGTGTACAAGATGCTCATCAAGAACTTCGAGCGCCATTACACCACCAACAGGTCAGCTGAACCATTTCTCCGCGGCAGGTTGGCCCCGGGGCCCAATCACATTCCATCCGGAGGAAGCAACAAGTGAAGAAACACCATTCACGAATCAATTGTACATATCAGTAATTGTAGGGCAATAGATGAAGCACTACTCGAGCCGATGTATCACGAACTTTATGCTACGGATCAAGCAAAAGTGGCACAAGCTTTCAGCTTAATGAAAACATCAGAGGTTCGGGAATGTCCATTGATTTAGCTGTCGATGCTGTTCTGTTGTGGCTGCTCACCAGCTCGCTCTGACGTCTTCCTCCGACCTGGCCGTTTCCGTACCCACTGTGACCAATAACTGCCTGTGCTCTCTGTGCACAGACCATGAGTTGCCGTTTGCCTGGAAGCATGCTACAGTTACAGACTTGAACGACGTCGGCGTGTATTATCCCTTTATTAGTCTGAACTGCTCCGACTGCATTCACCCCCCCCCAGACTTCCTCCACTACATGTACTTCGACCGCTCTCACTACTGACCCAGCTCCCAACAAACAAAAAGCACCTTACCACCTTTCCTTCCTCCGTTGCAACCGTCTTATCCAGTCCACAGTATCCACCCTGTCATTGTCTCCCCGCTATGATCCCTGTCCTGATCCCCCCCATAGCTCCGACTATACCCAGATACCCCGTCACCATTATCCCTGCCCTGATCCCTGCCGCAGCTTTGACCCAATCCCTACTATCTCGCCGCCGTCCCTACCTTTATCCCCACCGCGGTTCTGACTCAGTTATTGCTATCTCACCGCTGCGTCCACCCCCAATCCACCACCTGCTGTTGCCTCATTAGCCTCTTGCCCAGTTCCCACTGCTCACCACCTCACCGTCGCACCACTGCCCCTGCATTAGCCTCTTGTTCAGTTCCCACTGTTCATCATCTGACCAATGCACCACTTTCTGTCCCTGCATTAGCCTCTTGTCCAGTACCCAGTATCAACCACCTCACCGCCGCACCACTGCCCCTGCATTAGCCTCTTGCTCAGCTTCCACTGTCCACCACATCACCAACGCACCACTTTCTGCCCCTGCATTAGCCTCTTGTCCAGTAGCCAGTGTCCACGGGCTGCATCCCTCACAAGACCCGACCTCGGTTTGGACGTCCGGTCGGGTCGAGCTGACCCCGCGCCGGCGTCTCCGCCAGGGCCGTGTTCCCGCTGTACTTCCACGCCGCCTGGTTCACCACCGCGCACCACAAGGAGGGCTTCATGGCGTTCCTGGACACCATCAGCAGCATGGACGACGTGTGGATGGTGACCAACTGGCAGGCCATCCAGTGGATGCGCGACCCGCAGCCGCTCAGCACAGTGAAACACTTCGCCCCCTTCGGCTGCGACTACCCGGTGAGTGCCGGCGGCCGCTGCCGCTGCAACACGCAGCACTCGAGCGTGTCCGCGTCAGCTCACAAAGCAGACGCGGACATGCTCACAAAGCACCGAACAGCCATCCGGGACTATTGAGCCGAACGCCTGAAAATGCTCGTATGACATTTGGGAATAGCACCATGGGCGTCACTTTGTGACATTTGTTAAGGAAACATTGGAAGGGTTTATGATGATTGAGGACGAAATGGAAATACCATTTTTAAAGGTCGAAGCCGACTGGTAATCCATTTTTATTTAGGGCACGCCCACAGGCCGCACTAGATGGTTAAGCCTTTCATCGGGGGCTGGGGAGACAATCCATGGATGGTGGAGCCAGTGGTCCCTTCAGCGTTTGTAAAGATGACACCCCTATGAGCAGGGCTATAGGCAGAGCCATGGGGAGTTTACTAGCTGATAGCCACAGGACATGTTCACCCTGCTTCCTCCCGAATAGCACTCGCCCTCTGGTTGAGATGCCAAACGGTCGCGCGCCCGAGTGACCCGTTCGCCGTCGACCGTTCTCACCCCGCCGGCCGCCGGTCTGACGCAGCGCGCGCCTTGCAGGAGCGTCCGCCGCGCTGCACCAAGGCGAGGAAGTGCAACCTGTGGCACAAGTCGGGCGTGCGCTACATGACCACGTGCCAGCCGTGCCCCGACAAGTACCCGTGGACCGGCCGGACGGGCGTCAGCCCGCCCTGAGCGGCGCCGCCCGCCGCCTCTAACTTATACACAGAGACCGGCCGCGCGGCCGCCGCAGTCGGCCGCCGGCAGCGGGGCGCCCCGTCGCCGCCACGGGACCCGTCTGCACCGTGCCAATATCCGTGATAGCCGGCGCGTGCGACCGGCGGCGCGGCGCGGGCGCCGCTGTCGTCGACAGCCCGCCGGCGCACGTCGGCCGGCGGCCCTGTCGCACTCTGCGACCGACCCGCCCCCGGGGGCGGCGTTGTTACACGTGCTGCCGCCTCGTGTCACGTGATGTCACGCGGTGTGCGCACGTGCACGGCCACGTGGTGCCGTGTGTCGGCCAAAACGAAACTCCGCACTTGGTTGGTCCAAACACTGTACCAAGGCATTGCGCATTATGTAGATAACTTCGTCGTGCGTGCAGATTATACGTAGCAGAATATTAAGCTAGCAAGGCTCAGACACACTATGTGATATGCTACTTGAAATAAAGGTTAGCGACGTACCGTCTTTAATCGCAAGTGTTCACACGTTCACCATATGCACCGTAACATGCACACGGGCATACTGACAGTGGGGATAATTAACGTGCACAAGCTCAGTTGTTCTGTGAGCTTGAACTTCTCCAGACACATTGGCGCTCCGTCGTAGCTTTTGCGTTATCCCGAAAAAAGCACCCTTCTACACGAGTGACTATTTTCCACATGCGATCACTAATGCATCCTTCATAACCCTGAGTCAGCACGGACATCGGCTCGTTGTTTTTTTGGCCGGGGGAGGGGGTTCGGCCTCGGCGGCACAGGAGCGTGGTTTCTGGCATTATAATTTCATGCACCGTGGGAACCGCGAGAACAATTTGAACACTCACTCCGAGCTTCCCCCCCCCCCCCCTCCACACACACACTCCGCCCTCTCACGGGCGTACGAAAGTGAATCACCGACTGGGCCTGACTCACCCCACTGTATTTTGTTACGCTTTGTGCTTTCCAAAAACAACTCGCACAACACAACCGCCTTACAGGTATTTTGCGCACATCTGCATAGATGCCTGCTACTGGGAAGGGATGGAGAGTAGGCAAAAACGACCGGATTCACATTTCCTATGTTTGTGACAGTACTCAACAACGTGCTGTCAATGACACACAACACAGCACGCGTGACCGGCACATCACCTGCGACAGTTCTTCTTGGCACAGAATGCACACATTTAGGTACCTGTGCGATGCGTGCAAATTATCGGACAACTCCGCTTTATCAACCTTCGCAAGGCTCACCAGAACTTTGGGCGCTTCTTCTGACTAGGCAACAGAAGCCACAGATGTCAGGCGAGTACGAGGACGACAGTTTCCTATTAAACAGACGTTGAGGATGTTCGTAACAAGCATGTACCAAACATAACCACGTGGAGGATTCTGACCATGGTACCTTAATCTCCTAGACTTCATGGGACGACTGTCTGTGGGAAATTTAGCATAAAAAATGTCACGAAGACCGCTTAACAAGCGCATATTGCATAGAGCTTGAAATATTTAGTCAGAACGGCAAAAATGTAGCACCATGAGGAGATTCTGGGGCAATACGTAAGACAATTTTTACACCAATGCAGTGAGTATTGTTCCAGCACAAATTTGCAGTCCAGTGCGTGGGCACGCTCATCGACCACTACTGCATTCAGGGGCGCCATGCGCCAATATCGGTACGACTGTATGAGGTGATCAAACCTCAGGGCATACACCACCGCAACATTGCAAAATTTACCATGTCCTACAACAAGCCGAAAGACAAAATTGGGATTCAACAACTATCCGAGCTGAGCAGTCAGCTGGCGAACTGTCGACACGAGTCAACACCCAACCCGCCATTATTCGGCTGCGATCTGCCCGGCGCACCAGCGAGGCGGTCGAATTCGCGCCACACTCCCCGGCATCGGCTCCACAGAGCGGCCGCCGAGTTCGCGCCACACTCCCCGGCATCGGCTCCACTGGTGCACCAGCGCGGCCGCCGAGCTCGCGGCACGCTCCCCGGCGGCTCCCCCGGCTCAGCAGCGCGGCCGCCGAGCTCGCGGCACGCTCCCCCGGCTCACCAGCGTGGCCGCCGAGCTCGCGGTACGCTCCCCGGCTCACAGCGCGGCCGCCGAGTTCGCGCACACTCCCCGGCCACAGCCCGCCAGCTCGCGGCACGCTCCCCGGCTCAGCAACGCGGCCGCCAAGCTCGCGGCACGCTCCCCCGGCTCACCAGCGCGGCCGCCAAGCTCGCGCCACACCTCCCGGCGGCAGCTCCCACGGTGGCGGCTCCCGCGGCTCACGTTCATTCGACCGGCGCTACCGTCACCAGACTGCTCAGCATCGACCTGGACACCATCTGCAGCGCCAGCTGCTTGACCTGCGAGCGGTTGGGGATGTTGAAGCAGCCGACCACGAACTGGGAGAGCACGCTGGCGTTGGCGTCCATCTGGTCCAGCTGGAGGTCGGCGGCGGGCGGCAGAGGGCCCGAGTCCGGCACCGGCCCCACCATGTCCCCGTCCTTCATGCGAGCTGTCATCTGAGGAGGTTCGATTGTTTATTGGGTGGTTCACGACGCACTTTATGCACGGTGCCGGTTAATGGCGCCGCTCACACTGCTTCGCCGGTGGGCTGCGGGGTCGGGAAACGTCCCAAGTGGCGCGGGTGTTGCATCTGAGGGTATGCACACGCCCTGTCACACACCCCGCCTCACGTGCTGGTTGCCGGCACCTGGTCGGGCAACTACTGCCGACGGACGAATCCCTGCCACATTGCGTATGTTCGTGGAAATACTTCGAGCGAGCTCGTTGCACTACGAGTAGTGCGCCGGGAATGGCCGAGCAGAACAGAGAACAGACGATGGATGTCGTCAGGATATGGAGGTTCTCTGGATGCTGTCAGGATTTGGAGGGCCTCTTGGGATAGCCTCAGAGTATGGAGGTCCCCTACGAACGTCCACGTGAGTTTCCTCTGCAAACGTCGATCTGACCGTGACGAACGTCAAACATGACTGAGCATGACGTACGCTATTTGTGTCGTGAGATTACAATACACCGATCAAATTCATCCATACGGTCCCTGGCACACGCGAGCATCACGATTGCCGTATAGTGCATACCTGGCACCGAGTCAATCGCATGACCAGATCTGGCCACACCGAACTTCGCGCACGCGCTGAAGCCATACCACCCAGCAGTGGCGAACACATGCGAACCGCGGTGGCTCCAGCGAAACCGTCCGGCGTACCTCCTCAATGAACGTGCCGACTATGCCGATGGCGAGCCGCTCCAGGGGCTCCATGTGCAGCCGATCGGTGACCAGGGTCATCATGTGCGTCACCGCCAGGAAGGTGGCCGCCAGGTCGTCGGCACGTTGCGGGTCGCCGACCACGGCGTCCAGGCACTCCTGCCCGGAGGACAGACGGCGTCGTCAGGCAGCTCCGCCTCGCCGACGGCGGAGACGGCTGCAGGCGCACCCACCGCACAGCAGACAGGGCGCTGACCGACCGGCTGGCAGCTCCGCCTCGCCGACGGCGGAGACGGCTGCAGGCGCACTCAGACACCGCACAGCAGACAGGGCGCTGACCGACCGGCTGGCAGCTCCGCCTCGCCGACGGCGGAGACGGCTGCAGGCGCACTCAGACACCGCACAGCAACAGGGCCTGACCGACCGGCTGGCAGCTCCGCCTCGCCGACAGCGAGACGGCTGCAGGCGCACCCACCGCACAGCAGACAGGGCGCTGACCGGCCGGCTGGCAGCTCCGCCTCGCCGACGGCGGAGACGACTGCAGGCGCACACAGACACCGCACAGCAGACAGGGCGTTGACCGACCGGCTGGCAGCTCCGCCTCGCCGACAGCGGAGACGGCTGCAGGCGCACTCAGACACCGCACAGCAGACAGGGCGCTGACCGGCCGGCTGTATGGACGTGGGACCTCGACATGTGTCACGTTTTCCATTTGCACCCTTGTCTGGACACCTAGCTGACGGAAGTTGGACGATCTGTGCAGACGTACCAATCTCACCAAGCGGGGTTTGGAACGGAGGGCGAGAGAGAAGCCATATCACATTCCTAAAGATGCTTTGGGTTAGCATGTTATAAGCATGTTAATACATTGTCGCTTTGCATATATATGCTGAATTTATCCACCAGCGCTTACGGAAGCCGAACCCTAATAAGGGCACTCTAACCTTGATAAGGACACCTGTCATAATGACACACCTGATCTTGACAAGCACACACACCTAACCTTAATGACGCACCTGGCCTTGACAACACACCTAACCTTGATAAGGGCACAGCTAACTTTGATAAGGGCACACCTAACCGTCTTTACACACCAAGTCTTGAAAAGCTGGCACCTAGATCTGACAAACTGACACTCGTACCCTGACAGACGCGCCTTCCACAACAAGAACGTCGTTCTCGAGCTATCGAGAGCTGCCGGTAGGCTAGGCAAGCACACACGTGCTCACCTTGACTATGGGCACCAGGGCGCGCACGACCACCGTCAGCTGGCCGGCCGTGAGCACGAGCGACTCGTCGTCGGCCGCGCCGGCCGCCGCGCTGGTCCAGAGCGTCAGCAGGTCGCCGTAGTACCAGGCGACGCGCGCCGTGGGCCGCCGGTCGCCGCGCGTGGCGTCCGCGCCGGCCGGCCGGCCGTCGTGCTCGGCGTGGTACCGCAGCAGCTGCAGCCGCACCGTCTGCCACTCGGCCGTGCAGAGGTACGGCAGGTACTGCGGCGGCGCACCGGCGGCGCGTCAGCGGGGAGGCGACGGTGGCCACCGGTGCCAGTCACTGGTGGTCCACGGGTCGCAAGGACTATTGGATTGATTGATTGATTATTTGGGCTTAAGGGCGCGCCGACTACTAGGTCATTTAGCACCCACAAGGGCTATTGGAAGCATCCGGGTAACTTGGGGGTGGGGGTGATGATGATTGTTGGGGTTTTAGGGAGCGTCAACCCCATTGGGTTATATTGCACCCATAACAAGGTTGCCTAAGCACGCGTTAGAAGGTCACATACGAATAGCAAGCAACGGTAGCTATTAAGGCATTTTATATACAATCTGAGGAAGTAGTTTGTCAGTGAGGCAGGTGAATATATTACGCCAAATCCTATCTTCTCGAGGAAGCACAAAACCTATTGTGTATAAATATGGAATCATCTCCCAATAGGTCCTTCAACTTCAGAGCATTCGCGTCATATCCGAAGTAGCGCCTGCGTTCTTCTATATATGCCGGGCACGCCACTAGCACGTGGTGCACACTGTGCAATGCACAGTCAGCGCGGCATTACACATAACACATTTCGGCCTGTCGTCCCCGCACAATAAATGCCTATGTGTCGCAAGAGTGTGACCAATTCTGAGACGACAGATGGCTACCTCGTGCCTTCTAGTCTTGCTGAAGGACGAGGGCCACGGAGCCAAGTATGGTTTGATTTGTTTTAATTTGTTCAACTCCACTTGGTCCCATCTGCCGTGCCATCATCTGAGAATAAATGATGAGATAATTGGGTAGTAGTCACTGGCAGGAAGTGGGAGAACGCGACGCTTTGGCGCTTGCGCTGCACGCCTTGCAGCCTGGTCGGCCAACTCGTTACCCTCGATTCCGGCATCTGCTGGAATCCAGCACAGTATTACCTGTTTTCCCATGCGACGTAGCGAAGTAAGGTGCGATAAAACGTCCCGTACAATGACATGTTGCTGATTAAAACTGCGCAACGCCATAAGACTGCTCAGAGAATCACCCAAAATAACATGTAAAATCTCGTCGCCAACCTCGATGTATGCAAGGGTTTTGCTGATGGCCATCAACTCTGCAGTGAAGACCGTGGCATGTGGCGGGAGGGTGAAAGATCGTGTGGTGGATCCTCTTACAAAAGCACCACCCACGCCAGTGTCAGTCTTCGAGCCATCTGTGTAAGTAACGGTGTAGCCATGATACGCTGAAGAAATGTGTTCGAGTGTGCGTGATAGTAGCTAATCTTTTGTCATATCTTGTTTTCTCTCGACAGCGAGGGCGATGTCGATCAAGGGGTGATAAGCTCCCACGGGGGTTAGTTGTTTGCTCAAACTGCCTGATTTCTTGCACTCTAATTTTAAGTTATCTCAGGAGCGTTCTCATTCTCACACAGTAGGGTGTTCCTCTATTAACATTATCACGAAGGGTTGAGTGTATGTCACGGGAGAACACCGCTGGATATGACGGGTGTGCCGGGAACTGTCGTATTTTGCAGGCGTATCGGAGACCGAGCATTTCACGCCTGATGGACAATGGTGGTTCATGAGCGTCCGCTAGTACGCTGACCGTTGGGGATGTGCGAAATGGTCCGGTAATTATTCTCAACGCAGCGTGGTGTACTGGTTCTAGCATTCGCTTCGTGGTAGCACACGCACCGTCATATATAAAACACGCGTAGTCAAACTTGGAACGAATAAGATTACGATATAGCAGATGCAGAGTCCTTCGGTCAGCACCGTATGACATACGAGAAACACACTTCAATATCGACATGGCCTTAAAACACTTATCTCGGAACGCTTTGATATGCTCCAGGTATGAAAGACGTTGGTCAAACTGCACTCCTAGAAAACGAGCCATTTGTACTGACGGAACGTCTTGTCCGTACAGCTTCAGCGTCATGTCCAGGCAGCTACGTCGACGTCAACAAAAACGAATTGCTACCGTTTTTGCTGTCGAAAACCTAAAATCATTCCGATGTCCCCACTCCTCGAGTCGAGAAACTGTAAGTTGCAGCTGTCGTTCTATAAGAGGAGTTGACGAGATGCACGACCAGATCGCAAAATCGTCGGCAAAGAGAGGTCGTCCGATTGAAGACGGAAGTGAGTTACCAACGTCATTTATAATAAGCGAGAATAGGGAAGTGCTCAAGACACTGCCCTGAGTAATTCCCAACGGGGGGGGGATACATCGTCATATTAACAAAAATTAATATAAATCTTAGCATCATTAATTTTCGTATAAAAAGTATGTCCAAACCAGAAGGAAGACATGTCTGCTACAAAACAAATTTAGAAATGAAAGGGATGGCAGCAATGGTGAATTGTTGCCTCCTGGATGCCATCCCACACTAAAATCCAGAGACAGTGGGTGACCACGCAGCCTGCCGACCCCGGACCAACGGCTGTCCCAGCTATCAGCGCGGCACGTACCGACGCCAGGGTGGCCTTGAGCAGCGTGTAGTCTGCGACGGCCCAGTCGAATGTCGTGCCGCCGGCGAGACAGTGCAGCAGTCGCACCTCATCCGGCGGCGGGGTGTTGAGCAGCCATCGGCACACGTACAGCTGCGTCAGCGGGTGGCACCGGGCCGACAGCGACGCCACCGCACCGTCCGTGTCTGCGGCAACGGACGGCCGGCCGGTCAGCTGGGGGTGTGGAGCAGGGCGTGACTCCGGGCCGACAGCGACGCCACCGCACCGTCCGTGTCTGCGGCAACGGACGGCCGGCCGGTCAACTGGGGGTGTGGAGCAGGGCGTGACTCCGGGCCGACAGCGACGCCACCGCACCGTCCGTGTCTGCGGCAACGGACGGCCGGCCGGTCAACTGGGGGTGTGGAGCAGGGCGTGACTCCGGGCCGACAGCGACGCCACCGCACCGTCCGTGTCTGCGGCAACGGACGGCCGGCCGGTCAGCTGGGGGTGGAGCAGGACGCAACGCCACCGCACCGTCCGTGTCGGGAACGGACCGGCAAGAAGACGAAGCGGGAAGACAGGCGAGACAAGGCAACACGGCCGCGTCAGCGGGGAGCAGGGCGGGAGAAAGGAAGACGGGAGGGGGCGCAAGAGAGTGAAGAGAGAAGGGGGAAGAGATGTGTTGGGCAAGGACGCCGGCCGGTCAGCGGGGGTGTGGAGCAGGGCGTGACCGGGCCGACAGCGACGCCACCGCACCGTCCGTGTCGCGGCAACGGACGCCGGCCGGTCAGCTGGGGGTGTGGAGCAGGGCGTGACTCGGGCCGACAAGCCACCGCACCGTCCGTGTCTGCGGCAACGGACGGCCGGCCGGTCAACTGGGGGTGTGGAGCAGGGCGTGACTCCGGGCCGACAGCGACGCCACCGCACCGTCCGTGTCTGCGGCAACGGACGGCCGGCTGGTACAGGGGTGTGGAGCAGGGCGTGACTCCGGGCCGACAGCACGCCACCGCACCGTCCGTGTCTGCGGCAACGGACGGCCGGCGTAACTGGGGGCGGAGCGCGGACCGGCGGCGCAGGGGTTGGCCCAGCCGCGTCGGGCACCGCCAGCCGGTAAGGGGTATGGAGCGGGCGTGCGTCGGGCGACACAGCCAGCTAGTACAGGGTACGGAGGCCAGCTGCGCGGGGTACGCGGGGCGCGGTGGGGCGGCTGGGGCACACCAGCACGTCGTGGGCACGGAGTGGCTGCAGCTGCGGTCAGGGGTGACACCTGACCAGCCCCTGTCTCAGTACATGGGTATGGAGCGGGCTGCAGCTCCGCCGCAGGGCGATACACCTGCCGGCTACGTACACTGGGTAGCAGGGGTGCCGGGCCGGGGATGACACCCTGGCCAGCTAGTACAGGGGTGCGGAGCAGCTACAGCCGTGTCATGGGGTGACACCTAACCAGCTGGTACAGTGGTATGAAGCAGCCGCGGTCGTGTTAGGGGGTGACACCTGACCAGCTAGTACAGGGGTATGGAGCAGCTGCAGCCGCGTCAGGGGGTGACACCTAGCCAGCTAGTACAGGGGTATGGAGCGGCTGCAGCCGCGTCAGGGGTGACACCTGGCCAGCTAGTACAGGGGTATGGAACGGCTGCAGCCGCGTCAGGGGTGACACCTGACCAGCTAGTACAAGGGTATGGAGTGGCTACAGCCGCATCAGGTGGTATGGCACCTGGTCAACTGGTGAACTGGGGGTATGGGGCAGCCACAGAGACGTCAGGGGTGACACTAATACTATGGTTTCAGAGCTCATCGATGGAAACGGTCATGTAGCAGCACGTTACGCCGACTTGAAACAAGTCTCATGACAAGGCATGACCCGAGCGTGTGACAAGAAACACAGAGGATCTGATGGAAAATGATGGCAAGACCGATCTTTGTAAATGCATACATTCTGCACCCGATCTAGGACGTTGTTCCACATGCAAGAACATGTACTGTCATAACTCAGCGTCACTCTATGGAGGCCCGCACAATTTGCAGGCTACCGCAATAGGAAGTGCAGCAAGTCATCAGCAACACTGCTGACACGGTGGACGTACCGTCTAAGGTCACCTCCCTGAGGAGCTTCAGACAGCAGTAGGACTGATGGCGCTGCTCCACCATATCCTGCGCAGCGGAGCACAAGTCGAGCGACTCGTCCATCGCCTGGATACAGTACAGAGCCAGGGGGCCGCACAGACTCGGCTCGACTCTCTTCTCACTGAGCAGCCCCTGCAACACAGCACGGCTCGTGAGGCCCCGCCTGGATACAGTACAGAGACAGGGGGCCGCACAGACTCGCCTCGACTCTCTTCTCACTGAGCAGCCCCTGCAACACAGCACGGCTCGTGAGGCCCCGCCTGGATACAGTAAAGAGACAGGGGGCCGCACAGACCCGGCTCGACTCTCTTCTCACTGAGCAGCCCCTGCAACACAGCACGGCTCGTGAGGCCCCGCCTGGATACAGTACAGAGCCAGGGGGCCGCACAGACTCGGCTCGACTCTCTTCTCACTGAGCAGCCCCTGCAACACAGCACGGCTCGTGAGGCCCCGCCTGGATACAGTACAGAGCCAGGGGGCCGCACAGACTCGCCTCGACTCTCTTCTCACTGAGCAGCCCCTGCAACACACCACGGCACGGCTCGTGAGACCCCGCCTGGATACAGTACAGAGCCAGGGGGCCGCACAGACTCGGCTCGACTCTCTTCTCACTGAGCAGCCCCTGCAACACACCACGCCACGGCCCGTGAGGCCCCGCCTGGATATAGTACAGAGCCAGGGGGCCGCACAGACTCGGCTCGACTCTCTTCTCACTGAGCAGCCCCTGCAACACACCACGGCCGGCTCGTGAGACCCCGCCTGGATACAGTACAGAGCCAGGGGGCCGCACAGACCCGGCTCGACTCTCTTCTCACTGAGCAGCCCCTGCAACACACCACGCTCGTGTTATTTAGGGCATCGACTCTCTTCTCACTGAGCAGCCCCTGCAACACACCACAGCACGGCTCGTGAGGCCCCGCCTGGATACAGTACAGAGCCAGGGGGCCGCACAGACTCGGCTCGACTCTCTTCTCACTGAGCAGCCCCTGCAACACAGCACAGCACGGCTCGTGAGACCCCACCTGGATACAGTACAGAGCCAAGGGGCCGCACAGACTCGGCTCGACTCTCTTCTCACTGAGCAGCCCCTGCAACACACCACAGCACGGCTCGTGAGACCCCGCCTGGATACAGTACAGAGCCAGGGGGCCGCACAGACTCGGCTCGACTCTCTTCTCACTGAGCAGCCCCTGCAACACACCACGGCTTAGTTAGTTAGTTATTTAGGCTTTAGGGTGCTTCGACCAGAGTTGATCACCCTGAATCACCAGACAATCGTTGTTCATAGTTCCCAAATGCATACGGTAAAATAGCGTGTAACTAAAAAGTACAAATAAATACGGGTGCACCAATTGATTATTCAATTGGGCCAAACAAATACATGGAACTGTGTGCAGCGAATTACTAAGTTCGCATATAAAAATAGATTTCGTCTTTCAAAATAACAGCCTCCAACACCATGTGCACATGCTCATATGATGCATGCTGCTATAGCGAACACTTCGCTCATCATTCTCCCCACTGGACTTCCCGCGCGGATTCACGAGCCTCTCCTGAAGTGCCACGCCCGCCACACCAGCACGATCGGCGCTGGACCGCAGGCCGTGATCACCTTGACGAGCAGCAGCGTGAGCCGCTTGCGGTGCGTCTGGCCCACCACGCGCTGCACGGTGGCCGCGTCGGCGGCGGCCAGCCCGCAGCGGATGGCCGTCATCAGCAGCGCCACCAGCAGCTGGTACTGGTCCAGCACGGCCGTGCCCTCCATCCGGTCCAGCACCAGGCTGCCTGCAGCGGCCAAACGACGCGGCACTTACAGCCAGGACGGGCCCACCCCGCCCACACACACACACAGACATACACACACACACACACAGCTGACAGTGTTCAGGAGCCGGAGGGGCCCAGAAGGGTGCGGAGGAGGGAGTGTTCAGGAGACGAGTCTGGTGCCGGACAAAATCACGCACTAGTTGTCTTCCGGCCATGTGAGAATTTGCTACCCGGGGTAGAATTCCGCTGCACGCTGCACGCTCTGCTCAACATTTGCAGTGCTAAACGTTTGAGGGAAAGTGATCTGCTTCCCACGTGAAGTGTTAAGTTCTACAGGCCATCATTACCTAATTAATTGATTCAGGGAACTATTGATTGGGAACAGGGTGGGAAACTTGCTTTCCGGGTTTGAAGTCGGAGTGCAAACAGATTTCTTCCGGAGTACATTTTCATGCACATATTATTTTTCATGCATGGAATCTATTTGCCGGTAACCGACGAGAAAAACATATGTACCTAGTCAGTGTCTACGTAATATGCATAAGTAATACACATAATTTTTGGTCACATCAAAGCATAGAAACAAAGAAGTGAGCAATGGATGGCACCACAAGACAGGGAGTTGTGATCAGCTCAGCTTTGTCTCTCATAACTCACAGGAGCAATGCGCCTTCCTTTCACTGTTGGTCTCAGCACAATGCTAGGCAAAATGAAAAACACTAATAATTCACGCTTTACCCTCAGCTCAGAGCGCACACCTACTTACATACACAGCCAATTCCCTGCACGATACGAACCCAACACCACTACCTCGCACGCAGTCGGAATCGACGGCGGTGCGCAAAGGATCAGTCAAGGTCTTGTGTTTGCAGCATGGCACTGTTAAGTATTCAAAACACGTGTTCAAAGTTGCTAATGGTTATGACGTCATTTAAAAAATACCTTGCATTGATTGGTTGAAAAAGTTTTCGTAACAGAAAATGCTAACGCAGCAAATTCCGATCGGCGGCCTCCGCTGCACTCCGGAAGCGTCTCTTAAAACAGTCAGTTTTTCCCAATATAGGGTGGCTCGAAAGCAGGTTTCTGGAGACGCACCGGCCGAATTCGTAGCAACCGGAGGCCACTATATTCAGTGCCCAGGCGCGAAGTTTAGCGCGTTGTCGTCGGCATTTCCGCTGGTTGTGGTTTCGTGTGGTGTGTGTTCGGTTGCTGTCTGTGTGCTTGATGGTACGAAAAGTGTATAGTTATTTGGTAACCGTAAGTAGAATAACATGTTCCGTGGATATTTTCTTCAATCTTGCATTAAAGTTTTAGTGGTATTTTTTGTTCCTTCTGCATGTTTGTGTCGGAGTACATGTGGAGCCCATTCTATCCAGTATGAATCCGGAGGGTAAAAATGTTTTAAGAGATGAAATCTCTTAAGAAGTGCCTTAATTCCCACCCTGATTGGGAATCCCACGTTTCAACCACAGCCCGCGCCCGAATAGCAAAAAAAAAATATGGTTGTGTTACGACGCACTCGCCTGGCTTGCTACAGTGGCGTCGTCTCTCTCCCACGTGGTCGGCCCGCACCCGGTTGGCAGTTTTCCAACAGACACCACCAGGACAGACATATGGCGGGCGTCCCTACCGTCACCGGTACGTACCCAGCAGTCGGCTGACCGGGGTCTGCGGGCGGTTCTGCGGGCGGATCAGCGGCACCAGGTCGGCCAGCCGGGGCAGGGGGGCTGGCGGCGCGTCTCCACCATCACCGTTACGTACCCAGCAGTCCGCTGGTCGGGGTCTGCGGGCGGATCAGCGGCACCAGGTCGGCCAGCCGGGGCAGGGGGCTGGCGGCGCGTCTCCACCATCACCGGTACGTACCCAGCAGTCCGCTGGTCGGGGTCTGCGGGCGGATCAGCGGCACCAGGTCGGCCAGCCGGGGCAGGGTGGCTGGCGGCGCGTCTCCACCATCACCGGTACGTACCCAGCAGTCCGCTGGTCGGGGTCTGCGGGCGGATCAGCGGCACCAGGTCGGCCAGCCGGGGCAGGACGGACGCCACCAGAGCCGCCTTGCCTTTGCTCTCGACGGTGCGGTCCACCAGCTCCTTCAGCAGCTGTGTCGGCGACTGCAGCAGCAGCGCCGCCAGCTGCTGCACGTGCTGCCGGGACAGCCAGGTGGATGGTCAAGACGGACCAGTAGTACACTGAACAGCTGGCGGCGGGGAAGTGCTGGTGGGAGATGGGGCTGTGAAAAGCTGGCGTGGACCAAGACGGGCGGCCCGCAACCGGGACAAGAGAGGCGAGGGACGATGGCGATCAAGGCTGAGGTGGCAGACGGTCCAATTAGTGCAACCGAACTGCGGGAGGGAGACTTACAGACGACCAAATAATACAGACGACCGAAATTGTGACTTCAAGACGGAGCCTGACATTCAGTTGGTGCGACCCACAAGCAGAATAGCGGGGCTTTAAACCGGGCACGGAAAACTGGCACAGAGTCGAGCGCCTGAACAAAACAAACTGAAATGGTGGTCGGGGGTGGGCTCCGTGCCGAAGACATCCACTCTCTTATTATACGTCCTGCGCAGACGTCGCGACAGTGCTCTTCCGCACACTCTTCGTCTCCCTCCGCCACATACTGGGCATCCCGCATCAGAGCCGTCAGTGAGGCAGCTGGCACTCTCAGGAGTGCTGCGCCAACAATATTATTCTCACCAGACAACGGCCTTATCACTGCCGACGCCCTTATCGCAAGACGCATAGCGAACACGCCGCCTTCCTGTGACTTTATGCCACATGGTATAGCTCTACTACCTTCCGTCAGATTGGCCACTGTTTCAGTTCAGCTTGACTAATTTGCATATCATCTGCAGGCACAGGAACCTGGCACCACTAGAATCCAGACATACGAGACGCAATGCAGCATGTTGCGCACACACACACCCCGAGCGGTCCACCTCATTTAACCATAAAGGCATTGGCCTTGGGTGGTGACATTTATACTGCTAGAAGTTCACCCCCCCCCCATCTTTAGGTTTATAGTTTCAGTAGCTTCCGAAATATACCGGGGAGGAATCCACCCCTCCGACTCGCGCTATACGAGAGGCCTTCCGATGCGCGCTAAAATCATCGATCAGTTCTTACAGATACTGAGATCACATTTGGTATTGTAACGCTACTTGAATGTCTACGTTATTTTCTGAAAAGAGGCCACGGTATCAGAGGTGCACATCCCTCGTGACCAATGCGCAGTTTATTTTGTCTTCACCACCGAGTGCAATGTTCTGTCAAACCATGGTGGATATCGACGGTTAAGAATCATTGTGTTAAACGTCCCATTCCTTATAGCCGTCCTGCCTGGCCATGAATATTAGTGCTGATCGCCCTCGTTCCACTCTTACAATTTGACGACCAATGGATGTCCAACATTTCCCTCAGAAAATGACCGAATATGAGGAAGTATTTAGCAGAGATGTCAGCCCGAGCGCCAACATATAAGCGGGCTATTATCGCACCGTGGGGGAGGAACTGACATTGACGCAGCACTACAATTCCCAAAAATAACGCCAAATTATTTATATGGAAGCAGCAGCAACACCAACACGCATAACACCAACTGTTAAATATGTGTTAGGTTATTTAACAATTACATCACGCCTTACTGATAACTTACAAGAGTAGGATTCAAACAGAGCAAAGGCCAGCCTGTCCTGTCCCGTCCACAAGCGGACCTGTCCCGTCCACACACAACACCCACCGTGGAGCCCTCTGTGGCGTCGGCTAGGGTGACCTTGGCCAGAGTCGTGCGCAAGTCTTGGTCCCAGCTGCTGCCGCGCAAGTCGTGCGCCGACTCCAGCATGTACTCCGCCACGAGGCGATACTCCTCTTCGCTCGAGTTGCGCACCAGCTCGCTGGTGATGATCTGCAACACCGCCGGCAGGGGTCAGACAGACGTGCCGCCCCTATCTGCGAGCCCGCTAATGCGGCTGCAACGACAGCTGACTGCTACGGTGGCCGACACGTGCCGGTGCGCAGGCTGATGACATTTCCACTAAGTACTTCCCCCCATCGTAATCAACCGTGATCTATGGCAAAATATTGCAAATTCGCTGACCGACAAATTGTGAGAATGGAACGAAACTAGTCGAGAACGATCATGTATAAAGCATTACAGCAATCAGAATCTATAAATAACGCCATTGTTTTCATAATACACCCCTACCCCACCCTCCCCACCCACCCACCCCAACCTAGAAAAAATGTCAGCTCAGTAGATGCCAAGAAATAGCATGACACTCGTGCGAGAGGTGTACATTGCATATAGTACTCTCCAAAGCTCTCCCACAAACTGCCGCAACTGAAGCTGAAATATCCGAGGTGTGTCAAGATCCCCTATGTTCAATGCCCCATTTGCACGCCCAATATTTCTGGCACATTATTAGCAATGGACACAAACTACCATGCCCTAATGAGTGATGACCCTTCCGTCATCACCAGCCCGGTGTACTAGCAGCCAACAGCAGCTCTGGACAACATCCGTGTCATTTAGTTTAGTCATACAAAGCAGTATGCTTTCTTTAAGGGAAAAATCACTTTCCTCCATCAAAGTTCAACGACGCTGTTTTACAACGAACTGATCGAAACTTAAGACATTTTCAGAAACCTCCTGATCAGAATAGGATTTATGCTTTGTCCTCACGTACGCGGAGATAAAAACTTTGGGATGATCGAAGTCAGAGTCGTGTTTTGCTTCCAACGTGTTACATCAGGATCTCATCTTGTACTTTCTAGGAAATCTTCTTTTTACTGTATCACGGAGCAGTTAATTGTTAAACAGCACCATTCAACCTCCGGGTGAGAAGATAATATTCTGGACAATATTATGTGCTGGGTGTATAAAAATTCACGAATTTTTCAAACTATTCCTTTATGTTAACCCTCCTTGATGCGGAGGGGTCCGACACCCCTGGTATTTTAACGGCCACGAAAAATCGGTGCGCGCCGCGTCGTTGCCACTTGGCATAGCTTACCCGCATCCTTTGCCGGCCTCATGGTGCAAGAATTTGAAGATGTCCTCTCAGATCACAAACCAATGCCGCAACAAAAAGGAACATAAAAGGTAGTTTTTCACCGAAATCGCTGATCATCGAAAACGGATAACGCTTATTGTCATCACCACTGATGGATGTGGTAGGGCGATGGACAACTCAGCTAACCATCTGTATAGATCATAGAGTTTCCCAAAGTCATCCCAGGTCACTGACCCCAACATGACCTCAAATGACTTTCTTGACTCTGGGCTATTCCGGATGCCAACTTTGAAGTTGTAATGCAATCATATGCTTAACTAAAAAAAAATGGTGTTTTCGGCAGTATTTCGGAAAACTTTAAGATGGGATCAACATTCTGACAGCATCTGACCCCTGATACATGGTTGGTTGGTTATTGGTTTTACGACACATCGACCGTTGAGTCATGTAGCGTCGCCAATCTCTCACGCCGATTGGTCGCGGGCGAAGAGTAGCGACGGGCGAGACTCGAACCCACCTTTCGATTGTGAGACGAACAACTTACCCCTAGGCCACTCGTCCCCCCTTATACATAGTTGAAATGCAACAAATAGCATCCCACGATACTGACACACTACTACGGTGAACGTTTGAACCGCACAAGTACTGCTGTTTTTTACCATAGACCACCAGAAACAAAAATGTGTGTGACAAAATAGATGTAAAAGTGGTCTGGGAGATCACGCACTAACCACAAATACAAACATCGGGTATCAATCGCGATGTCTTGTAACGAACGAGTTGGTTTGTGTTGCATGCTGCTAGCAGTTTGGAAAGTCTACGGGTACCCCCCCCCCCCCGCCCCATTCACAAACAGGCAACGGTGGCGAATGTTGTGCATGGGTGAGGGCCACTCACCTAAAACAAGCTCTAAGAAAAATCCAAGTTCTAAGAAAAGAAAAAATCAAAGTTTTCGTTTTCGTACTTTCTCGGTGCAAGCTGAGTGATAGTTCCTGAAGAAAACTTTGAATGAAAAATACGTGCTCAGACTGCTTTGCCTTGCACACATGCATCCTAAAGCACCAAGCAGAACTGGTTTCATTAAATTAAACAAGTCTAAGTGAATTTTTATAAATGGTTTCTGTTGATGACAGAGAACGAAGGGAGAACTATGCCTACGAGTTCAACACATCGAAATAGCATGCTCTTCAAATCCACACGCCCACACATCCATCCAGCCGCGATCGTCGAGAGCGTCCACGCGCCGCGTGCCGCACCTCAATGACGACGTCCCTGAGCGGTGACTGACGCGCGGCCGACCCGCTGGCCAGGTCCACCAGCTTCCGCAGACTGGCGGCGGGCACCAGGTGACGGTGGTCGGCGATGCACCGCACCACGTCCTCGTCACTGGCGTCGTCCGGCTGTGGGTCGCCGGCGGCCACCTCCTCCACCAGCTGACGCGTCAGGTGGCGGCGGTGCCTGCCGCAGTCAGACGCGTCCAGTGAGTCCCACGTCGGCTCCGGCGACAGCGGGTCCCGCCCGCAAACAGCATCACAATTATCTCACGCAGAGGTGTTCTACAAAGAGTTACGTTTCGGTTTGGATACCGAGCTGACAGACGACTCCACTGCGTGTGTCGCGACGGTCTGGCAACGCATTTGATGGACTGCGTGTCAAAATAATACCAGGAATCGGTATTTAATCAATCTACAATATGCTAACACATAAAAGAATATCCAAAACCAGCTTCAATTCCGGTGCAACCGAATTAAATATAACTAAACTCCGCATTACATAATGAGTTTATGGGAACCAAAACAAAAATGTTGGCCAGTACCACCATTCTTCCTCCCTGCCACCCAACTTGTCTGCTGGGTCAAGTGCATCTGGTCGTTCAGACGCGCAGCACAAGCAAGCAAAGTTCGTGTTCACCCACCCTCTCCGGAGCTCAGTCCAGAACGGCCGACATTTCCACCGTCGGACTGGGCCGGCGCTATCGCCGCTGCGGCGCCATGCTCACCGCACGGAGCCGGTGCCGGCGGCCAGCTCGGCGCAGAGCTCGGCGCGGCTGAGCCGCTGCTGGCCGGCGAACAGCAGACACGTGACCACCAGCTGGTCGGTGTCGGTCGGCTGCGGGTCGGCGCCGGCCGGCTCGGCGTCGGCGCGCACCTCGTCCACCAGTCGCGCCACGTCGCGCAGTGCGCGCGCCACGCGCGCCTGCACGCTCTGCGCACCGGGCGCCGAGTCCACCTCGGCCCAGTTCAGCCACGTGTGGAACGTGACGCGGCGGAACAGCGCCAGCGCCGCCCGGACGGCGGCGGCGCGCGCCACCGCCACCGCCTCCGACCCGGCGGCGGCGGCGGCCGGCTCGTGCCGCAGCAGCAGCAGCAGACACTCAGCCAGCGCCACGGCCGGCAGGGCCGCCGGCGGCTCGCTGGTCAGCGCGTCCGCCACGTGCGTCACCAGCCGGCCGGCGGCGGCGGCCGCCACTTCTGCCGCCGTCCCGCCGCCGGCCGGCCTGCCCGCCACCGTCAGACACGCCTCCATCAGGCAGGGCGCCGCGCGCCAGCAGCTGGGCTCGGCTCGGCCCAGCGCCGCCACCAGGCCGGCACACAGCCGGCCGACGCTCTGGCCGTCCGCCTCGGCCACCAGCTGCAGCAGCTCGCGCCGCAGGTGGGTGGCCACCGCCGCCAGGTACACCTCGGCCGGCAGCGGGGCGCCTCCGAGCATGGCCGTCGTCGACTGCGTCCCGTCGCCGTCCGCGCTCGCCTCCGTCAGCCCCGAGCACGTCAGCAGGAGGTGATGCAAACTCGTGGTGTGGCTCGGCGATCCGTTTTCACGAATGCACTCGTCCAGGTACGCAACGAACTCGTCCAGGGATTCCACTGTGAACGCATTTGCGATACAGTTTGCATTTTGAGGTTGGGCAATACGTTGACAATAGCATCATTTAACTATTTCAATGCATTTTTGTCATTATTACCAGCTGCTACAGCACAAAAAACTGAATTGCTACACAGCTACATGCATAGTTCCCAATAAGGTAGACTGTGACCAGTAGACAATCTTACAGATGACACAGCTAATACATGTTTCATGCTTTGTTGCACTTGCTTACCTAGGCATTTGTTGTATGTAGCTCCACTGTCATCCAAGTACCGAATGATGTACCCTTGGAGCCGAGCTATAAGGGGACAGAAATGCACCTCAAGGTCCATTTTTGTACTCCTCCTGCAAAAAGAGCACCAGTCACTGTAGGAAGAACCTTGTTATGTTGCTTGTAATACAGGGTTGCATTTTCAAAGTATACTTCTGGTGCTGGAGTGCAAAGCATACATCCTTTGCATACATGGTCTAAGCAATTGGAAATGTCACATGAAGTCACCAAGTTCTGACACTGTGAGAGGAAACATAGAATCCGATTTTGCCAATGTCACAGATCACCACTGATTAACCTAACTTATCACTCTCAAGCAGCCAATGTTAAGTGTGGTTGGGTGATGGACAATGGACAGCTCCCTGATGGCTCAGTGACAAAGATGAATTTTGACATCATCCTGGATTTAGACAGGAAAATTGTTGAGGTACAAATGCAGGGAATTCCATTTTTTACTTCCGAAATTTCCTTTTGTAAGTTAGTTTTTCAGTTTTTAAACAATCAGTTTTAACTAATTTGGACATGGAACATAGAGGGATAGAAGTTTCTATGTTGTGATGCCAGATTGTGAAATCTAAAATTATGCTCTGTTCAAGGTAAATTGATTTCAGCAGACATTATCAAATGTTGAAGTTTTTTTTGGTGATAAATTTGATGTTCAAGGTAATTTTGTATTCCTTGAGATGTATTTTTCCAACACAATGCTTATGAATGTGCTTAACGTGATGTGACCACTCACTTCCTTTGAAAATGCACATTTTTTAGTTATAAGGCAAAATAACACCCAAAAAGGGGTTGGATGTTGGTAACAGCATAAAATGCAGCATACCTTTGGTTCTTTTATGACATATTCAACCTCTAGGTCACATAGCATCTCAGCATGCAGCATACAAAATAAGAAAAAATGCAACATAATCTAACCATAATCCAGACATAACACAGACATGAAAGGTTAGTGCAACTATGAGCCACAATAGCCCTTCTTGGTTGCACTCTGTACACTGAACCAGTTGCCCACCAAATCTGTCAATCAGCCCTCCCTGTAGTACTGAAAAGCAAGCCTTACATTCTTATAATGAATGTCTATGCTGTTTTTAAAGATGTTCAATGTTCTGCTACTGACAATGTTTTCTGGCAGCTGGTTCCAGTGTTCTACTACACTGTTGGTGAAGAAAGTCTGCCTTAACCTTGTTCTGCTGTGGTTAACTTTAATTTTGAATTTTTGACCTCTAATCTAACATAATCTAATCTAACTTGCAACAAAAGCTTAGCCAAACCTAACCTTTTTGTATGTCTGTGAAGCAACTTTGAACCACAATATTTTTGTGTCTGGAATACAGCACGCCACTACAAAATAATTGTTCCAAAGTTGCTCTTTGCAAATGATTGCAGGATTTTCATTGGAAGGAACTGTTTGAATATATGGAGAGCTTGTTCATTTTTGTGTTCAGTAAGTGTTATGACTCCTGTGGTTAATCACCCGTATAAGTCACGATACACACCTTCGAGGTCGATCCAGCGGAGCCTCCCTGTATATTCGAAAAACAGCACCCACAACAACTCGATCGCCATGACGTCACTTCCTGTCCTTGCTGCGACGCATTCATATTCATATTCGCATTCATGTTAGAACTAAACCCAAAGTAGTTTCACGACACAACAGTAAGCACAGTACAATTACTGGTTCAGCCAAACAGAAGCAGCAGTAAATATATTTGTTGCATGTCTCAAGTGCCTTAAGTGTTGTTGCCTGATGTCCTAACTGTACAAATGTAGGTAGGTATATACCTACCTACGTATGAAGGCTTGTTTTCGAGAGTAGGCAGGTACCTACCTAGCGTTTAGGAAAATAACAATTTAATTGCAGTTGCTACAAGTACTGCCCGGAAAATGCACAACTAAACCGACTGAACTCGATTACTTCAGGAGACCTGTCTTTCTGCATTATTCCAACATCGACTCTTTCCCCTACCCCTTGGCATGTAAAAGTAAAATTATTAAAAGTGAAAAGCTTCATAGTGTAAAAATAAAGAATAGTAAAGTCTAAAAATAGATTTTAAGACCAATGAGCGACCACAATGCAAAAGTGTAAATAGCAATTATTCAACACAGTTGATGGTTGTTTTCTAGAAAAAAAAACAATTCATTGTACAGTATTGAATTAAGCTTTGTAACGGTAATCAGGTAGGAGAAACAGATGTTCAATTAATGACGTCAGAAGCATGTTCAATACATATTTCTCCGTTTGCTGGCAACCTTGATCATCGGTGACGCGGCACGGCAGAACAAAAAATAATAGTAAGGGACGGGGTGGTTTCTTGTTGGTGTTAGTTTTAGGATGTTTACCGTGTAGTTCTGCAAAATTATGATAGAGGAAGAGGAGGTATCTGAACACGTTGTTTCCGTAACACCTACCTATGGACGTTTCCCGCATCATTTTTAGCGCATAAATAACAAAAAGATGATGGTATTCATAGGTACATGGTGGACCTGTCTTCTAAACTGTGAAGGTCTGATCGCATTAGTCAGTTTTACAGCGGCAATTTGCTATCCTCTCGACTAGCTTTTGAACCTTCCAAGTCATTCCTCCCTTAAACTAAACATTCCAAACGTGAACTAAAAAAGTACATTGAAGAGCTTTTAATGTTAATAAGAATTGGTTTCAATCAATTTTCTCTGCTTTTTTCATTGGAAAAAATGTTCTTCGTCATGAGAATAAAACGATTTCAGACTGATTGCTTTAGTGTAATTTTCCTTGAACAATTTTATATTCTTGAGCCTATATCCCAATAGTTGGCAAGTAACATCAGTCTGCACAAACACCCTATTGATGGGTGTGTTGTGAATATTTATTAGTTGTGCAGTGTCAGGAGTATCAGGTATGGATTTATAAACTTGGTTGACATCAGTTACATATACTTTTGTTATCATTTTCTCTACCATTGCACAGGAAGTTGGCTTATAACCTTGTCCTTTGCTAATTTAACCACAGCACCAATGTCATCTGGCAGTCAATGCAGTCATTTGTTGGCTGCCACCATATTCTGTAGAGCTGTGTGCAGTCTCCACATAAATCAGAAAGCATATTACAATTTGCTGATGTTTGTAAGTTTAATTCTACTTATATTCTGCAGTCAGTGGTAAAACCAATTTGACTATTAAAACTGATGAGAATTATATTCCATGCTCACCTTTAATTTATACACCTCATTATGCTGAGGCTTCTCCCTCTATCTTGTTTCTTAGACCATGTGACCTGGGACCAAATATCTGCTGTAAAACTGACCATTGTTCTACTGATTCCTTGTGCATGGAGCTAGCAAAGTCAAAGGCACTATATTTGAAATTCCAAGAGCAGTTCAAGTTGGCTTAATGAAACTATAAAGAGGTCACTCAATATTGTTGCAATTATACCAGTATTTTTTATTGGCTACTAATAGCTTGTACCACAACAGCCACAGTGAGGTAATCTTGCACAACATTTTAGTGTTCAGGATATGGCACACAACTACAAAATAATTATGTTTTAAAGTTGCTGAAAGTTGCTAAAGTTGTTCTTTGCAAGTGATGAGAGGATTTTCATTGGAAGGAACTGTTTGAATATGAATAGCTTGTTCATTTTTGCATTCAGTGAACACAGTACAATTACTGGTTCAGCCATACAGAAGCAGCAGTAGAGCTATTTGTTGCATGATTGAAATTTGCCACAGCAATTGAAAATGTTTGTGTTAGTTGTTTTAAGAAGTATGTATGCAGGTAAATGATATGTGCTGATGTGTTATGAAAGAAATCAGCATAGAATGGATACTGATTTGGCACAGGGGTAGCAGTCTCTCAATTATTGGATATTATTGTTCTTTTAGGTTTTTACAGGGCACATTTTACATATATTTTATCTTCATGAAGCAAGCAAGAGCGCTCTGAAGTTATAAAGTGTATAGACTTAATAAGGTCCCATCCAGTTAAGTCTATAAATGGAAGATGCATGCCATAAGCTTGGTGAAAAGACCGACCCCAACAATCACCACACCTTAGGCAAACCACTCACCAACATCCCACACACCTATCAATGCCTATGTGCCATAGCTATCCAGCCCTATTCCCTTGATCTCTCTTAACACATTGGATTGAATGCTTTGCCAATAATTTTCAAGCTGCATCCATGCCTGCTTAAAGTGGTCTGTGCTGTGCACACTTACTTGGCAAGAATGTCACTTCATTCATCACTAATTAGAACTAAAAACAAGGTTTTCATGTCCAAAATGTATCCACTCTACTTGTAAATAAATTAAATGAGGAACTCCCCACAACATCAAAATCCAGCATATTCCACTGATCAACAACCCTTTGACTGAAGGCATTTTGTTGCTTCACTGTCATACACCTCAACTTGTCTAACCTGAATTAACGACCCCTCTGTGATAATCTAAAAAGAAGGACATCATTGCTCTTTTTAGTGTGTCTTTTTAGCTCCAAAGAGCATCATTCAAGTAAACCTGATCCAACCCTTTAACAATGTTGTACATTTCATTCATGTCTCCCTGAATCTTCTATATTTGAGTCAGTACATATCTAATGCCATAAGCCTTTTCCCATATTCTCAGTTACCTATTCCACTGATGGGTCTGGTGGCTTTGTACTGCAATCTTCCTAACATATTCACATTTTTTCAAGGTAGGAGCCCTATGCTTGTACAGAATATTACAAGTGGGGTCACACATATGCTAAGTACAGTTTTTCATGACATGCTTGCTCTTATATTTCACATTCCCATTAATGAGTCCCAGCATTCTGAGTCTCCTGTGCTTATCTGATATCCATTGTTTTTCTGCTTTAAGGTCTTTTGAAGCCAACATCCAGATATATTTCCTCTTGAATAATGTCCAATCTCCTATCTCCCATTGTACATCTGAAAGTCTCACCTCCAGACCCATGATGCATAAACCTACATTTTTTCCATAGTTGAAAGTCATCTGCCTTTGATTATCACACTTTTTAGGTCCTCCATGTATAGCTGAATGTTACTAGATTGATCACTACTGTTAGCCAATCATACCAGCTTGATATCATCAGCAGATTTGAACACCATTCTTCAGCCCTACCTTGATGCTATTTGGAAAGATTCTAAAGAGAAGTGTCCCTAGAGCAGAGCCCTGTGATAATCCACTCAGAACTTCCTTCCAATCAGATTTGCATCCATTTAACACTACCCTTAGTGTCGCATCCATAAACCATGCTTCAATCGAACCTAGAACTTTCCCAACAATCCAGTGTTGCTATAGTTGATGAGCCTTCCATGTCAAGTTTTGTCGAAGGTTTTGCTAAAGTCCAAGTACACAACATCCATCCTGCTTTGATTGTCTACTCCTTTAGTTAAGATTATGTTTGGTTATCTTGAACTGTGACATCAGTTAAAAATATACAACCAAGCATGGCAACTAAGTCCTCCATGCTTGGAGGACTTAGTCATTTCTCCTCCTCTCTCTCTCTCTCTCTCTCTCTCTCTCTCTCTCTCTCTCTCTCTCTCTCTCTCTCTCTCTCTCTCTCTCTGTCTCTCTTCTCTCTTCTCTCTGTCTCTCTGTCTCTCTTCTCTCTGTCTCTCTGTCTCTCTGTCTCTCTTCTCTCTCTCTCTCTCTCTTCTCTCTGTCTCTCTGTCTCTCTTCTCTCTGTCTATCTGTCTCTCTTCTCTCTCTCTCTCTTCTCTGTCTCTCTGTCTCTCTGTCTCTCTGTCTCTCTGTCTCTCTGTCTCTCTGTCTCTATATATATATATATATATATATATATATATATATATATATATATATATATATATATATATATATATATATATATATATATATATATATATATATATATATATATATATATATATATATATATATATAATATATATATATATATATATATATATATATATATATATATATATATATATATATATATATATATATATATATATATATATATATATATATATATATATATATATATATATATATATATATATATATATATATATATATATATATATATATATATAATATAATATATATATATATATATATATATATATATATATATATATATATATATAAATAATATATTTATATATATATATCTATATATTCTCTCTCTCTCTGTCTCTCTGTCTCTCTGTCTCTCTGTCTCTCTGTCTCTCTGTCTCTCTGTCTCTCTGTCTCTCTGTCTCTCTGTCTCTCTGTCTCTCTGTCTCTCTGTCTCTCTGTCTCTCTGTCTCTCTGTCTCTCTGTCTCTCTGTCTCTCTGTCTCTCTGTCTCTCGCTCTCTCTCTCACACGCGCATACGCGCATACGCGCACGTACACACTAATGATCAACAAAGGAATGCTGGTCATTAGTCTCCATGTAGTGTGTTTTCTGAGAACTAATTCCGAGAAATATAAATTTAACCTCAGCAGCTCCATGTCAATATATCCTGTTTAGAGCTCAGCCCATTGACTATTGTACTACACCTACCACTGGTTAGAATGTTTGGCCCAGGTTTCACCCTGCCCACCCTGCGAGTTCACCCCCCTGATTGGTGGTAATGTCTACACCATATCTGCTGCACTGCCCGCGCTAAAACAAAGCCAGAATGATTGAATGGTGGCTGTCTTCAGGGTGCTGATGTGAGTGCCAATCTGTGCTCTGGAGACATCTGCCCTGGAGATCTCCGCTAAGGCCGGGCCCGTCTCGTCGGAGCGAGTCGGCAGCATGCGATCCCGACTGCCGACGTCGCGCGGCCCGCAGCGCGTGGTGGTGACCGTGATGTCCATCGTGCTGCTCGTCTGCGGCTACAGCTACTGGCGGCTGCGCGCCATCAACACAGACTTGACCGTCGAACTGCACCGACTCGAGGCCCTGCTGCTGGTCGCGTGAGTACACTCGTGTCGGCGTGTCGAGGCCCCGCTGCTGGCCGTAGAGTACACTCATGTCGGCGTGCCGAGGCCCTGCTGCAGGCTGTTGAGCACACTCGTACCGGCGTGTTCAGGCCCGCTGCAGGCCATATGTGTACATTCTGGCAGGCATGTCGAAGCCCTCCTGCAGGCTGCGTGAATACACTCGTGTTGGCATGTCGAGGCCAAGTTGCAGGCCGTGGAGTGCTCGTCCCACCCTGTGGGTACCCCGCGAGAATACACCCACGCCTGTGGTGACGTCTTGTACCAGTGAGTGACGCAAAGCAGTATACAGTGCTGGCGCGACCTTCAAGTCCCGAGTTGCACACACATAGTCGAGCTGAATTCAGCAGAAAGTTTATGTTCTGTCTGGGTGTATCGCCTGTCAGGCTGGCGGCCCTTCTTCGGCGTACATTCGGCGTGCCTTAGGTGCCTATGATAGTTGCTGCAATGTAACTGTGTATCCCTGTTGGTATATGTTGAGTGCTGTCTGCACCAGTGTTGGATTTTCACTTCTCGGTCTTGGATTCGGAGTGTATAATTTTTTGGCTTGCCAAAGTATGGAGTGTATAATCTTGAGAAGCACTATGTTATGGGATGTATAATTTCCCAGTTTGCCAAATTATGGGGTGTATATTGAAGCACCAAGTAACGGAGTATATACATTTTATAAATAACAAAGTATACATTTTGAAAAATGCAGTGATGTTTCCTGGAATGAAGAATAAATACCTGGGGGCCTCGGTAGCTTAGATGGTGGAGCGGGGGACTCGAATCTCGCGGCCGGCGGCATTTGCAGAGTCCACCCACGACCAATCGGTGTGATAGGTTGGCGACGCTATACAACCTTGCGGTTCAATGCGTCGTAAAATAACCCGATAATTCTTCTTCAAGAATAAAATGCCTTCAAGTCATTTGTTAGGTTCCTACCCTAGTGTCTCACAGACAACCAGATGGGGTCCACCCACATATCGTCGTCTGAAGTCATCCACGTTACGTGAATGACTTATAAGGCAACTTCCTGAGCAATGGTAGAGAAAATGATCACAAAAGTATACTTAATCGATGTCAACCAAGTTTATATATCAATGCCTGCCACTCCAGACATACCAACACCGCACAACTAATACAAATTCACAACATACCTTGAAAGCAGGACGTTCGTGCACCGACTGGGTCTAAAATGGAAGGGTCTAAAATGTTACTTCGGGATATGGGTTTCGGAATATATACTGGTTAAGGAAAGTTATACTAAAACAATCCGTTCAAAATCTTGTATTCTCTTGACCATGAAGTTTTCTTCTTTCAAATGAGAAAGGTGGGAAAAAAATATATTGAAGTCAATTCTTATTAATATTAAATGTATTTCAATGCACATTTTAGTTCATGTCTGGAATGTTTAGTTGAAGCAAGGAATGACTTGGAAGGATGAAAAGCGACTAGACGGGCGGGCAAATTGCCGCTGTAAAACAGACTATCGTCACGGACGAGCGGAAATTAGCATCTCATTTCGCACCAAGATTGCTATGAAATACCAAAAAATGAAAATACGTTAGAGAAAATTGCCAAGAGAATTACAGGGAACTTTTCTCAATTAATAATAATCAGGATTATGGGAAGAAATTAATCATTGGATCAGAATGAGGCTTATAAGAGTGTAGAAGATTAGGTCAACATACGTAAATCTGAATTTGTCCCGAGTGGGGAAACCTCGCGGTCGGAGTGGCATGAATACAACTATTCCCGCTTGTTCATGAAATTCGGAAACAATATAAGTCATGAAATCGAAATGCGGTGAAATTTCTGGTTCTATGGATCTCTATTTTGAAGCCAAGTGTTAGCAGGTTTTAGGAACGTTTTGGTACCATTCAGGCAATTTTCATGGGGAAAATCCTTCCGATATCTTTTATGTATATCGCTCCTGACTGCTTAATAATATAAATATGAATGTTTTTATCCATCCCATTTGATGCAGAACATATCATTCTCCAAGGAAGCAAGAAGAAATGCATTATCCATGGCTTTTCGTGGCAATGGTTTAAATAGCTCAGGCCGGAGTGGGAAATGGAGAGCGGTGGATTCATTGAATCCAAGAACGAACCTTCCTACGCGGATGGGCTGGTAAAGGTGAAGTCCTATATTTGGTTAGCGGAATGTAGTGATTTTTCTATTCAACGAAGGATTTTCTTTAAAGCTCTTCGCTGCTATCCGGATGGAATTGACTGCGTGTTTGGCTCGAGGTATGAGAGTTGATACTATTATCTGACTATGTAGGTACCTACCTACCTACTTACCTACATCAAATATCTTCGCGGTTATTCGAGTTATTGATTTGGATAAACCAAAGCTGTAAGCTTGTGTTGTGTAACGGGATATCTTCAGATAATACAAGGAGCAGGACATGATAATAGTAATTGCTGCCATGTTTTGCAGACAATCGTAGTAATGAACAAAACTGATTGCATTGCTTTTGTCTGGAAAATCCTGTTTTCACCTACCACATTTTGAAGCGTGAATGTTTTTCTTTCGAAATGGGGGCTGGGCCTCTTCAGTGCACATTGACTGCAGATATTTAGATATGCATGCATTCAAGCATTATTTTTGAATTTATGCAATGTTCAGGGAATTGTTGGGTGCATCCTGTCCCCATTCTCCATTGAATACCATTATACTTTTAACATTTCTGGTCTCTGACTTTCTGAATGTACAAATTTGGAGTTTGAGGTGATTTGATTTCTTGAAATTTATTTTTTGTGCAATGATTATGAATGTGTTCATAATGTAGGTACTTACATGATGTGACCACACAATTTTTTGGAAGTGCAGTTGGGTAGCAAAATGACACCAAAAAAGTGACTCAGGTTTGGTTGGGAAATATACTATGAAATGTAATGTTAAAAATGAAGAAAAAAGCTGCAGCCTAACTGGATGCAAGAAAGCCTTTTTTAATGGAAATTTTCTAAGCAATTTTTCCTTTAAAAAATTAAAAGTAAATGGCCTATTCTAACCAATCAGCCTATGCTAGCCCGAGTGTTTTTTTATTCAAGAACTTTTTTATAATCCTGAATGGTCCCCAAAGGAATTTGATAAATGTCTAACTTACCAAAAAACTAATCTAGCATAACTTAGCCAAACCTAATACCTTTATATGCTTCATGAAGGTAAAATGTGTGTAAAACGTGTGTGGAAAAGTAATAGTGCCCACGAAAATGTTTTTGCTGTGGCAAAACATGGCTCATATCCACCAGTACTTTGGGGATTTGGGGAAGTGCTACACATTGTGGCTTACCAGTTGTGTGGATGCCACTCTAGCTCTTGGTGTTCATCCATACATTCTGGGCACATCTGCACTCTGTTCTCAGGGTTTTTTTTCCACAAATGGAGAACATACACATGAAAGCATTGGTGGCTGTTTATTAATTCACCTGCACTTCGCCAGAAATCACACATGCACAAATGGAATGTTTTGGAATGACATGGAAGATGGAATGTTATGAAATATGGAATGTTCAGTGGCATTAAGATCATATTCAGACTGCAGTGATCCATATTTTGCCATCTATTGACATCTGTTGTACTTGTGTATGCTAGCAAGCTGATATTCTTCAAATCTGGCTGGCATCTCATTTTCAGCTTCACTCCTGCTCCCTCTTGGAATGTGCCTACAGATGACCTGAAATAACAGATGTCTATTATCCTCAATTATACAGGAAACTTTATGTGGTAGGGGACCCAGTATGACTGAATCTTCCTCTCCACCCAAGGTATCACTATTGTATAATGACATCTAACTGTCTTGCTAGTTATGCAGCATGTCTTCATCCAGCAATGCAAGGAGTGTTTTTTTCTGGAGTGTATAATTCTTTGGATGGCAAAAGTTCCAAAAAAGGGCCACTTTTCCAACACTGGTCTGCACCCTTTCTGTCTGTTACAGCGACGAAAGGGCGGCCAAGGTGGACGAACAAAGGCGGGAGGTTAGCGAGGATCTAAAGAAAGCCAACGCGGAGGTTCAACACCTTCAGGTGGTGAAGGGAGAGGACAACACGCGCTGTAATCACCTGCAGGAAAACCTGGAGGAAGTAGAAGATGCCAGAGCTGCTTTGCAGAAGAAGCTTGATGACGAAAGGGAACAGCAGGTCAGTGGGTTTTGTGATTGCTAGGGATGGAGGACTTGGTCGCCATGCTTGGTTGTATGTTTTGAACTGATGTCACAGTTCAAGATAACACAGTGTTCCAGGCCTGCCTATGATTCATGACTCCGATACTGCCTATGATTAATTATTCCAGACCTGTCTAATGTTGCTGTAAATCTGTAGGAACATGACTAGTATACTTGGTTTTTCCATTTTCTTGGATATTTTTTTTAATCGGATAAGGCATGTAGATTTTCGTCTGCATGCGCACAACTTAATCGCTTCCAGGTTCAAATGTATATCGCCTTGTTTTTTGTTTGTTTAGATAAAAGGAAAGCCTCCAAAATCATGCATTTGTTGATGTATGGCCCAAATTCGATTACACCAGTGATATCACACAGGGTTCTTTTTGCCCGATATTCGGTTTTCTTCCCTCCCTGTCCCCATTCCACAAGAGAACATGACACATTTATTAGGAGAGAATACTTGATATGCTGCCACGTTCTCTGCTTTATCGTGCTGATGCAGCTGTGGCTTTGCTTATAACGAAACTAATTTTCTGCAGATGATAATTGTCACACGGGAAACTATATCGCATGATTAAAAGCAACCCTCAGCAGTTAAGGCAGGTATGGCTCAGAGTGAAAATTGTTAATCATGGTTATTTGGTATGTATTAGCCTGGGATGGCTTTCACACAATGATGGATGACTGCACTGGCCCTGTTTAAACATTTTTCTTTGCTTCAGTGATACCTATTCGTGAAATATGGTGGGATATACCATTTCCTGAGCACTGAATTGACATTCCTCTCTGGGCGCTACATGACCAATGTAGTCGATGCGCCCTTAAGCCCTAATAACTAACTGACATTCCTCTCCTGATGAAGTATCGACATCGTGATTCGTGCTAAGTTGTTATGAAGATCTCATCTAATTTGTATCAGTATTTTGTTGATAAGTATCATGCTGATACTCGCTTTTGTGGATTGGGATGTGCCAACATCTCTTAGCATATTTTTGGATTAGAGGTTTATCTATGATGCTGTATGCAATATCAGATGATAATGAGAGGTATTTTGTATCGTTATCGCCGAAAATAGTTATCCCTAATTTGGTATCCCAAAACAAAAGGAAAAGATGCATGTGTAAGTATGCTATTGAATCAAGGTTGTTTGATTCAGAGCAGTTCTGTTAGGCGACATCTTCAATGACGATTTTCGACATCCTGCAGTACTCGTTTCGACATCTCACACCGAACGAGAACCCGTTATGTTAACACTGTGTTGCGTGGCCTTACAGTTTCCGAGTATTTTTGGGGAGGTGTCTGCTGTTTGCAACCCAGATAGATGCAGTAATATCTGACTGAAGTGCAAAGTGTAATGAGTTTTGGCTGCAGATGCAATTGCTTGAGCCTTTCCCCAATTGAACAATTATGCAGGGAGCTATTGCAAGCAGCGCCATCATTTTTGTTCTCTAGCCTGAAAGCCATTCGATGTGTTTTTAACAATGGCACGCATCTACCGTTCGGAGCGCAGGAGCCAGCTGTGTAAATGACTGATGAACACCATGAATGGGAACCAAAATATTCACACCATTGCCCCTGCCTACTCCGGGGTGGAGCCTCTGGAGACTGGCGTCGGACCGAATCTCTATAAAACTCCATGTAACAGCTGAAGTTGGATACGCGTAAAGAATGCGGAATACGCGAATAGGCCGTGCATTCCCGTAGGGAATATATAGCCTATGTATAACCATCAGGAGCAGTGCCGAGAATGCAGGCTTGTGAAGTTTCAAAGTGCTTGGGCAGGTGCAATCTGTTCATAATGTATTAGCTCCGTATAGACCTAAATATAAAATGTTCACGGTTCGCAGTTTGTCCAGTTTCGTCTGGTTTTAAATGGCTAAGCCCCGTTAAAACCACTGCGAAAACAAACAAAAAAACAGCAGCACTGGCTGCCGGCGCCCTGCGTGCAGTTCGCACGTTTTAAGCCGACGTGTACAACTGGTGGTGTGCCGGCGGCGGGCGGACCGACCGACACGGCCCCGCGCCGCCCACCATCGACCGGCCGCCGGGCGAGCCTGCTCGTGGTGCCACTGATGGCTAGTTCCGGCCACATACCGCTGTCGGTGTGCTATATTGGGAAAGGTCGGTTGGAGGCGGGGGGCATTGTGGAAAGGAAGCGATGCATTGCAGTTGTTTGAAAGGTGCAATAGAAGGTTCGACATGGAGCCGGCATCCGACACGCGGCTAACTTTGCGGTTCATGCGGCGAGTCGGTGGCGACTTGCTCCCGAAAGCCCAGGTGAATGCCTAGCTAGCTGACTAATTAGAGATGTCAAAATGGCCTTAGAGAAGATCACAAAAACAAGATCACAAAAACTCACATCCGTTCTTTCGAAAATGCCGTCTAAAAATACGCCTTTCCTCGTTTTGCTACAGGTGCGCCTTTTCACTGTAGGTTGGGAGTTTGATAACTGATAAAGCTTTGATCCTCAGGAAGTATTGTGATTCATAGGTACCTGATTTTGATATAGTAAGAGAGAGATGAAATTGGCAATTGCTGAATCGATGTGCCCTGCTGAGATTTGTCACCGCCAGTTCTAGCCTTCGATGTCGCTGAAACCCTATCCGGCTCATCTGACGTCATTTGCCGCTCCACTGGCGGTCGGCTGGCGACGGCGTCCTTGGCTCGGACGATAGTGACGTCACGCGACACAGTGCAGGAGCGTGGCAGCGACCACCGCCCGCCGCCTATTGCTGGGTCGGCCCAGTTCCGCCGATGTGTGTCGCGCGTGCGTGTCTGACGCTGTCCGGCGCCTGGTCGTGGTTAGGTTAGGTTAGGTCATCGCCTGGTCGTGGTTAGGTTAGGTTAGGTCAGGTCATCGCCTGGTCGTGGTTAGGTTAGGTTAGGTCATCGCCTGGTCGTGGTTAGGTTAGGTTAGGTCATCGCCTGGCCACGGTTAGGTTAGGTCATCGCCTGGTCGTGGTTAGGTTAGGTTAGGTCATCGCCTGGTCACAGGTTAGGTTAGGTCATCGCCTGGTCACGGTTAGGTTAGGTTAGGTCATCGCCTGGTCGTGGTTAGGTTAGGTTAGGTCATCGCCTGGTCCTGGCGGGACACGCTCTGGGCCAGCCACATGCGGCGGGTGACCTCGGCACGTCGTCGTCCGACAGGAGGAGCAGATGCGCGGCACGGCGCGCAAGATCGACGCGCTCGAGGCGGACGTGATGCGACAGCAGATGGTGGCGAAAGACGTCCAGAGCGAGCTGACGAGGGCGCAGCAGGAGCGAGATGCGGCCCTCCACACCACAAACGCCTGCCAGGCTCAACTCGCACAGGTGCCAACACCCCCACCCCACCCCGGAACGATACGTCTCGGCACCGTGAGAGCCGGCACACTGGTTGGCACAGATGCTGTTGTAGCACCAGCCGTTTCCAGTGTGTGTTCGAGGTGTGGCATGTGCGCAGACGTCTGCTGGTGATCCACTAGCAGTCTGTGCTGTAATGGGTGTTGGTCTGTTGGTCTATGGTCATACATTGTTTGCCAATAGTTGGAGGAATTCGCACAGGAATGAAGAAAGGCTTCTTTGTTGAGGGTGCACTTAAGATATGCAATTTGTTGTCCAGGCCAATTGAAATTGAACCATGAAAATTGTTCAGCTATAAAGGTTTTAGACGGCTAATGATATGCTTTGAAGGGCTTTTAAGCCCCTGTGTGTGCCCGATTTTAGGCATGGTCATCAAACCATCACATGAGTTATTTCAATCATTATTCCACAACAATTTAGGTATGGTAATCAAACCATCACATGAGTTATTTCAATCATTATTCCACAACAAAAAAAGAGGAGTCGATGATTTTGATAGCCTAATTAAGCTTGTTACCCTCTGTATGGTTTGTTCAACTTTCCAATTACTTCTTCCCTGCAAATAGATAAAAATGCGAATAACCTTATGCATTCGTCGATGGTCCTTACCCTCTCCTGCACTGATATTTGAACGTGTTCCATACATTGTCTTGTTCCGATCCTAATGACCTTCAGTATCCTCGCATGTGCTGACACTGATTTTCTCCTGGCACTCTCCTATTCTGACACTGATGGTGTTCAGCATCCTCCCATGTGTCAACATTGGCGTGTTCCTGACACTCCTGTGGCGCACTGATGGCCTACTTTGCACTGATGCTGGCTTGCCCGTGGCACTCGCTTGTGCTGACGTGCTTGCGCCGTCTGCCGTGCTGACATTTGCCGCACTGACGTGTATATGGGTGTGTCGTACTGACGTGTATGTGGGTGTGTCGTACTGACGTGTATGTGGGTGTGCCGTACTGACGTGTATGTGGGTGTGTCGTACTAACGTGAATGTGTGGGTGCCGTCTCGCATGCTGACGTCGCGGTCGTCCATTTCCAGGCGCAGGCGGAGCTGACCCAATGTCGGACCAACGCCGGCCAGGCCGTCAACTCTGCCGTGTCTGGCGACGTTGCGAACGCCGCCGTCGGCTCGGCCGTGCTGGGTGAAGGTGTGAGGGCACCGGCCGGCCCCGTGGTGGCGGACGGAGCCGCCAAGTCGCCGGCCGGCCTGGCCCGGTCAGGTGAGCTGGCCGCCAACTGCACCCGGGGTCGCTGCATTTCCAGACGGAGCGTCGCCGCTTCTTGGGAACCTCATCACACACCCTGGCGCAGCTGCCGGGCTTCAGGGCGTGTCGACCGTGTTGGTCATGTGGCTGGAACTGCCGGACGATAGAGCACACCGTGTTGCCAAGCTATCCCTGTTCCGTTCTGCGTTTGGCTTCGTCGTGTGCTTCCGCAGACGAGTGAAACACAAATGTGCCCCATATTTTCCTACCGCAAAATGATCTGATCATGAAATGTCACGCCATGTTGTGGTATGTATTATTGTCCGTAACACCAGTGCGTTTCGGTCTTGCGCCGACTGACGAAGTTACGCGCGCTGTGCAGCTCACCCAGTTGATGCGACCCGAACTCGTAATAGCAACAACAAAAACGAACTCCATCCGACCGCTAAAACCATAATGATAACGAGCTTCACCCGGCCGCTAAAATGGTCCTACATTAGCTCAATACTTGGCCTCCATTGGAACATGCCGAGTGGCGTTCAGAGGCAGTTGTTCTGAACGCTGGAAACGCTATGTGGGCATGCTTTGTCACGCAGTCGGAATGTTGAAGAACCGGTTTATTCCCTGAACTTGGTAGGGATGAGGAGGTTTCTCAGACTCATCCATATCTTCCCGCATCCATGCACACATCCGTGCACTCGCACAGGCACATGCACGCGCACGCTCAGTCAGATTCCTCAAGTGGTGATAAACAGAGGCGTGCGCACAGCGACACCCATGCCAACTGCCGATTGGCCGCTGTCCCGGCAGATGTCGGCAGGAAGTGGCCGGGGCTGTTGGTGCCGCGCGGCAAACTGGGCCAGGACCTGTTCGAGAGCGGCGGCATGCGCGAGTTCCAGCAGGCACCGGGCCGCGCCGACATGGCGCAGCCCCAGCGCGTGCTGCCGCCGCCGCCGGCCGGACACAAGCGTGCCAGCTCCAGCCGGAAGCCGGCCGCGCTCGGCCAGCTGGCCGTGCCGCAGCAGAAGGAGGTGAGGTTGGACAGCTGGTCGTGCCACAGCAGAAGGAGGTGAGGTTGGACAGCTGGTCGTCCCACGGCAGAAGGGGGTGAGGTTGGACAGCTGGTCGTCCCACGGCAGAAGGGGGTGAGGTTGGACAGCTGGTCTTCCCACGGCAGAAGGGGGTGAGGTTGAACAGCTGGTCGTCCCACGGCAGAAGGGGGTGAGGTTGAACAGCTGGTCGTCCCACGGCAGAAGGGGGTGAGGTTGAACAGATGGCCATCCCACTGCAGAACAGGCTGGCCATTCCACAACAGGAAGAGGAGAGGCTGTATATACCGGCACAGGGGCAGTTTCAAGTGATGGTGTGGTCTTCGTTTTTCTTTGTGTTGTTGCTCTCTTACCTGGGTCTTGATGTGGAGGTGAATGGCAAGTGGAAGTATGGTAGACTTGTAATTTCTTGGCTCCTCGGAATGCTGCCATTGTTCTGTAATGTTTTGACTACCGTTATCGCCAAGTGTGTTAGATCCTCGACCGATTCCTTCTTCAATCATCAGGTGTTTTGTCAGTAGAAGGGAATGGTTTTGGTCAGAGTTTCTGCTGAGTCAGATAGACTTTTCACTGCCCTTGAGGAACCTCCTCACAGTACATATCGGAGCCTTCTGTCGCTGGTCGTGTCTGAACCAGGATGCCATGTGATGTTCGGTCGTCTTGCCAATACTGTGACACTGAGCGTCTGTGGTAAGGCGCGGATGGCAAGACGTCGAATAATTTTCCACCCATGAGGCCAGATTCGAACCCCACGAGCGCCGAAAAGCTCTCACATGCATAGCTCAGCAGAAACGTTGACCACCCTTCTCAGGACAAAACCCCTGACGAAGATCGGAGAAACAACTAAGCATAACGTTGTCTTCCATCTAACACACTTTAGGGCAGTGGTCCAAATTTTTGGAACATTTCATGCACCAGAAACACGCCACGGACATTTTCGCAATCCATGGACGTTACTGATGGTAGTCTGTGTTGGTGGTCGGCCTCTCTGCGGGGTTGGACAAACACGCTGCTCCTGGATTTTTCGCATCCTGAACATTATCCGTCCAGAAAATTGCCCTCTCACCTTTTTCACTTTCAGGTTGTTTGGCAATGAACCGCTCTGGGGTAAAATGCTCAAGATTGACTGGAATGTGCAAACTATGAAACTGACGTCAGGTTTGAAGAAATATATCCGCTCCGTACACGGTTACCCAAACGTTTTCCTCTCCACATACAGGACTACAACGTACAAATCCAACCCTGCCTCTCCGCGGCATTGCCGAAGCCACGTTCTCGTCAGATGATGGGAATGTGTCTGTCCCCAGTACCTGGAGTCGTGAGAGGAAGTGGAGTTGGAATTGGACGCACGAGGCGGACCGTGCCGTCGTCACCTGGTGTCATTGCCCGAGGACGCGTGCTGTGTCCTAGTTGTCAGGCACGTGGCCAGCAAGTGTCATTGTCCGCATGGTCACGCTCTGCGCTGCACGACCGCTGCCGGCAGGATAAAACGAGCCCCGTCAGTAACTTGACCTCCATGATATCGGGCTCGCTCCACACAGGACACCCTCAGCGACCGTTTGACCGCGGTGACCGCAGTATCAGCCGGGACCTGGCCGCCTGCGTACGACACACGACCCCGTCAATGACGTCACCTCGGCTGCCTCAGGAGCAGCCGGCCGAGGACGTGGACGGGCTGGGCGTGCTGCGGCCCCCGCAGGCCCAGGAGGCGGCGCCGGGCGAGCTGGAGGCTCCGGCCGATCAGCCCGCCCACCAGCAGCAGGTGGCGCCACCGCAGGCCGAGCGGCCCGCACTGGGAGAGGGCGCCGCCGTCAGCCTCAACGATGGCCTCGACAATCAGTACCCCAACGCACAGCTCAAAGGTGCGGGCGGCCACGGCGCCCGAGAGATGCGCCGCAGTTGGCCCAGCCACCAGTGGGCTGAGGTGTCTGTCGTGGCTTCATAATTTGGTGATGCTCTGGACGTCCTCATTTGTAGCGATCGCAACTGATCAAGGGCTCAACTTCAATCGTTGGAACGGATTTGGTTCATGCGAAGTTATCGCTCGCTGTTGACGTCATTGTGCCGTCAAAAAAGGCATGGCCGTGGAACATTTTTCGACGGCTAGTTTGTTACGCCTCAATATCAAACGGTTCTCGCGACCTGATGCAAAATGTATTCCTTTCCTTCATTCAGTCATTTATTCGACCCGCTGTTCGTGCGAAGAGCATGGTTACCGTAGATAATCTGCTACTTGCAGGTCTTGAGTGTCTAGTAGGTAGGTACGCTACATGCAGCAATGCTCGTCTTTCAAAGAGTGCCTTATTGGCGCTATATGATATGTGCAGTCGATGCGTCCCTAAGCCACAATAACTAACGAAGAGTGCTGTGTTTACGGATCCTTACGAAGCGTTTCACTCTGCATCGAAGCCGGCGCAAAATGTTGACATCTCTAGTTGTAATATCCTCCCCTCCACGTCAGATGATCTGGACGATCCTGACCGAGAGCAGGAGGCAGCTAACGAAGTGGACCTGATCCGTGGTCTGCAAGACCTCTCTAAAGGCGGCAAGGGAGGCGGTCGTGTCGACGGTACGTCGAGCGGCAGGTCACTGCTGAGCGGAGCGACAGGTCACGGCCGAGAAGGCGACAGACCTCGACTGGGAGAATGACGGACCTCGACTGGGAGAGTGACAGACCTCGACTGGAAGAATGACGGACCTCGACTGGGATAGTCACAGACCTCGACTGGGAGAGTGACAGACCTCGACTGGGAGAATGACGGACCTCGACTGGGAGAGTGACAGACCTCGACTGGGAGAGTGACAGACCTCGACTGGGAGAGTGACAGACCTCGACTGGAAACAGACCTCGACTGGGAAATAAGACCTCAACAGACCTCGACTGGGAGAGTGACGGACCTCGACTGGGAGAGTGACGACACCTCGACTGGGAGAGTGACAGACCTCGACTGGGAGAATGACGGACCTCGACTGGGAGAGTGACAGACCTCGACTGGGAGAGTGACAGACCTCGACTGGGAGAATGACGGACCTCGACTGGGATAGTCACAGACCTCGACTGGGAGAATGACGGACCTCGACTGGGAGAGTGACAGACCTCGACTGGGAGAGTGACAGACCTCGACTGGGAGAGTGACGGACCTCGACTGGGAGAATGACGGACCTCGACTGGGATAGTCACAGACCTCGACTGGGAGAGTGACAGACCTCGACTGGGAGAATGACGGACCTCGACTGGGAGAGACAGACCTCGACTGGGAGACAGACCTCGACTGGGAGAATGACGGACCTCGACTGGGATAGTCACAGACCTCGACTGGGAGAATGACGGACCTCGACTGGGAGAGTGACAGACCTCGACTGGGAGAATGACGGACCTCGACTGGGAGAATGACGGACCTCGACTGGGAGAGTGACGACACGGGTGACGCAACCAGTATGTATATCCGGAACCTCGCTGTCCGCCCAATACGAGCGTCCGCTTGTTGTATATTATTCGTTGTCTTCTCCAGTTCATCACCAACAGGTAAGTGTACCCAAGAACGTGTGAAGTCACAAGCATTGAAAAGCGTGTGCATGGCTGTCAAGTGACCAGACTGTGTCCGACACATCACTGACCGCCGTTCTCCTGTGTTACACGTCACTGACCGCCGTTCTCCTGACCGACACGTCACTGACCGCCGTTCTCCTGTCCGACACGTCACTGACCGCCGTTCTCCTGCCCGACACGTCACTGACCGCCGTTCTCCTGTCCGACACGTCACTGACCGCCGTTCTCCTGTCCGACACGTCACTGACTGCCGTTCTCCTGTCTTGCATGTCACTGACCGCCGTTCTCCTGTCTGACACGTCACCGACCGCCGTTCTCCTGTCCGACACGTCACTGACCGCCATTCTCCTGTCTTGCACGTCACTGACCGCCGTTCTCCTATCTTACACGTCACTGACCGCCGTTCTCCTGCCCGACACGTCACTGACCGCCGTTCTCCTATCTTACCACACGTCACTGACCGCCATTCTCCTGCCGACACGTCACTGACCGCCGTTCTCCTGTCTTACACGTCACTGACCGCCGTTCTCCTGTCTTACACGTCACTGACCGCCGTTCTCCTGTCCGACACATCACTGGCCGCTGTTCTCCTCCCGCACACGTCACTGACCGCCGTTCTCCTGCCCGACATGTCACTGACCGCCGTTCTCCTGTCCGACACTTCACTGACCGCCGTTCTCCTGCCCGACACGTCACTGACCGCCGTTCTCCTGACCGACACGTCACTGACCGCCGTTCTCCTGTCTTACACGTCACTGACCGCCGTTCTCCTGTCTTACACGTCACTGACCGCCGTTCTCCTGCCCGGCAGTCACTGACCGCCGTTCTCCTGCCCGACACGTCACTGACCGCCGTTCTCCTGCCCGACATGTCACTGACCGCCGTTCTCCTGTCCGACACGTTCACTGACCGCCGTTCTCCTGCCCGACACGTCACTGATCGCCGTTCTCCTATCTTAAACGTCACTGACCGCCGTTCTCCTGTCTTACACGTCACTGACCGCCGTTCTCCTGTCTTACACGTCACTGACCGCCATTCTCCTGCCCGACATGTCACTGACCGCCGTTCTCCTGACCGACACGTCACTGACCGCCATTCTCCTGTCCGACACGTCACTGACCGCCGTTCTCCTGCCCGACACGTCACTGACCGCCGTTCTCCTGCCCGACACGTCACTGACCGCCGTTCTCCTGTCCGCCACGTCACTGACCGCCGTTCTCCTGTCTTACACGTCACTGACCGCCGTTCTCCTGCCCGACATGTCACTGACCGCCGTTCTCCTGCCCGACATGTCACTGACCGCCGTTCTCCTGCCCGACATGTCACTGACCGCCGTTCTCCTGCCCGACACGTCGCTGACCGCCGTTCTCCTGCCCGGTACGTCACTGACCGCCGTTCTCCTGCCTTGCACGTCACTGACCGCCGTTCTCCTGCCCGACACGTCACTGACCGCCGTTCTCCTGCCCGACACGTCACTGACCGCCGTTCTCCTGCCCGACACGTCACTGACCGCCGTTCTCCTGACCGACACGTCACTGACCGCCATTCTCCTGCCCGACACGTCACTGACCGCCGTTCTCCTATCTTACACGTCACTGACCGCCGTTCTCCTGTCTTACACGTCACTGACCGCCGTTCTCCTGTGTTACACGTCACTGACCGCCGTTCTCCTGTCTTACACGTCACTGACCGCCGTTCTCCTGTCTTACACGTCACTGACCGCCGTTCTCCTATCTTACACGTCACTGACCGCCGTTCTCCTGTCTTACACGTCACTGACCGCCGTTCTCCTGACCGACACGTCACTGACCGCCGTTCTCCTGCCCGACACATCACTGACCGCCGTTCTCCTGACCGACACGTCACTGACCACTGTTCTCCTGTGTTGGCGCAGACGGGGAGCCGGCAGCGCCTGCGCAGCAGCCACCGTTACGGTAGGGTGGCACGGCTAGGGCATGGTCGGCAGAGGCGGCATATCACCACCGGCCACGGTGACCGGCTGCAGCAGTTGCCAGCCATTGGCACGGTGATCGGCTGCAGCGTTTTCAGCCATTGGCACGGCACCGGCGGTGTCGGGAAAGCGCTGCGTCGGCTGACTGACTATAGAAGCGTGTCTGAGGGTAGCACGGCAGAGACCTCTAAAGCAAACGGGGGCTGGAAGCTCGTTCGACTTATTTCGGCACAAAACTGGGCTTGTCCACTCGGCCATGCACAGATCGCAAATGGCCGGCCGCACCGACTCGTCAGCTGCGGCTGGAGTGACACTCGCCGTGACTGTTGCACGTCAAATGATTGGTGAGTCACTGGCCCGGTGCTGCCAGCATTCCCGACCGAGCGACACGTGTGGCTTGTGTTCGTGGAGTGGCGAATGGAAGGCTCTAAACCTCAATAGCAACAGCTACGATTGGCGAATGGCGACCCCGGTGGCACCAGCATTTCCGACCGAGCTGCACGTACGCCGTGCACTCGTGGGTTACAAGTGCCTGCCGTATCAGCGGGGCTGCCGGCGTGGACGGTCGTTGCGGCTGCCTTCTCTGGGCGGCAGCCACGGTCGGCTGTGGGCGGACTGTCGTGGGCGCGCAGATCACCGCGCGGTGTGGCGGGAGGTGTCACGTGCGTCGGGTGGCCGCGCACGCTTCCCCGGCGGTGGTCCAACGGGCCGTACCTTCGGACGCCAAGACCGGAGAGCGTGGCTCCACGTGGCGTGCTGGCGCTGTTGTTGGACTTTGTCGTGCACCGTTCTGTGATTAAGTGTGCATGCTATGATGACTTATCGTGCTCGATTCCGATTGTGATGCGTTTCTGTGTGACGTTTGCGTCACGTGACGCAGCTGTTGAGTTTGTGTTCGCTGCGGACCTTTTGATTATATTATGGGCGCAAGTACTGGGTTCCGGTCCCCTCTATGGGCTGCAAACAATCACGACTTTGAATTTCACCACTAGATGGTGCGCCATAGAACAATCAAGACTACAATGACGTGTCATAGCTTGCATTACTTGAATGTGAATTTGATGTGCACGTGTGCACATTGCGCGTCGCATAATCAACGGATATTCCCCGCCTAACACTATCGATACGGGTGGGGGATAATCACTGTTGATCGTGCGCATGCCTTGCTCCTCCCTGTGCTGGGGCGCGCATTGGTCCTTTTCACCGAGCTGTTCGCACTAGTGTGTCCAAGTTCGCGGTTTTATGCGTCGAGAGAGGGATGTAAAGAAAGTTTCAATTTTAAGTAACCTGCAAATCTTGAGGAATGTAGTCAACAGCACCTGAATTTGAGCCTATTTCGAGCCAACGGATCAGCTGAACGCGGTTCACTCTCCATTGGCTATTCCGCATTTACCATGAATAATATTACCTTTACATCTTGACGCCCAGCCGAGCGAAATTGAACACCCCAGCGAGTCGCAAGCCAGCGTCTCGACCGTGCGAAGCTCTACGACGGACCACTGTCGCGTCGTGGTGTGGCCGCTGCACTGTGGCGCAAACCGTGGCAGACGGTACGACACGCTGTCGCCTGACCGTGGAGCGGTGGAGGGACGGCTCGGGTCAGACTGCCGCCTGACTGGAGCGGTGCAGGGACGGCTCGGGTCAGACTGCCGCCTGACTGGAGCGGTGCAGGGACGGCTCGGGCAGACTGCTGTGGAGCGGTGGAGGGACGGCTCGGGTCAGACTGCCGCCTGACTGTGGAGCGGTGGAGGGACGGCTCGGGTCAGACTGCCGCCTGACTGTGGAGCGGTGGAGGGACGGCTCGGGTCAGACTGCCGCCTGGCTGGAGCGGTGGAGGGACGGCTCGGGTCAGACTGCCGCCTGACTGTGGAGCGGTGCAGGGACGGCTCGGGTCAGACTGCCGCCTGGCTGGAGCGGTGGAGGGACGGCTCGGGTCAGACTGCCGCCTGACTGGAGCGGTGGAGGGACGGCTCGGGTCAGACTGCCGCCTGACTGGAGCGGTGGAGGGACGGCTCGGTGCCGCTGACTGGAGCGGTGGAGGGACGGCTCGGGTCAGACTGCCGCCTGACTGGGGAGCGGTGGAGGGACGGCTCGGGTCAGACTGCCGCCTGACTGGAGCGGTGGAGGGACGGCTCGGGTCAGACTGTCGCCTGACTGGAGCGGTGGAGGGACGAGCGGCCGACGGCGGTCGGCTCGTCAGACTGCCGCCTGGCTGGAGCGGTGGAGGGACGGCTCGGGTCAGACTGCCGCCTGACTGTGGAGCGGTGGAGGGACGGCTCGGGTCAGACTGCCGCCTGACTGTGGAGCGGTGGAGGGACGGCTCGGGTCAGACTGCCGCCTGACTGTGGAGCGGTGGAGGGACGGCTCGGGTCAGACTGCCCCTGACTGTGGAGCGGTGGAGGGACGGCTCGGGGCAGACTGCCGCCTGACTGGGAGCGGTGGAGGGACGGCTCGGGTCAGACTGCCGCCTGACTGGAGCGGTGGAGGGACGGCTCGGGTCAGACTGCTGTGGAGCGGTGGAGGGACGGCTCGGGTCAGACTGCCGCCTGACTGGAGCGGTGGAGGGACGGCTCGGGTCAGACTGTCGCCTGACTGAGGGTGGAGGGAGGTGTGTGGAGCGGTGGAGGGACGGCTCGGGTCAGACTGCCGCCTGACTGGAGCGGTGGAGGGACGGCTCGGGTCAGACTGCCGCCTGACTGGAGCGGTGGAGGGACGGCTCGGGTCAGACTGCCGCCTGACTGGAGCGGTGGAGGGACGGCTCGGGTCAGACTGCCGCCTGACTGGAGCGGTGCAGGGACGGCTCGGGTCAGACTGCCGCCTGACTGGAGCGGTGGAGGGACGGCTCGGGTCAGACTGCCGCCTGACTGGAGCGGTGGAGGGACGGCTCGGGTCAGACTGCCGCCTGACTGTGGAGCGGTGCAGGGACGGCTCGGGTCAGACTGCTGTGGAGCGGTGGAGGGACGGCTCGGGTCAGACTGCTGTGGAGCGGTGGAGGGACGGCTCGGGTCAGACCCGACGCCGGGTCATTCGCAGTCGTTTTTGTCGGCACACTCGCGTTGTGATAGTGTACCGCGCCGCTGTCGTGTCGCAGCTGTCGTATCGCAGCACCGCGCCGCTGTCGTATCGCAGCACCGGCCCGCTGTCGTATCGCAGCACCGCGCCGCTGTCGTATCGCAGCACCGCACCGCTGTCGTATCGCAGCACCGCGCCGCTGTCGTATCGCAGTACCGCGCTCATTTTTGCCACTCGTCTTTGTGTGTGTTCGCGATCGATAATTTTGACATTATATTAATTGTCTGGTTGCAAGGTTGTTTTTTTGGTGAAAGGATGTCGCTTGATCTGCGAGATCAAGAGAATATGTGCCGTGGGTTGGACAGATCCAGCATTGATCTCAGCCCGTCACTTAGCGATCCCCATTTGCACTTCATCAAAACGGTGCATCTCATTTGATCGTGCCCTTTTCAGTTGGAATAATTTGAGTACGCGGCACATGCTTGTAGCCTCGCAAGTGATTCATAATATAATTGTTAACTCAAAGCGGGTTGTTTGACCCTAGCCATGCTTCCTGTGTCCGACGTGATTTCTTCGGAATCTTGACTGATTTTGGGGAGCCCGTGTCGCTTTTCCGGGTCTCAACGTAATTGTCCAGGGTCCGGCTCGATTTCCTTGGGTCTGTGGCTACATATTCGTTGACGGCGGTGGCATTTTTGATTAGTTGGAACGTCTTCGGGAACGTCTTGTTGGAACCCTATGTGTTTTTCGGGTCCCTGGCGGGAATTGTGCGACTCCGAAGTGATTTCCCAGGTCCAGGTTGATTTTCCGGGGACTCCGCTTGATTTGGTGTGGCCCCGGCTTAATTCTTGTCCGGTCTCGATGCGATTTTTGGGGCGCCGGCTTATTTTTAGTGACCCCAGTGTGACCATCCGTGGCCCCGGTGCTATTTTTCCGAACCCAGCACAGTTTTGTGTAGCTCATCACCTCTTTGGGGGGGGGGGTGTGTTTCCTATTTTTTTGCTCCTCTTCGGTATGCCACTGCTGCTGTGTAAGTAGATACATTAATCAGTCAGGGATGGCAGACGTGGGCTTGTATATTGCCAGCATCGCAAAACTGATTCAATTAAGCCGTACAGATTTCGGATTGGATTCGATTTGGATTGGATTGTATGTAGTTTTTACAACACTCAGATTTAGATGTGGTTAAGATTGTTCTGTTTTCTGTTTTGTGATTAAGCTTTACTGTTGGTGTTATTGTAATTTGATTGTTATCCTGGTTGTCATTAGATGTGGATTAAATATAGATCATTGAATCCAGATCGCATCGGATTCAGATGTAGACAAGGAACTGGATCCTAATCAGATCCAGATCGCATCGGATCGAAAAATGAAATCCACGTTCTGGGTACTAAGTTCAGTTTTACAAAAGGAAGTCCGCAGGTGATCCTTCGGCCATTTCCAGGGGCACTGCCGACTACGGCTATTTATGGATTACATCCCGGAACCTGTTGCGTAGTTTGGCTTAGCCTAAGTGGAGTCAAATCATTTGACCTCAAACTGACTTGGAAGAGTGTAGCTACACAGGAATCGAACACGACGGAAGGTGAAAGTCGTGATCTCTGAAATGTTCTTCACGTTGTCTGCGTGGTGCCTTGCTCAATGTACTGACAAAAGAAGAATAGGTAGATGTCCTTCTTATTATTTAATTACTTTCTCTCGATAATTCATAATTGATAGATGATACCACTTATTAGGGCCGAAACCATTCATGGATTGTTCTTTGTCTACATCTGCAGGCAGCCGAGCAGCCAGATGTCCATGTCGATGCGGGGGCACGGCAACGAATGCGGGGGGGGGAAATTTGCTAAACCCGCTGCTAGGTACACCCTATATAGTATAATGTAATGCTAATAGTATAACATACCTTGTGTAGCTAGTATGAAGCTCAATTTATTAGCTTGATCAAAACATAGGGGTCCAAGTTTCAACAACAACACGGACCAGCATCCCCCACACTCATCAATGTCTTTATATCTTGCCTATCCAGCCCTATTCACTTGATATCATGCAACACATGTGACTTGGGTGCCCTACCAATAATTGTCAAACTCCATACGCGCCCGCCAAATAGTAGTCCACCCTATTTTTAAATACATTCAATGGTGGACTCCACACAACATCAGCAGGCAGGCTAGTCGACTGATCAACAATCATTTGACTGAAGACCTGTTGTCGCTTAGCTGTCCTACACCTTTGTTTGTTTAGCCTGATTTGATGTGTTGAATTAAATAGAAGGACAACATTCCGATTGGCCTGGTCTATCCCTTTAATAATTGTACGCATTTCAATTATATCACCCTTTAATCTCCTATACTTTGAGTCAGTGCATATATAATGCCATAAGTCTTTCCCATATTCTGACTTACCTAGTCCACTGATGAGTCTAGGGGCTTTGCTGTGCACTCTTTCCAGCATATCTATATCTTTTTCTAAGTAGGGGCTCCATGCCTATTCAAGTCTAAGTAGGGTCGCACATAGGCCAAGTACAGCCTCTCCACCACTTCTTTGCTCTTATACTTCACACTTCTATTAATGGCTGGAAGTGAATCTGGATTGAAAATTTCCGGTAAAAATACAATTCTTCCCAAAGTGAGATTATTGGAGGAGGGGCCGGGCGGTTCTGCTGCAACCGTCGTCATCGCATTCAGTGCCCATGTGCGATCCAACTCTGCTACGCAGATCTCCAATTTAGACGGGTAATACGGCGGCCGACTGCGTGTGACTTGCGTTTTAACCGCCAGCAAATGTAAAACACTTGCAATTTTCACTGGGCATCTTGCGTGCCAGCAAAAAGTATTATACGCACGTGAATGATTATAAATCAAGATAGGTTATTCGCTTTCGTCAATTTAACCACGAGAACATTAGTGGGTGTGAGCTACTGGCGTGTACCTTTTCGCCGACTTGCACGTCAACTTAAAATCTTAGGGATTCGGGTGAGAAGTCGTCCTCAGATTTCCCTTCTTCTGGGTTGAGTTGAATCCTGCAAAATAAATCCAGATGGTTCAGAACCCACGGATTCCAGTGGTGGCGATTCCCTTTCCAATTTTCCAATGGTTGTAATATTTACTGCTGAGGTTCATGCTTCCGATAAACACCTTCGGGTCACAGACTTGGGCTCGGTTCGCACTGTGGCACTTTGCCGCTTTCCTGGCGTTTATTCATCGGTTGTAGGCCGTTTCGTCAAACAAACGGCAACCGAACGTATTTCAGACGCCCATCAAAACTGCTTTTTACGGACGTTTAACGCGAGCGTCGCACAGTGTGCACCGGGGTATGTCGCGACCGGGTAATGAACGTCTATCTGGCGTCCAAATGATAGATTTAGTCTCTTTCCAACGCCGATTCGGCGATTACGGTTCTGTTGGTGTGACTGAGTAGTCGCGAGATATTCGAAGTGTTGTTCGCTGTCTATAACCAGGTTGGAAACATTCATTTGCGTGTGGCTAGAATATTGCATTTCATAACACACCTCTTTTGACCACGTGGTAGGGAGGTAGCCCTGGAAAATAGTCACAGGTGGAATTGTATGCAATGTTGTGTTGAGTTTGTGTTTTATTGGCACTGAAAAAGCATGCTTGTTCACCCAAGATGGAAAGGTGGGAACTAATATTTTGGGTTTGTGCATGCAGCCCTGACCAAATCTTGCTAGTATCTCTGAAGAACATAGCCATGTAGGAAATCATTGGCCCAGTGAGTTTGTTGAGAGTCCTTATGCCAAAATAAGAAGTGAATCATGCAAAATTATGCAAGTTTTGCTATCCAGTTGAGCTGAGCAGGCTTGCAGTCAAGTCTATCACAGCATTCAACATTATTTGCTCATTTGGAAAATAATGGCACATTCATATGTGTTGTATTGGCACCGAAAAGGCATGCTCGTTCACCAAAGATGCAAAGGTGGGAAATAATATTTTAGGCTGTGCATGCAGCCCTGACAAAATCTTGCAAGTATCTCTGAAGAACTTAGCCATGTATGTAATCATTGGTCCAGTGAGTTCTAAGTACCTATTGTAAGCAGTGAAAAACACTGACTATTGATGATACTCCAAACGCAACGTGGTACTGCTACGTCACGCATCATGGTAAAAAGAAACATATTCCTCGTTTCCATTGCTGTAATTGTCAATTCATGATAATTTTCCGAGCTAAGAGCATTGGTTGTGCATGCCCGGTGCAAACTGCAGATGCTCTCTTTTCTGATGTATGCATGATATGCACATTGAAATATGTACATGCTAATTTTGGTGCTTGGTCTTTGGAGTAAGCTTGTAGTCAAGTCTATCACGGCATTCAACATTATTTGTGTTAAAAAATGATGCAATATAAGTCGATCACAGATGATGTATGGTATTCCACCGAGATATTAATGATTTCACTCAAACCCCTGTCATGCATTGCACATTAGCTGGCTTTCATACATTTCAAAAAGTTCCTCACCAGTACAAACAAAAACTTGAACATTGCTTGCTGAGCTCACCATACGATTGGTTAAAACACTGAAATACATTTTAATATTTAAGTATATTTAATATGTCTATATACATGTACACACACACACACATGTATATATATATACATATATATATATATATATATATATATATATATATATATATATATATATATATATATATATATATATATATATATATATATATATATATATATATATATATATATATATATATATATATATATATATATATATATATATATATATATGTGTGTGTGTGTGTATGTATGTACATATATTTAAAACACGGTATGTCGGAGCTAGACCCCATGAGCAGAAGCGTGAGGAAATCTTCATCTTTCATGGGACAGGAAATGCAGTGGTCAATAACTTAAAAGCAAAAAAATCAGATTCGCGATAAACGCGCGATATATTCCAGCTTGCATCGGTACAAATATGCCGGATTTCCGCGCCACTTGGATCGGCGGCAGTCGTATCAGAATGCTCTCATTGGCCTCATAACTGATTCGCAAGGAAGCACAAAATGAACGTTTTCGTTCGGGGAAACAGCGTGAGTTATTCTCGGTGTATTTCCGCTCGTTTTACGTCTATCTTCTCTCTGACGTTTGATATCCGTTCGTTTTACGAATGATCGATGCTCCCAATCAGCATGTGTGAACCGAGTTTTAAGCGTCGAAAGAGCAGCTTTTCTTTCCGTAAAATGTCCTGTCCCGTGCTTCATAGAAGTTCGCTTTCGTCTATAAATACCCCACTGCACATCATATACCATCACCCACCTTTCCCGGGAACGTTAGATGCTGAAATCTACCTTCGGTTAGGTTTGCTGTACCATGATGGAGCTCAGGTGGGGCGGAGATGTTAGCATATCCAAGTCACGCCCGGGTGGAATAGCAGCCCTCAGCGAGGGATTGCAAGTGCAGCATGGAACTTGCACTGTATTGGAATAAAATAAGTATCTACCAAAATAATTTTTATCTCAGGTATATTTCATTAATCCAAAGTTTAACGCCGAGAGTCATCACAAACGCAAAATATATATCCGACCAGCAACACTGCAGCTCTTCTACGGCATTCCCATGAATGAAGCATGACTGACATAAATTCATAAGTTGCACCCAGTAGCGAAGCGATAAATTTCTTAAGATGGGTCGACCAGAAAAAATAATGAAGTGAAACAAAACGCTTTTGACGTCCTAAGTGCGTCGATGATTTTTAGTTTTGCGTTGTGAAAATGTCTTATCTTACCCAGCGTATTTTTCTTTGCTGAGAGGGCAGGACTCCCCCTCCCTTCCCTTCCTCCTTTGGCTGCAAAACCGCGCTTATAATGCATATAATGAGGTATCGCCTAGACAGCTGAATAGCACGACGGACCCTTTCACTTCCATGCACATTCCGATAGCACGACGGACCGCAGGACCTCAGTGAAAATAAACGTTTTGTGACGCCGCGCTAATCCGTAAATTGAGCCTCATCTAGTGCCTGGCCCGCCCCGGGGCGCCACCGGTCCCTCGCCGGCCGGCTGAGTGACGATCGGCCGCCCGCGCACGCCATTGGTCGTCAGGCGCCAGGCTCCGCCCACCGCGGTTCGGCGCCACTCGGCCCGGCGCGGCTCCGGACTGCCGCTAGGAGCTCTGCCGAGGAGGGTCCGCGCACCGTCAGCGCCAGTGCTATGTTGGAGAACGGCGGGGCACTGCAGTCGATCGAAGCGATGTGCAAGGACATGGACAGCGGAGGTGAGTGCTGGCACGTGCAGCGGCAGGGATGAGCTGGAGACGCTCGTGATGCCAGGAGACCAACTGCTTCAGCTGATCGTCGCATAGTCGGTATGACGTGGAAGATGCGCTTTGAGCGCCGGTGCTGGTTTTGTAGGCTACATCAACTGAAATGTGCCTTCAAATTGTGTTCAAAGTTAACTGATGTGCTGGGTTTTTGTAATGGCCGAGGTAGGACACTGGAGTTTGTTGAAAATGGTGCAATTAGAGTCGGGTTTCCGAGTCCTGGCAAGTCCTTTATGCTCCGCAAGATTACTGCGGCAGATTGCAGCATGCTATGAACGAGACAAGCGTTGATTGAATGGAAGTGCTAATCGTATATTTTTACGATTTTCTACACACTAATGAAGAATAACAAAAAAAAACTTAAGATTCTTTCGCAACTTCTTTCGATCTACCTTGACACAACGTGTGGCTGGAAGTGGTGGATAGGAAACGTTTTTAGCAGATTTACTTTAAAATGTCGGCATTTAGCGTTAGAAATGAAACCTCGGCTTCATATAGGTACTATAGGAAGTGTATCAAATGCCAAGCATAAGAGAAGCCATATCCCATCTACTACCGATGAGGAATGCCGTGAAAGCGTTCTTTGAATTGGAAAAACGAAGTCGTTTCAGGTGGCTTTTTTCCACTTAGAGCTAGTTTTGCATTAACTGGTTCGTGTAATTGGGTATTAATTAGTTGCATGATTTTCACAAATCGATTAAACGATGGCTACTGGTGGTGCCACACTGAGCTTTGCGTGTCTAGATGCTCCCATCGGTCATTCCATCCATATAATACGACACGTATCAATGAATGTAGCTGCTCTGCGGCCAAAGACAGACAAAAGAGTGATTAAAGCAGAAGCTTTCCCAATGGTGTCAATTCCCATCGACAGTCAACTCTGCCAACAACCCTTCAAAATACATTCAGCTGCTTGCCCAAATGCAGCAACAAAATGCGAACATCGGTTTGGGGTCACTGTACCGATGCAGCAGAGGTCCTTTGTATTTTACCGAAGTCAGATCTTTAAAGCCAATGGACTTTGGCTTTAAACAATAGATAATAGGTGATGCCCATTATCCAGCTGCTAATTGTCCTGTCTACAAAACTGACCAATGTAAAAGTCAGTTATGTTTTGACATGAAAGAGTGCTTGATCAGCACCGTTTGAAAAAGCATGGTATGCCATTACCAACACAGTCCTTTTGTGCGATGGGTCCATGTTGTACACACATTTACTTTGGGCCTATATTGCGTTTTCATAAGTTATGTCAGCGACAGCCCCCGGATCTGCTTCGTTTTTCCATGTTTAATGTTCGCTGCAGCCGGTTTTATGCTTGATTATAACTTTATGTGCGTGTGTTTGTATGTCTACGGAGAGCACGTCACTTAGCGGTGCCTGCACCTATATTATGATCGAAAGTTTGTGGGCTTGAACCTCGCTAAGCGCAAACGTTCTCGACCTCCGTAGGCACAGCCGGCGTCAGGCAACAGCAACCGTTTGTGACTCCAGCATCTGAACACGTCGTAAAATTAGACCTCAACGAGCCTTGCATGTCACAGTGTCGTTGTTACCGAGCCGTCTCTGCGTCACGCAGCTCGTGACGGCTGTGTCGTGTGACTGACGGTGCTGGCTTCCACAGCCGAGCTGGTCGAGTCCTGTCCGTGACAGCTGTGTCGTGTGACTGACGGTGCTGGCTTCCACAGCCGAGCTGGTCGAGTCATCTCCGGTGGCGCCCGACTCGCCGTCGGCGGGCGAGGCGGCAGAGCGGCGGCGCAGCGTCTCCACCGACGACTCGGGCAGCGGCAGCGACGAGAGCGGCGGCAGCTCGACCGGCCGGCGGCCGGCGCGCACCGTGTTCTCGGCCGCACAGATGGCAGCACTGGAGCGCGAGTACGCCGCCAACCGGTACCTGAGCACGCCGCAGCGCCGCCAGCTGAGCCGGCAGCTGCAGCTGGCCGAGAGCACCGTCAAGGTGTGGTTCCAGAACCGGCGCATGAAGGAGAAGCGCCAGCAGAGCGAGAGTCAGATGCACTACCTCAGCCAGGTGATGCACAACTACATGTTCCAGCTGCACTGCGCCGGCGTCGTGCCGCCGGCCGGCGCGCTGCCCATGCCGGCCGTGACGTCAGCACACGTGACGTCACCAGTGATGCAGGCCGCGCCGCCGGCGCTTCCGTCCGGCCCGGCGTCGCCGCTGGCCGGCTGCTCCGGCGAGATGACGTCACCGTTGATGGCTCCGCCCATGCCGATGCCGTCACCGGTGGACCTCTGTCGGCCTCGGACTCGACCCCACGCCCACCTGTTCAGGCCGTACGCGCTCTGAACGCCGCGTGACAGCCGGTGTCGCCCGGTGTTGGATGTCAGCCCCGCTGGTGGGTCATCTGGTCGCGCCGTGTGGAGCGCGTCGTTGTCGTGTCAAATCCGTCGTTGGAGGAGGCGTGTGTCAGCTGATTTTGGATATACTATGACGCGCAGGAGACATTTTTTACGCTTCCCTACATGGGTGTATGTGTTTCACGCCGGTTGCACAACGCGAACTCGTTGAAGTAGTTGGGCCGCATTGCCGGTGAGTCAGCGTGTTTCCCGAGTTTTACGACTCTGTCCCTGCCCACGTTCCGAGAGTCGCCGAGTGTGTCATCGCTTATAGCGTGTTGGTTTCGTCGGTGTCTACTGTTCGGGTGTTAGTACATGTGCGACACAGGCTTTGTTATCGCTGTGTCACCTCGTGACTCGGTCTGTCCTGTTTCCGGTGTGCACTGCAGATATATGCTTGACGATTGTGGTACGGTGATGAATTATTGTGTACCTGGATTCATTTCATCTACTATGTGTAGTTTCAACCGTTGCCGTTTGCATGTTAGGCTGGTCAGTTCGTGCATGAAGAAGGTTGACCTATTGTCTGTGTAGTTGTATGTTGTTGTGAAGTGTACTTGCTGTATGCTGACATTATTCTGTTACCGATGTGAATACATTTATTCTTGTACCGAGAAACCGTCAGTATTTCTCCGAAGAGTCATTTTGACGTAGCTGAGTAAAACATTGCGAAAACAACTTTATTCAGAACGATTCGTCAGTTTTATTCTGAACTCCCTTCCACTACTATCAAAACGGAATGCCATGTCGCCAAAGCGCAGCAAATGACACGACCAGGAAAGGCATCAAGATCAACTAAGAATAATTGCACCAGCCTCACACCTAAGATAACACCCAAGCTCACGAGCGAACTTCTCTGGTTTATTGTCCGCCTCACGGCGGGGGACTGGAGCCCCCTGACTGAGGCTAGCGTCGGTCCGCGCCAGTGTCGGCGGCGCCCGGCCACCAGTGTCGGTGTCGGCGCCCCTGGGTCTCCGCCAGTGTCGGTGTCGACGCCCCTGGGTCTCCGCCAGTGTCGGTGTCGACGCCTCTGGGTCCCACCAGTGTCGGTTCACCCGGCCCCCAGTGTCGGTGTCGACGCCTCTGGGTCTCCGCCAGTGTCGGTGTCGACGCCTCTGGGTTCCACCAGTGTCGGTGTCGACGCCTCTGGGTTCCCACCAGTGTCGGTGTCGAGCCCCCCACCAGTGTCGGTGTCGACGCCCCTGGGTCTCCGCCAGTGTCGGTGTCGACGCCTCTGGGTCTCCGCCAGTGTCGGTGTCGACGCCTCTGGGTCTCCGCCAGTGTCGGTGTCGGCGCCTCTGGGTCTCCGCCAGTGTCGGTGTCGACGCCTCTGGGTTCCCACCAGTGTCGGTGTCGACGCCTCTGGGTTCCCACCAGTGTCGGTGTCGACGCCCCTGGGTCTCCGCCAGTGTCGGTGTCGACGCCTCTGGGTCTCCGCCAGTGTCGGTGTCGACGCCTCTGGGTTCCCACCAGTGTCGGTGTCGACGCCTCTGGGTTCCCACCAGTGTCGGTGTCGACGCCCCTGGGTCTCCGCCAGTGTCGGTGTCGACGCCCCTGGGTCTCCGCCAGTGTCGGTGTCGACGCCTCTGGGTCTCCGCCAGTGTCGGTGTCGACGCCTCTGGGTCTCCGCCAGTGTCGGTGTCGGCGCCCCTGGGTCTCCCAGTGTCGGTATCGACGCCTCTGGGTCTCCGCCAGTGTCGGTGTCGACGCCTCTGGGTTCCCACCAGTGTCGGTGTCGACGCCTCTGGGTTCCCACCAGTGTCGGTGTCGACGCCCCTGGGACTCCGCCAGTGTCGGTGTCGACGCCTCTGGGTTCCCACCAGTGTCGGTGTCGACGCCTCGGGTTTCCGCCAGTGTCGGTGTCGACACCCTGGGTCTCGCCAGTGTCGGTGTCGACGCCGGGTCTCCGCCAGTGTCGGTGTCGACGCCCGGGTCCACAGTGTCGGTGTCGACTTGGGTCTCGCCAGTGTCGGTGTCGACGCCTCGGGTCTCCACCAGTGTCGGTGTCGACACCTCTGGGTCTTGCAGTGTGGTGTCGACGCCGGGTCTCCGCCAGTGTCGGTGTCGACACCTCTGGGTCTCTGCCAGTGTCGGTGTCGACGCCTCTGGGTTTCCGCCAGTGTCGGTGTCGACGCCCCTGGGTCTCCGCCAGTGTCGGTGTCGACGCCTCTGGGTCTCCGCCAGTGTCGGTGTCGACGCCTCTGGGTCTCCGCCAGTGTCGGTGTCGACGCCCCTGGGTCTCCGCCAGTGTCGGTGTCGACGCCTCTGGGTCTCCGCCAGTGTCGGTGTCGACGCCCCTGGGTCTCCGCCAGTGTCGGTGTCGACGCCCCTGGGTCTCTGCCAGTGTCGGTCTGCCGTCCTCTCTAGGTCATTGACGGATCACTGCAGACGCCAGCAGCCCCTCCGTTGTAGTGACCTGGTGACAGGCCAGTCCCCGGCCGTAGTCGACGTGAAATACCGGGGTAGCGGCGCCTACCGGCTGCCGGAGCATACGCACCATTTTCTGGTGGAAATCCCGGTACTCACGGATCTATAGTTTGCGGTCAGATCACTCACAATCACGCTCCAATGCCATCTCGACACACCTTCGGATGAGTAAATAACCGACCATTTGTCATTTGGATGACCGATCGTTGGAAGGAAAATAACTATGATCAACACTGAAGCGTGAACCTGCTCGAACCAACCCGAGCGTCCATGCAATGTTTAAGTTTCTGAATGCCGCAGGCGATTTATGCAGCTGCTCCCGGTTTCGAGGCGCAGCTGTGAGTTAATGACTACCGGTTGTTATGGTGAGAAATTGGCCTCTTAGTCCGGGAAATATTTCCATCGTTGGCAGCGCCGCTGAGCTAATGTGACGGCTCATGTGTTGTTAAGTGAGAGAAGTGCCAGGTGCGCGGTAGTCGGTCGATAAGCAACATGTTTATTTATTCATGTTCAGTGGATAGTGCTCAGCTCGCCGTAAAAAGAATGCACAGCACTTATTTAGAGTTGTCAACTGAGCCAAGAAATATGAGGGATGTCATCAAAATGAGAGATGACCACGGAACATGTTGCATGTTGAACATGCTGCATGATTGCATGTTCCGAAATGCGGAAAAATGATGAACCCCGGAACAGACGTGAGAGTTCCATACATTCTGAGAAAGCCCCTCTCAACAGGACAGTGAAGTCTCAGTTATTTCATCATCAGTGGCATGGGTCACGTGTATAATCCATATAGGGACCGCGGGGGCATGTCTCCAGCAATATGTCTAAAACATATGCTTTCTTTACCATAGCCGGTTATTGGTTTCTACGACAAGTCGACCGTTGAGTCATGTAGCGTCGCCAATCTCTCACGCCGATTGGTCGCGGGCGAGGAGACTCGAAGGTCGCGGGCGAAGGCGAGACTCGAACCCACGATCCTGCAATCATGAGACGGGCAACTTACCTCCAGACAAGTCGTTCCCGCTTTTTCTATCCCCCTTTATTGTCAGGACTGATTCTATTTTTGAATCCTTCTAATCCTATGTTTCGTAAAAACAGAAATTGTTCCATACAGTCTGAATTTGTGACTTTAAATAAAAGAGAAAATTGGGAGTGGGGATGGCCGAGTGGTTATGGTGTTGAGCTCTGGGTAGCAAGGGCCCTGGGTTCGACACTCACACCACTCGGGACATTTCCCATTCCCATTCCCAGTGTGGGCGGCACCATTAGCCGTGATAGTGCATAAAGTGCGTCGAGAACAACCGAATAAACAAACACTCAAAGGAGATAATTGCGAATGCAGAAAAACATTGCCGAATTTAATTAGATTAAGATAAACACATTTATTTAAAAAGCACGAATACACCACTTATACAGAGCGCACGTCTATTGCGCACTCTGCAAACTCAGAGGGAACCGTAATCGTAATATCTACAGAAACGGACGTGACCCACAGAACGAAGGGGGGGGGGGGCACATAGATGGACAAAAGGCTCGTAGCAAATAGCCATCCAAAAGCTACTGTAAGCATTCTGAGTATTTATATAAGTTGACATGCACTGCATACTACTCTTTTGCTTATGTCGCTTCCCTTGTTCTGGGGAAAACGTACCTGTCTGTGATCATATATAATAAAGAATACAGTCGGACGGTAATAACAAACAGTCAGTAGAAGTGTCCGAATTCGATTAAGTGCGCCTCAAGGAGTGGAAAGCATCACAAATCGAGTATCTGAAAGATCTTCTCCTTTAGCATGACAGGCAATATAGATAGTGTCGTTGGGCGTCAGCACACATTTTTGCACTCATAAGCACACATATTTTTCAAATGGCATCAGCACATATTTTTTGCAATGATCCTGGGCAAATACGAGCAATGAACCACGTATCAACACGCAGCATGCGTTGTAATGCCGTTGTGCATTGACTATCGAATGTGAATGCCTTCTGGGGTACATCAAGACCCACTCAGACAAACACCAGACGGACTGGCGGATCCTGAAGACTTCATCAGCCGCACGACTATCGCCACGGTATGGATCTAGGGAGGCATCATTCCAAAGTTCGCGACATCTAAGCTTAGTTGCTTCGGCGTTTGCAGGTTAAAAACAACATCATTAAAAATATATCTTCGTGGCGCGCTATTCAAAACCGTGACGACGCCCTAGTCCAGCCAACAGCAGCTTCCCCTGCCTGCTCCCTGCAGGTGTACACTGGCATTGAGGTCAGTGCAGGACAGCGACCCAAATACCACCGACACAGACACACCGAGTGCACATACTGGCCGGAGGAGAACGGAGCGCGGTGCGGTATGCCGGTGGCGGCCGCAGCCGCCGACACAGAGACACCGCGTGCACATAGCGGCCGGAGCGGGGCCATAAATACCGACAGTCGGGCGGTCGACCATGCCGGCGGTGATGCGACGATGTGGGCGGCGTCACTGCCGACCGGCCCACACAAAGTGCGCCGCCGCCGCCGCGCCAGATCCGCCGCGATACGCGCTCGCGGCGGCCGCGTCGCGCCCGCGCCGCCTTTGTCGCGCCGTGTGAGACGTGTCCGGAGGTGCGTGCGCCCCCCCCCGTGTCGCCATCTCACCGTCGCGTTAGTCGTCCGGCGCCCTTGCGCGCGCCAGTGCGGCTGCATTGCGCAACGGCGCTGCTTTTGACGAGGGCTGACGATGAGCCGACGGCCGACATCTCCCACGCGGTGGCAGGCTGGCCAATTTCAACAACAACAACAACAACAACAACAATGAGCTGCGACCCGCGATCGTTGCTCACTCGCCGGCACCCTTTTTGAAACGCTTCTATTGGCTTGTTCGTCGCCTCCGCTGTTTCTGCCTTCTGACTACCGGATGATGCCACTGAAGTTTATTCAGCGTGAGTTTATTTGTTTTCCAATGAGAACGGTTAATAGGCCGTATAGCGGCGCTAATTGAAAGAAAAGCCAGGTTGAATTGGACATAAATCCGTTGGACGGCCAATGTAATTCGCGTCCGACACTTTTATGTGCGCTCCAATGAAGGCCGGCGCCGTCGGCAATCAAATCTCAGCAGCGCTCTTATTACCTGGCCTGCGAAGCTTAGCGAAGGCAAGCGCCGAATGCGTAATAGGGAGAAATCGGAAGGGAGACCTTGACGCTTCACCTCATCCTCCCCTCCGGTACACCGTTAGCTGTTTAGTTCGTTAGTTTGATATTTGGACTTTAGGGCACTTCGTCCAGTCTCCAATACGCCGTAAGAACAGCCTTGGGTACTTAAGAATTCGAACTTTCCAAACTCTTTTCAAGGAACCTTTATTGAAAGAGATGGTTGATCAGTTTTTCAACCACCTTGCCTTCGTTGCGTAATATCTTGAACGTTTCCAAAATTACCTATTTTACAAAAGGTTATGAACTCTGACTGAGGAAGCCGAGAGGAACCAATCAGATCGCTTCAGAAATACCAACAGATGACTGTTTTTGGCAGCCGGATTTGAAAAATATGGTTTCTAAGCGTTTAAGGTAGATATAAACCATGCAATTGCAGAAGGGGACTTATCAGTTATTAACTTAGCCGATGCAATCGCTGGCTCACAGGCCCACCGATATCAGCCGATTGGTTAGAGCAATCGTCATCCAAAGCAATGGGCAGTGAGTCGATGCGTTGCATTGCAGTTTGTGTTCACTGGCTTCATGTATTCCGGCTGGAGCCAGTAACGACAAGCAGGAGCGACCCTTCCCTGAAAAAATGACCAACTTGACGGCCGAGTCGGCCAGGCGCAGCGACGCAAATTCTGCACGTGCCGCCAGTCCCTCCGCGCCGACATCAAAGCGTCCGGCGCCATCGCTGCTGCCGTCTCAGGTATCCAATGCACCGGCGATCGTCCCCTCCGCCGACCTTATGACAATGACAAGTCTCCGGCGTCGTCTCAGTGTTTTATGGAACTCGTGGCATTCTGCCGCTGCTGAGTGTCCGGCATTAGTCTGGCTAATTGATTAGCGCCCGACTTCAAAGGCGGCCGCGGCGGCAGTGCTAGGCGTTCTGTCGGTTTACTCCTTGGCGCGGGCCCGACACGAAGCCGCCGCAGGGGACGACGCGCCGGCGCTGCTCTGGTGTGAACGTCCGAAGCTGGCGGGCACGGCGTGACCGCCGACTCTGACGGCGCCGGGGGTCGCGTTTGCATCTGCTGCGCCGCCATCGCAGCGCCGCTGATTGTGCTGGGAGTGTGGGCAGCTGCTGTTGGATCAGGCGGCGTGTGCTGAACACCGGGCATGCTCTGATGTAACCCGCATTAGACCGTCACATTCAGGAGCTCTACTCACGGAAGCGCACACAGTGTCATGTCATGATTTTGCACATGCAAATTTAAACTCTTTTTGCTTTCGAATTAACACCCGCCAACAATTGTATTTCATGTTGAATGATGACACGATTTCTTGATGTGCCCAACGCTCCGGCTTTCAACTTCGAGGTTCAGTTTAGAGTGAAGCAAAGGTAAATAAATATTTCGAAACCAAGACAAAGCTCTCCGCCTGAAGGTGTCATTCTACGTTTTCAGTCAGGAATCAACTAAATGCAAGGTATCTAGTCAATTAAATTAATTAAGAGATTTTAAGGGGATCTGCGATGTCATATTGGGCATTCCGCAAGCTAAGGTTTTTTCCGACGTTGCTTCAGAAGCTGAAATCAATGGTAGAGTACATGTTCCATCGGTAATTATGATCCGAATATGAAAAATCGGTGCAAACAGTTAGTATGTATGTCATGTTGCGTGGAAATAGTAAATACTCTCCCACTCTTCCGACTATTGCTTGTTGCCAACTTGCAAGCATTGATGGGCTTATCTTCACGCTCCTTTCATCCTTCATCTGATGATGGTTCACAGGTTCTTGAGCGATTCTAGCAAAGCTAAAACGGGTTGTCTTGAGCTAGTTTCAGCCCCCATCAGTTTTAATCTGCTAACTGTTTAGGGTAATTTAGCCCATTCGCAGCTCAGTGGCTGAATATAATTGGCACTAGTCAGCATTGAAGGGTTTTCTCATACTCAGCAAGGACAAGGAATCATGGATTTTGTTTGGAAATTATTATCAATTTTACCTCGAAAGTATATTTTGTATTGATAGCGGTCGACGGCGACCAGAGGGTCGACTAACGCCGCCAGTGGCAGTTTTTGTAACTACTGATATGGAAGCTGATTGCGGTAGTTTCGTAATGCCATGAGCTGCTGTGAGCTTAGATGGAGGGAATTAAACAAAACCCACCAAATTAGGTAATGACATTGTTCCTCGACTATCTTACAGCATCACATCTGGACAGCTGGATAAGATCAATGCGGACTTATTGCATATGCGGAGGTCTTGCAGAGGTATTACAAGACCTATGTTTACCCTTGTTTTGTCGTGTTTGTTGCCACAAACCCGTATATTTGCTCAAAAGTTGGAAACATAGCTGAAATTGATCCTTTTAGAAAAATAACGTGTTTGCCAGATCACCATGATCTCATCCAAGGTCCAACGACCTTTGGATCTAATATCCAAATTATCACCAAGGGTTAGATCAGAATAAATGGACAATGCTAGCACATATGCATTTTAATTTCCTGGATATGAATCATGTACCTATGTTTCTGTGTGCCCCTATTCAATTCCTAATGTTTATTTCGCATTTATACATAATTCTATTCAGACATTTTGTATTCCAACACCAGATATATCTCGAGCCTCTGGAACATATTCATTGTTACGAAAACTAATGAATGAAATAATTGTGTGACTGCCCTGAGCGAAGTCAGGAAGCAAAACTATAGTTAAATTTATATCTTAGATTCATGGCATTGCCGAATTTCAAGGTCATAGGTCATGATTCCCAAGCATTAATAGTTTTAGAAAACATGTATTTACGTTGGCGAGTGGACACGACATTCGTCTAACGCTCCTCCAAGGCAAACCTGTCCACATATTTTGAATATGAAACTGTATGATCTTCTCAAAGCCCCAAACCTCGTTTTACGCCACCGGGTAGGGTAAGACGGACTAAGCCGCGGGGCGAGACGGACGATTTGTTTTGGGTGATTTCATATTTTTACCGAATATGTTTTTTCGATGCTTATTTAATGCTTGTTTTTTTAAAAGTTATTATCAATGACAGTCCGTCGAGTGGTCCAGGGCCGCTGAAATTCCGGGAACCGACAAATATCTTCTTCTAAATAGCTTTTCAGTTTGCGGAACATGAGGATGCTACACGTCAACGGTAAAATAAGACCGTATGTTCTGCTCAGCCTATTATAGTAGAAATTGTGCTCTCCAAGATATTTTATTAGATACTCCGGCAATCTAGCTCCTCACTTCGTCACTCTAGCTCTACTTGGAAACATCGGGGGGGGGGGTCGAGCCAGTCACCCTGACGAAGGTGGCACCAATCCCCTTTCACTGGCGAAGGTGACAAAATGTCAAATACGGGCGAGGGCTAAAGAGTTGCCCTCTTGTAGCAGGAAAAACAGAAAATATTGGACGATGGTTTTGTTGTAGTAAATATGGAGTTACACTTACCTTTCCTATGTGTTCCAGTTTTACGGGGACACATTTAAATGGAATGACAACCGGGGCGGATAAAGGGTGTGGTACTGAATGCATTTGCCCTTCACATGGAAGGCGTTCCTCCAGCCGAGAAAATGCATCCCTCTGAAAAGGCTTGAGTGTACCCGTTCGATTTCTTTCAGCCAGATGCACCCTCTCGGAAGAAAAGGGCACCCCCTTGGAAGAAAAGGCGCTACTTTGAGAAGGACCGAATGCTGCCACCCTCTCGAATTTTTTCAGCCAGAGGCTGTTCTAAGAGAAACCTTAACCCTAACTGGTGCTCCTAATTAAGAACTTATTAAATGAAGAGAAAATTAACCTTTGAAAGAGAAAAGAGGAAAATTTTTAGATAAAAAAAATATATTTTGCATGTCCGAAACAGCAATATAGCAGTGTAATTCTTTGTAAAGGCGATGAGAGCGCCGTCCGAGCAGGTTATGACGGATTTCTTGTGGGAGATCCTAGTCATATAGGATATGAACGCCTACTATCACAACGTCTGCAAACAAAAATACATTTGATCCTCTTATTCCTGTTACACTCAATCATTGTACATATACCGGGCCTTCGACGCCTTCGAAATTATTTAGATATCTCAGCATTCTGGTACCGTACGACAAGCCACGTCGAATGACATCAACATATGCAAATTAAAGCCATGGCGACGAAACGCAAGAAAATGGAAAAATCGTAGCCAACATTTGACCGTGAGGCTTCGACTGACATGTCCTGGGTTGAAATGTTGCTCGAAGATTCCCCACGGGCTATTTCTTGATACCAAATACGGACAGCTTTGGGAGAAAACGGAGAAACGCGGGCGATCGAATAAAGTAGTTCGACCTTTGAATTTGGAAATTAATGTGATGTAGGTTAAGACGAAAAACAAAATGTGAGGCAACGAAAGAAGTCGGTTTGACCTTTGACCTTTCAAATTAATTTGATTTTTTTCACTATAATACGCACAAGCCACGTCGAATGACACCCACTTTGTGCAAAATGAACCCATAGCGACGAGTCAAGAAAACTTCGAAAGCAAACCAGCCTTTGACCTTGAGGTTTGATTTGACATATCCCGGCTCCAAAATATTACTCGAGGGTTTACTATGGACTATCCATGGATAGTCATCTGGGAATGTTTGGTTTAAACAGGTAAAAAATTCAAGGCGACCGAAGAGATTAGCTTGCATTTTGGCCCGTCGAGACTATTACAAATTATCATTTTTATGGCACCGCACAACAAGCGACGTCGAGTGACATCCATTTTCTGTAAATTGAAATCATATCGATGAAACTCGAGGTCACCGGAAACTCAATGAAACATGTGACCTTGATATGTCCCAGTTTGAAATGTTACTCCAGATTTCACCGCTGGCTATCGCTTGATACCAGATTTGGATAGGTTTGAGCGAAAGCGAAAAAAAGGTGACCGAATGATAAGCTCGACCTTTGCCCCCGAATAACAATTTGATTGCTCATCTTTCTAATACCACAAAACAAGCCACGACGAATGTCGCCCATTTGCTGGGATTTGAATCGGTAGCAGCCGCACCGCGCGCTCGGTCTATATCGCTTTAATATCGCCATCTAATAAATAAAGCTAACTTTTGCCCTATAAATTTAACCTTGACATGCGCCGGTTTCAAATGTTACACCATGGTTTATTACAGCTTATTGCCTGTGGCCAGATTTGGGCAGATTTTGGTGAAAACGAAAAAATAATTGGAAGGCGGCCGAAGAAACCGGCTTGCGTTGGACCTATACCATTAAAGTGGTAATGTGAGACCTATGTAGCTGCTTTCAGCGTTTTCAGTGCAAGCAGAGGCCTTTGTGGAAATTTATTCAAGCGATCATAGACCAGTCGCTGAATGTCAATGCCAATACAAATACGCCTCTAGCGAACACGTCGCTGAATACGAATACGAATATTATGTTAACTTGACGTACGTGCTTAAGGCTGCCCATGACTCCCCTTCATGGTTTTGAAGATACGCAAGGATACCCACCCAGTCACGTTTCTTCAATATATATATATATATATATATATATATATATATATATATATATATATCAACATATGTGCAGGGGAATGCAGCCTAAGACGTATTCATCCTTGCGATAACGAAACTGTGTTGCCTCGCAAAGCACAATTTTCCACCAAAGGAAAACACAAAATGGTCCAGATAATACTATTCAAGAATGGCCCGGAAGCAGAAATTTCGAGTGTTTGCTGACTTACCATTCGGAGATTTTGTAACGAGAAATAGCACGTGAAGCCCGTTGCTTGGCTACATTGGATTCTAGCATTTGTGGTGATTCATGACATATATATATATATATATATATATATATATATATATATATATATCATTATCATGACATACGTATTTTCACTTTATAAATGATTAAGTATAATTTTGCGGCGATCATACTCTGATAGCTGAGGCTTTGGAGTGATACGAAAAAAAAATGAAGAGGACAAATCGCTACTTTTAGAAATTGGGGACATGTACCCCAGCCCCCCCTTCCCCCCAGTGGTTAGACCCATACTTGACAGTAGATTAAACACCGTCCTCACGATATGTGATGCCGGAGGGAGTGTCCATGGCGGCACCAACAATACTAGGCCGCTAGTTTCTAAAAAAACCCAGGATAAACATTAATTTTCTTCTTGAGTCTCTCTTCTCGTCTTATGGCATCTTTCCTACATAGGCAGATAGGCCCATGCGGCTGATGTTAAGTCTTGGACCTTGGAATATTGGTGCACTTAATAGGCATAGCCCCTCACACTTCTTCTAACATTGCATTACGTTCGTTCGATTTACCGTATCCATTTCAACACATCTCATGTCAAATTAATGGTATATAACCTCAGCTCCTCAATGCAACCCAATTGCTGCCGTTTTATTCAGCCAAGTGAGAGGTGATGCTTGACAGAATTTGGTCCCAGTACTAATGCAATGTGAACTTAAGCCCGTCAAACCCTCTTTGGCTCTTGAAGTTAGTCAACACAAACCTAAGGAAACCGTCTACCCTGTTGCTAAATGCTGTACTTTGACCTCACTTATTCAATCCTTAATGAAAAAATTCAGAGTGTCCTCATCATAATATATGGTGTTCCTGCCTGTTGGACCGTCCAACACTCGAGCTGATACCATGGTACTCAATTATCCACTTTAGCGCTAATTATCCTCACCTACAATTGGCCGCGAATCGTCGTTCTGAAGTACAAACAACCTGGAGCTAAATATATCCAGCAGAGAACGGCAGCGGAAGCATTTTTTCCCCAACAACTCCATTACTACCAGCTTGCCAGACAACTTACGTCACCAGCTTGATCCCATCGCCCACCGGCAAACACGCCAACCGGCGCTGGACCCGCCGCCGAAGTATCATCTCGACATGATTGAAAAATAACCGTTTGACAGTTCACGCGAAGCGCACATTCCTGGCCAGATCGCGGTGTCGATGACGCTCGGCGGGGAGGTCGGGGCTCGCGCCGGCCCCCGCGACCTCTCACCATCCAAACGTCGGCCACCCCGCATCCGAACGGTGGCCGCCGGCAGGCGCCATTATTCCGGCCGCAGATAGCAGCCGCGCTCGGGGCCGCTGTTTTCCCGCCTGTACAGATAGGGTGATACGCGTCGGCCCGTTAGCTGTCGCGCGGCGGCCGGGGTCGGCGTGGCCCGGCTGTCGGCCGCGGCTACCTGGCCGCACTGACCAATTGTCGACCGGCGATCCATCATCGTCGGCCGACGTCGGATGATGTCTTTGTCATATTCGCGTCTCGGCGCGTCGCGTCTCGACGGCCGTGGGTGGTCAATGGCCGGCCGGCCGCCGCGCCGCCGCCGCCGCCGTGTCAATGCGTCGCAGCCGTCTTCATTACGAGCCAATTTCGGCGGCGATTGTTCCGGCCGCGCGGCGTGGTGAGCCCGCGCCGGGGGGGGGCGGCTGGCGCCCGCGGCCGTCGGTAAGAGCCGCCGTGTCATTTATTATTGGTGCGGCGGCCGGCGCGGCCCGGCCGTGTGTGGCTAATGGAGCTGTGAGCCGCAGGCGCCGCCCACGCTAATCGGCCGCGGCGGCCACACGGCGCGCCGCCGGAACGGGTCGGCCGGCGCACCGCACCCTGGTGGTGCCGCCCAACCGCGGCCTGGTGGTGCCACCCAACCGCGGCCTGGTGATGCCACCCAGCCGCGGCCTGGTGGTGCCACCCAACCGCGGCCTGGTGGTGCCACCCAGCCGCGGCCTGGTGGTGCCACCCAGCCGCGGCCTGGTGGTGCCACCCAGCCGCGGCCTGGTGATGCCACCCAGCCGCGGCCTGGTGGTGCCACCCAGCCGCGGCCTGGTGATGCCACCCAGCCGCGGCCTGGTGATGCCGCCCAGCCGCACCCGCCTCTCACCCGCCGGCAGCCACACACCCGAGCTGAGGTGTCTCGGCTGCCACCGCCGGCAGCCACACGTTCCAGCGTCTCGGCTGCCACCAGCGGCGGGCACTAAGGTCGAGGCGACACGGACGTCCGCGCTACGCCCACCGACATAGACAGGACACCCCCACTTGAGCGGTCTCGACAGCGTCCGCCAGCACACACACTGGGGGGGGGACGTCAGAGTCTGTACCTTGTCCTCGGGCCACGCTCCTGCTTGTGACTCTGCGACATGGCTGCGACCTGTGTGCTGGGTCTCAGCCTGGTGTCCGAGACCGCGCGGCCTGGAGTACAGCCTGCTGCCGAGGACCCGGCGGGTCCTGGCCACCGTCTGACCTCGGTGGTTGCTAGATCCCAGTTGAACACTGGGCTGCATTTCGGCTGGAGTGGTTACGAGTGGTTCGGCTGGAGTGGACAGGCGTTAAATGCAACGTTTTCCGTCTTGGTGGATGCAATTCAGCAATGCATTTTTTTGGACACGCAAAGTGATCGAGTTCTCAGGAACAACCTGATCTGCAACAACCTGATCTTTCAAAACCACCAGCTTATATTTATGGGTAACATTATAACAACTTGCACATTTGCCAGCTTTCGGAAATGTCGACGCAATTAACATTGACGTGGTTAGTCAACATTGGGATTTTGTGTTCAGTTTCTTTGCTTAAGAGACAACATAATTGCACATATTGATCCACGTCTGGGATCAGGTCCCCACACAGCCCGGCTAGCCGGGCCGGCTCAATATTATTGAATACAAGTTTCAATAGGTACCAAGTAGTAGGTAACTAATTCATGATGAGAATGTACTTCTGAATCATATCAGCTAAACATGATCGCTGAATTCACATTAGACTAAAAGTTGGGGAATCATATTTGCTTTCCCTGGGGAAAACAAATATCAGACAAAGTATGCTAAGGTCACATGAGGTTAGCTGGCAGCAGTGTCCCAGGGGCCTCCTGAACTATGCCAGCTGGCGGGACTGCGCCCCCGCTCCTGCCAGTCACGGCCGCCCCCCCCCCCTCCCAATCAGTCCGCACGTCCCACTGCCTTAGCACCGCCGGGGAGGGGAGCGGGGTCTGGCTTCCTCGGATAGCCCTTCCACAGTCGCGAATGAGCAACCCCTCATCCATCATAAACGGCTTGTGAAAGCCTGCCTCTGCCGTAAAATTTAGGGTTCCAGGCGATCCCGGTGAATGATAGTGTACTTCATTGATTGAAATGTTGCCAGAATACAGCTCCTCTTGCAGTTGCCGAAGGTCAGCGCGGTAGCCCGATGTTCGCGTGGTGACCTCGAGAGAGCCCGCACAATACGCACATCATTTGAAGGGTTTTGGCAACTCCAATATTGACCGTAGCTCAACAATTTTGTACACATCTTTCTCAGCCTTGCACAATCGCATCCAGTGACAGTTTTGGTTTTTATGTGACTGCCATGGTCTTCGTTAGCATGCGACTAGATTCCCCAAACTCCCGCCGAGAGACCCACTTCATCTTTGTTCACTGACGGTTGGGGGGGGGGGGCGACAAGTGCTGGGGAAACATGTGCGAATTTAAAACGCAGTGTTAGTTAAATGATATTGCCCTTGAAAATGAGGGAATTCCTTCATTATTGGGGAGGAGCAATTTTCCCTCCTCTTGTTTCATGATTGGGATTGGTGATTGCGTACACACATATATATACATATATATATATATATATATATATATATATATATATATATATATATATATATATATATATATATATATATATATGCATATATATGTATATATATACGCATAGGCTAAGATAGATTACTAAGACATCGGACTTGTGTTACTTGATAGGTCATAATGTTAGTTGTGAAGATACATCGTCAAGGGATGGCATTCAGTAATATATGTGTGCGCCTAATTCATCTTTCACTGCGATTACTTCAACTGATGGAAACGGCCATTCAGATATTCATCGGATCATTTTCCTGTTACAAAATTATAACACCAACGTTTCGCCTCGGTGAACATAGCTGAACTAGAATTGGTTTTCCCGCTTTTGCTAAGCGGTTCATAGTCTAGATTGGTTCATAGCTAATTGTTAATGATAAAACAATATCGACAAGTGCATGAGACTAACGTATCGGGAAGAGCTTCTTCACAATAACGCCTAAGCCTACGCCGATTGGCTAAATGGCTGGCGAAGTGAACCCGGCTTAATCGCGTCATTTTCGTCTCATTAGTTTCACTGCCAATGCCTCTGGCGGCAGTATATTCCCAGCGCTGGGACCGGGCCAGCTGATGTCGCCTCCCGGCCGAGAATTGGCCAATCAAACAAAAGATCCCCGGGGATAGCTGCGCTTCCATATTTCATGCATAATTTCCATTTTATCAGGTGCATGATGGAGTGGGTCTATCTTGGCGGGCCGCGGACGTTCGGGCCGTTTATCCTCTTGTAATCTCGGCCGTCCGCGGGGACCTATTTCGCCGGACGGGCCGCATCTGGGCATGATGCCGTAATACAGCCGACAATTACCATAGATATAGAAGCCGTCCCAGTTTATAAGCGATCAGTATCTAGATTGGCGACCGGCGCGCGCCGGTTCATTTCACGCCCATTCGGCTGGTCCGTCGGCGGAGACGGGCGACGGCCGCCGGCACGTGCTGGACAAGATAGTCGCTGTCGACGCTGGCCGCCAGCCGCTGCGGGCCTGTGTCGGTCACCGCGGGCCCGTGTCGGTCACTCAGGGCCCATGTCGGTCACTATACCGGGCCTATGTCGGTCACCACAACTCTGTGTTAGTCACTATGATATGCCTGTGTCTGTCACTATAACAGGCCTGTGTTGATCACCACGGGTCTATGTCGGTCACCCCGAGCCTGTGTCGGTCAGCCGAGCCTGTGTCGGTCATGCCACATGTGCAGCGGTCACATAGGATCTCTGTCAGGCACTCGGTAATTTTTCGGCCACTCCGGGGATGCATCGACCACTACGAAGCTGTGCTGATACCTCCGGGTTTTCCGGACCATCTCGGGATTTGCATCAAACACGAAAAGCCATGGTCGGTCACTCCTGGCGAGCTTGGCCACCCGGAGTCTGCTTCAGTCGTTATCCGTTTCTTTGCTGCCCACTACTGTCGTCAGCCATTTCAGTCCTGCATCAGTAGTCGATGCGCCCCTAACCTCCCCCCCAGTCCTGCATCGTCCACTCCGAAGGCGCACAGGCACATGTTTCATTTGCGAGTGACGCGCCTGAAGACAAAGACGAAGGCGTGTATTTGCGCCATCCAAGAAACTCCTGGCTATCCCAGCCCACTACAAAGAAAAATGCAAACGGAATGTCAGTGGCCAGAGCTCAGCATCCTGTTAGTGTCCCGAGACTCAACAGAACTCAACATCCTGTTGGTACCAGTGTTTACTAAAAATAGCTGCCCAAGCCTGCAGCGGCCGTCAGGAAAACAAATGGTGTGAGACAAGTGTGCATGCCGGACTTCTAAAAAAAAACTAGAAGAAGGCAAGCTTTGGTGATGAGCAGCTGTCAATCGGAAGAAGATGAATCAAGAATTTGTCCCAGCATGGGTAGTTGTGCTGGTGGCTTCAGCTAAAGCTGCTCACTTCTAAGATAAATGCAATTTCAACAGACCACGGTCATGAACGGGGACCAACGTTGATTTCAGAGGGGAACAGCTTTTCATCTCGATTTTGCACGACGTTCGCATCTATTAGACAGTTTGCATGAGTAGCAGTAATTAGAATTTACTCCCTAAACGGCGCGCAGGCGAATTACCGGGCCAGTGTAAACACTCACCTCCCGCTCCGTAAATTATAATTCACCAACGCGTGAAATCCGTTCCCGAAGATGGATCGGCCCAACGGGAATGGATTTCGTTGGAATTGATGTTGAAAAACATGGCTATTAATTGAAGAGCATCGCGTTGATATCATTTTTTGTTAGAAATTCTGCAAGTGAAGTAGTGCAAAATAGTTTATCAAGTAGCATTTTATAAGATTACTACGCTTATCAATTTGGAATGCATGCAGTTATTCCCGTATGAAGGGGTTAACTTTACCGTATTACCTCACCTTCGCCATTAGTAGAATCGGATCGAATTTACAACGATAAAGGTTAGGTGCGCCTAGTCTGTGCATTTTCCCTTGCATTTTGTTTAGCCATTCCCACGAAGAAAATCGAAACGAAGAAGAATTAGGCTGATGAATGACTGGACCAACATGCTGCAAGTCGTACGATGCCGTCGTCTATTTAGAGCGATAGGCGACAGCAGGCATCGAAATGCTCATGTAAGGAGAACTGTTATGAAAATAAGTCATGCAGATGCCTTGCAGAGTGATAAATAATAATGTGCAGAGGTTGTTAAATACCTGAGCATTATTCAAAGCAAACGTCAGCTGACTGAACGTGACTCACTATCGCCAAACCTGCACCAAACATATCCTTAACAAGTGAAATGTGGCTTTCGAAGCTTTTCTGTTTACTATATTTATGACAGGCTTTAGGAAAATATCTGCATGGTTTGTCATGAAATTTATTTTACACAATTGTCCATATGAGATGTTTTTTCGTTAACACAAATATGCATGCAAAAGTTTGTATGCAGATGTTGGTACGCAGATATTCCCGTTCAAGTTCAAGTTCAATTTACATATTTAAGTTTGTATGTAAAATATTTGTATTGGCAGAAGTTCACCAGGACAAAAGTTTGCGTGGCAAATGTTTGTGTGGATGACATTTGCATGGAAGATTAATTTGAAAAATCGATGTAAATGTTTGTATTCAAGGGTTCCTCGGTGAAGGAGTCTGTATTAACTAAGGTTTGTATGCAAATAGTTGCATGCAACCAAGCTACCCAGCCAAAGTTTAAATGCATCCTAGTCTAACCTGACCTGGTCTACCCTCACCTAACCTAACCTAACCTGTTAATGCAGCATAACATAATTCACCATGCCACAGCACAACATAGCGCAAGTGTGTGTAAAGTAAGGTAACTAATGACAATGATCTATGGGCACCAACTACATGAATATACCAAGGACATTTTCCGTTGAATCAAATGTTAGAGGTTGTTGTTGTTGTTAGAGATCTACTGGCATCACCAAGACGGCATGATTGCCAGGTTGGTAACGTAGTAATATGCTTATGAATACTTACTGTGGACATGCGACATCCAAACTTGTTTGCTGTGACTCGGTTCTTCCCACAGTTGGCTAGGTTGTAGAGTGGCGCAGCATCTTCCAGTCGCACCAGTCATTTCGCTTCAACCGACACCGGGCGGGAAATATATACACTGGGGGAGAGCAGGAATACCGAACTTCCGTTCCTCTCGACACTGTCATGTTTAATGTGCTGCGTGGCAGCTTCGCTTCGTTCCAAGCGTCCGTCCAACAAGCCGCAGCCGCTGTCGGCGAGCCTCTTTGTCGCGTCACGCGTCCACCGTGGCGGCAGGGAAGGACGCCAACACTCGGGGATAATCCCACTGAACAGCGCCGACCGACAGAGGCAAGTCGCCTGTGCGCCGGCCGCCGCCTCCGTCTTCAAAGCCGCTGCGGCGTGTGACCGGCCTCCCGCGGCCCGGGGCGGGTCACGACACGGCATGACACTCATTGTCGCCGGCGCTGGTCGGGGCATTGGCTCGCCGCGCACCGGCAATGACAGGGAGCGGGCGGCTTATGTCGCTGGTGTGATGGATGGTGGGTCAACCCGACCTGCCGACGACATGATTTAATTAGTCTGGAGCCGGCGCCGGGCGAGCGCACCGCCCCGACGTGTATCCGTCCGGATCGTCACCGAGGACGGACAGGAGCGCGGGACAGCCGGGCACGCCCCCTTCCGCCGCCCTGTGGTGGCTGGACGGTGGTCGGAGACGTCGCGGTGCGGCGGCGCGTCGCACACGATGTGAATGTGCGAGCCTTTCTCTCCATTCTATTTCACTTTGTTTGATGGTAATCCGCCTTAGCCGCTTTTGGTTTGTACATCCTGCATGTTGGGTAGGCTTTGTTATTGGTTTGTACTTCTTGCATGCTTGGTGGGTGTGCTTGCTGGTTTGTACATCTTGCATGTTCGGTAGGTGTGGTTTTTGCTTTCAGAATGGATACAATTTAGACACAAAACATGTCGTTACCAACTTAACATCCTATTTGTCAACCTCATCTCAGTGTTGTTAACAAATATTATCAAGGGAGGTTGACTAAAAATGCGGAGCCGTGCAGTATCCCACATATAGCATTCGTCCATTCAGAATTATAGCAAGTAGCATCACCATTTTGATCCTTCCCTTAGCCTCGCTTTAATTCTGGCATAATTTTCCATCAATCATGTGTCGCTGCTACTGATAATTAGATGCTAATGTGGAACTCCATGAAAAACCTCGCTGGCATTTAAGAGCATTGCGTCAATCCTACTTCTGCTGTTAGCTTCACTAGTTGAATACCCTACGCATTCCAGAATGTGTGCTAAGCAAGATCTTCTAGATCGAAATCTATCGAAATTGAGTGAGTGTCCCTTAAAAGTCTGTGCCTGTCAAAAGTAGTCTGAGCATTCTCCTTGGCACATCTTGATACCACTTCGCAAACTAGCAGGGTGAAGCCCACTGACCTGTGGTTCCTTACATAGTTTGTATCACCTGCCACTTGCAAAACATGGCAAGAGTATTCCTCCTCCTACCCTCGACAATTGCACAAGCAGGTACTCTCAGTGGATACGCTATGTCCCTGAGTCATCGACCTCATTGCCATCGACGGCATTTCTCGACACGGTTGGTTTGCACAATGAAACTATGGCATAATCTTCTGACCACCACCGTGTGTGTTAGTCTGAACCACATCACAATTGCATTCCATAGAGCAATTATCGCCTTCTGTCGAAACGATCGTCACACAGTTGAAAACGCTCACATCGAATCCATTCGTTTGTCTTGGATGGTGCTCAGGATTTCGACCGGAGGAAAGCAGGCAGTTTGTGGCCAAGTTTAATGTCGACCGTAGGCTGGCGATGCTGAGGGTGGAGAGGAAGCGAATGGAGACACCCATAGTATCGGTGCGTTCGGCTCTCCAAGTAGCTGAGAGGCCTGATACACTTTGGACATGGTTGGAGGTAAGTAGGTCCTCCAAGTCGCCGTGAGGAACAATACCTTCTGGACATAGTAACAGTATGTGCGGCCCCCAAAATCACCGTGACCCACAATTCCCTCTAGACATGCCATCGGTACTGTCCGAGCTTACGGCCCGAGGTCGGTACTTAGACTGTCCAAGCTACTGTAAGGCCTAATGCCTCTCGGGCATACCATCGGCCCTTACGGCTCTCCGAATCGTTGTGAGCACTAATTCCCTCTGGCCATAACATCGGTACTTACGGTCATCCAAGTTTCTGTGAGGATCAATGCCCTCTGGACATAGCTGCGGTGCTGACGACTGTCCAAATTACTGTGAGGCCTCATACCTTCTAGACATAACAACGGTGCTTACGGCTGCCCATGGCACTGTGGGACCGAATACATCTTTGAGACTGGAATATTTTTAAGAAAGGGAGAGGTGGGATTGGGTGCTGGGGATGCATGTGACCTGTACTTTTCGGCAGTATACTTTTTCTTCCATGCTTTGCGATAACAGCGTGTCTTACATTGTTCGTCCTCCTGGACTTTGAGAATGAAAATGCGTCGTCCGTATATCACATCTCAAACCTCCGTAGATTGCATTTGAAGAAAAATCACACACAACAACGGCTGCATCTCTGCTGCTGAAGGCAGGCAGAGAACGTTGATGTTTCGAAGGCAACAGTCTGAGAGTTCTCCAGATCTCTGCGGCGCCACTGGACCATCATCGCCAGCTCACCCTCGCGGCCGCCGCGCAGGGCAGCGGCGGCACAGGTAGCCGCGCGCCACTCGCTAATGTATGTCCGGAGTGGCGAGCGCCCCCCCACGGGAGACGCGCCGTAACGCGTCGGACCGCCGGACCGGAGTGGCGAGCGGCCCGCCCGGACCGGAGTGGCGAGCGCCCACCGGAGGGGCAAGCGCCGCCGGACCGGAGGGCGAGCGGCCCGCCCACCGGGTGGCGAGCGCCCCCCCGGACGCGAGCGGGCCGCCACCGGAGTGGCGAGCGGCCCGCCCGGACCGGAGTGGCGAGCGGCCCGCCCGGACCGGAGTGGCGAGCGGCCCGCCCGGACCGGAGTGGCGAGCGGCCCGCCCGGACCGGAGTGCGAGCGCCCCCCACCAGGGCGCGCCGCCCGCCCGGACCGGAGTGGCGAGCGGTCCGCCCGGTCGGAGTGGCGAGCGGCCCGCCCGGTCGGAGTGGCGAGCGGCCCGCCCGGACCGGAGTGCGAGCGGCCCGCCCGGACCGGAGTGCGAGCGGCCCGCCCGGTCCGGAGTGGCGAGCGGCCCGCCCGGACCGGAGTGGCGAGCGGCCCGCCCGGACCGGAGTGGCGAGCGGCCCGCCCGGACCGGAGTGGCGAGCGGCCCGCCCGGACCGGAGTGGCGAGCGGCCCGCCCGGACCGGAGTGGCGAGCGGCCCGCCCGGACCGGAGTGGCGAGCGGCCCGCCCGGACCGGAGTGGCGAGCGGCCCGCCCGGACCGGAGTGCGACGCGTCCGACTGCCGGGCCGTGGCGCGGCGACCATTACCGCCACACTGCGCGCGTATCGCGTGTATCTGCTCCCAGAAACAGACAGATGCCATCGCTACGGTTCCGAATGACATGCATTATGGCGGCGTAACGACCTTTTATTATTCACTAATGCATTCGAGCGGAAATCTGATTGGTGTGTTTATTCGGTCACTTTCCATGTGTGGATGGATGGCGTCATGCCCGACATCTAGCGCGTGGCTCCAGCTGATCTGGTGTGAGCTACTCAGCATCTCCCTCGCTTTCTCTCCTTTCCTCCCTCCTTTGCTCTCCCTCTCTCTCCTTCTCTCTCTCTCCCTCTCTCTTTCTCTATCTCTCCCCCTTTCTCTCTCCCCCATATCTCTCTCTTTCTCTCTCTGTACCTCTCTTTCTCTCTCTTGCTCTATATTGCTCTCGATCTCTACTTCGTTGCTTGTCTTTTTCCAACTCTGTTTCATTTGAGTTTTTCATTTTTCTTTCTTTGTCTCTTCACCAAGGGATGTCGTTTCATACATGCATAGTTATAACACTCAGCATCTCCCTCGCTTTCTCTCCTTTCCTCCCTCCTTTGCTCTCCCTCTCTCTCTCTCTCTCTTCTCTCTCTCCCTCTCTCTTTCTCCTCTCTCTCCCGTTCTCTCTCTTTATCTCTATCTCTCCCCCTCTCCCTCTCTATCTCTCCCTCTTTCTCTCTCTCGCTCTATATTGCTCTCTATCTCTACTTCACTGTTTGCCTTTCTCCATCTCTGTTTCATTTGAATTTTTCATTTTTCTTTCTTTGTCTCTTCAACAAGAGATGTCGTTTCATACATACATAGTTCTAGCACTATTTCTCATTTTTCTTTCTTTATCTCTTCACCGAGAGATGTCGTTTCATACATACATAGTTATCACGCTATTGATATAATCATTTTATAACAATAATGGATATTTATAACACAAATATCTGTTGTAATTATGTAACTATTTATCCAGCTATCATTTTCGCAGTTCATTTTGGAACATCGTATAATTTCAGCTGCAAGGTGTCATATTGATGAAGTTTACAGGCAAACAAGAATGTTCGATATACCCGTGTGCAAGAAAATTAAGATCACAACTGTGACATTCGCCACATTTCTGTTTTCAATGAATCTCATTCCCGAAAGTAAACGAGGTGCCTCTAAAATGACTAGATATGATTAGACCGTCACAAGATATGATTTATTACTTAACAAGCGCCCTGGAGGGGGGAGAAATTCGCCCACTCCTCCGGTTTTTCGTAGATAACTCCAGATTTTACAGGCAGATATACGCCATCGTTTGTGTACCTGTTTACAAACGATCGGCGCGTTGTTTAAAGTACGAAAAATGAAAATCGACCGAACATTTTTCGAGTTAGGGTTGGCTAAAGTCAAAACATTTTCTCAGCGCCAGACCACAAATATCGGCGCTGATGCGCTTCCGTATATTGGCAAAAAGGAAGTGTTCTTGCCGAAACTAGCGACTTGTTTGATGTACATTGTCGTGCTACATTGTTTCAAAATCATGTCAAGTCACCGAGGTCAAGTCAGGTCAAGTTCATGACAGGTTAACACACGCCCTGGAGGGGGATGGCGAAATCCGCCAACTCCTCCGATTTTTCGTATATAGCTCCATATTGTACCGGTCGAAATACGTCGGTGTTTTGCGTACCTACTTAGAAATTGCCGACACATTGCTCAAAGTAAGAAAAATGAAAATAGGCCGACAATTTTACAAGTTATGGGCCGTTAAAGTAAAAACAATTCGCAGCGCCAGACCACAAAAATCGGCGCTGATGCGCTTCCCGTATATTGGCAAAAGGGAAGTGTTCTTGACAACACTAGCGACTTGTTTGATGCATATTGTTATGCTATATAATTTAAAAGTCATGTTACGTCGCCGAGGTCAAGTCAGGTCAAGTTCTTGACAGGATAATGGAACCAAACTTGGTCAACTGGAATGTTGTCATAAATGCAAATGACTGTCATGCGATTGATGTCATTTTACATGTTACTCCCTACACATCCCAAAATCTACTGTTTGGCATTGTGTGCCTGGGCGTTTCCATACTTTATTCATGTATTTCACTCCTTTCTTTGCGAAGCCGATTGTGCCGAACCGCCCAACGGAGCAGTCGGGTGGGCAGCCCGGCTCCGGTAACTGGAGCAGGTAATGACCTGCTAAAGTGCTTCTATATAGGTGACCTGAGGTCAAATGGCTGATCTGGCATCTGTATTGCATCATTAGTAATGTCCAAAACATCATTAATGCCAATTTTGGTGCATTTAAACACAATCACAGTGATCCATAACAATGACAAGCCAATCCACGCAAAACCAGAACATTTTGCTATTTTGACCTCATTTGACCTTGAAAAAAAAACTGACCTAAGGTCATGTAATTTGCACACAATAGAGTTCACTATCGTGCCCATCCATTCGGCGAATTTTGTTGTTCTAGCCTCAGTAGAAGCCGAGATCGTAGGGGGGCGGAATCCGACCCCTCCAGTGCGCGTAATTTTCCGAGGCCCTCCAAGGCGCGTTTTAAGGCTCTATATACTTAGCAAACTCGGATTTTGTATCCCCATCTCTGCCTAAGATCCTATAGCAGGACTCTTCACCACTACTTCTCTATCCCCCTCTCTTTCTCAATCGTTATCATGCACTCTTCCTCACTCATGTTCGTCCTGCTCCGTCAGGTTTCCCGTCGACGTCCTCTAGCGGAAGCCATTGCTGCACCGATGACATCAACTGGACTGCTGTCCTGACTAACACGCCACATCCCTCCTTATCACAAAGGCTCATTTTAGCTACTTTGTCCGCGCACCTTTTTCACTCAGCACAATCGGTCGCGGTCAGCGCCGCTGATAGAACTATAAGTTCTCCGTCCACGCTCATTGGCTCAGTGTGCTCTGGCCATTTCCGAAAACCTCCGTCGCATTACGACACGTTAACGACGCAGGGAAACCGCCTGCCGAATTTACAACGGCCAGAAATGCGGGCCCGACTGCGGCCGTATTTTACCATGATGATTTCATTGGCGCACTGATTCGGTCGGATTAATTCGACGGAGGCGGGGCGGGCCACGTTTTTGTGCGCCGCTCTGATTTAGGGTCGCCGCTCGACACGGTGGCTTCGGCGGGCCGATGCTCGGCCAGCCACCTGCTGGTGCGCCGGCCCAGATGATGCCAGCTTTATGGCTTTATGCCGCCATCGCTCAGCCGCCGGCACGCAAGGCGCGGACTGGGCGTCAACAGCGATGCCGGCTGGACGGCATCGGCACACCGACACAAAAGGCGGCGTCCCACGGCGCGAATATTAGGCGCCAACAGACGACAGCGAGAGCGCCCCCCCCCTCCATTGAGCATCAGTGGCAATGGTCACCATCAGTTGACAGCGGTAGTAGACTCAGCAACAGCGAACATGAGCGAACAGGTGGCAGCAGCAACAGACGTCATCAGGTGGCAGCAACAGCGGACGTCATCAGGTGGCAGAGACAGCGGACGTCATCAGGTGGCAGCAACAGTGGACGTCATCAGGTGGCAGCAACAGCGGACGTCATCAGGTGGCAGAGACAGCGGACGTCATCAGGTGGCAGAGACAGCGGACGTCATCAGGTGGCAGCAACAGCGGACGTCATCAGGTGGCAGCAACAGCGGACGTCATCAGGTGGCAGAGACAGCGGACGTCATCAGGTGGCAACAACAGCTGACGTCATCAGGTGACAGAGACAGTGGACGTCATCAGGTGGCAGAGACAGCGGACGTCATCAGGTGGCAGATACAGGGTCAAGGCACAACACTGACGTCATCAGTGACAGAACAGTGGACGTCATCAGGTGGCAGGGACGTCATCAGGTGGCAGATACGTCGGACGTCATCAGGTGGCAGAGACAGCGGACGTCATCAGGTGGCGAACAGTGGACGTCAACAGGTCAGTCATCAGGTCGACAGCGGACGTCATCAGGTGGCAGCACAGTGGCCTTCATCAGGTGGCAGCAGCGGACGTCATCAGGTGGCAGCAACAGCGGACGTCATCAGGTGGCAGCAACAGCGGACGTCATCAGGTGGCAGAGACAGTGGACGTCATCAGGTGGCAGAGACAGCGGACGTCATCAGGTGGCAGAGACAGCGGACGTCATCAGGTGGCAGAGACAGCGGACGTCATCAGGTGGCAGAGACAGCGGACGTCATCAGGTGGCAGAGACAGCGGACGTCATCAGGTGGCAGATACAGCGGACGTCATCAGGTGGCAGAGACAGCGGACGTCATCAGGTGGCAGAGACAGCGGACGTCATCAGGTGGCAGAGAGAGTGGACGTCATCAGGTGGCAGAGACAGTGGACGTCATCAGGTGGCAGATACAGCGAACACCATGGTTTTGCGGTGAAGTAAGTGATCTGTGTATGTCGTATATCCGACAGGGAGAAGGAAATTTTTTTATTCTGAAGTGGAACCTAAAAAACATCGTGGGTCCACAATAAAGGAGTAGCACTCTAAAAAAATGCTCGGATGTGAAGAAAAAAAAAACAGCGGACCCTTAAAAAATGAGCTGAGACTCTGACGCACATTTGTACACGAAAAGCACAACGGACTCTGAGAAGAGCACCGAACCAGAGCAGCGGCTCGAGGCTCGGTTGGGTAGCCACTCTGACAGCTTTTGAACAAACAGACGATGTATGTCAAAGATCATTGCGGTGTTCGGATGTCATTTCCACTAGAAATTGCTGGAAGGAGAGAAATAATCTTTGCATTCAAGTTATTTAATTTTTCAAGCAAATGCAGACGCATTCCATGATGTCAAATATATTGCACAAACATGGGTGTAGTATCTGGGGAGAGGGTACTTGGGGGCATTTCTATCCAATTTCTGAAAAGTGGCGATTGGTCCCCTCAATGTCTTCGTGTCCCCTTCAAACCTCAGTTACTAAAAGTACCTGTGTGTGATCGTCGCAAAATTATACTTCATCGTTTATATAGGGAAAATATACATGCAAGAAAATCACCAAAAAACACTAGAAGCCGATCTGACCAGTCAACGGGCTTCACAGATTATATGTCGTCACGAAATCTGAGCGTGGTAAATCAGCAAAGCATCAGGCACCAAATTTACATTTTCGCAAGGTTTTATGCTATTTAGGCTGCCTTCCATTGAGCATATATCGATATATGTCGGAAATTCGTGACTTTGGGTGTCCTTGGGTATCTTCAAGACCATAGAGGGGCGTATTGGGCAGCCGTAAGCACTTACGTCAAGCTAACGTCTTATTCGCATTCCAACTCAACGACGAAGGCGGATTCACCTTAACGGTCAGGGTCCAACGCAAACCAGTCTCTTTGGTCGCATGGCGTTGTGTTCTCGTTTTCACCCAAACCTGCACAAATCTGATATCAAGCGATAGCCTGTGGTGAATTCTTGTGCAGCATTTTAAACCGAGACATGTCAAGGTTAAACTTAAGGCAAAGGTTAGCTTGATTGCTCTTTCCAGGAATATTGAGTGCGCTTTTGTCGATGTGTCCCCAGCAAAATGTAGAAAAATGCATTGTTTGTGTGAAGAAGCTCACTAACAGGAAACAAGGGGAGATTGGTTGTCCACTTATCTGGCGTCGGCTTAGGTTCGTCTCTCCCAAATAATCCCCCATGTATCTCAGAAATGAAACATCACTGTGCGACCCTACGCGGCGTACTGAATACACTCATGGAGCTTTCCGCCCCCCAGTCACTTCCACATCGTACCCCGGCCCCGCTGCATCCACACCGTACCACAGTACTGCAGCACCCACACCGTACACCACCCCTACTATGCCCACACAGTATCCAATTCCTGCTACACCCACACCGTATCCCAGCCCTGCTACACCCACACCGCACCCCGTCCCTGCTACACCGCCCTGCACACCCACACCGTACCCCGTCCCTGCTACACCCACACCGTACCCCGTCCCTGCTACACCCACACCGTACCCCGTCCCTGCTACACCCACACCGCACCCCGTCCCTGCTACACCCACACCGTACCCCGTCCCCGCTACACCCACACCGTACCCCGTCCCCGCTACACCCACACGGTGCTCTGGCCGAATTTCACCCGCCACCGGCGATGCACACCGCACCATCTTGATCGGCCCAACACTTGAGCAGCGTCCAAACAATGTCATTACCGGCGTCGCATCCTCCATGTTCGGCCGGTGATGAGCATTAGCGCCGTGATGCGCTGCTGCGATTTTGGCCGGGCCGAACGCACGGATTGTCGCGACCGTCGGCCGAGCAGAGGCGGTCGCCGCGGGGGGGCGGCGGACGCCCCGGGCACGCGAGGACAGTCAGGTCAGGCTCGCTCGGTCTGACTTCCAGATTTCCGACTAGATGACTTCCCAGGAGCGGAAGTAGGTGTATATTTTCAGGGTTTGTGCATAAACAAGCTATTGCTAGTCCAAAAACTTGTCATATTAGGTAACTGAACGTACTCTGGCTCTTCATTCATATAGTAAATTGATTCAATATCCAGTTTAAAAGTTCTCCGATCACCGTAATTAATATAGTCTGACATCGCCATTGTGATGTCATGACGATTACTTTCCGCTAGTGCACGCGTGAAACCGCCTAGTGTGGACCTCCTGTGCGCTGCCAGCAAAGCATCAGGCACCAAATTTACATTTTCGCAAGGTTTTATGCTATTTAGGCTGCCTTCCATTGAGCATATATCGATATATTTCGGAAATTCGTGACTTTGGGTGTCCTTGGGTATCTTCAAGACCATAGAGGGGCGTATTGGGCAGCCGTAAGCACTTACGTCAAGCTAACGTCTTATTCGCATTCCAACTCAACGACGAAGGCGGATTCACCTAAACGGTCAGGGTCCAACGCAAACCAGCCTCTTCGGTCGCGTGGCGTTGTGTTCTCGTTTTCACCCAAACCTGCACAAATCTGATATCAAGCGATAGCCTGTGGTGAATTCTTGTGCAGCATTTTAAACCGAGACATGTCAAGGTTAAACTTAAGCCAAAGGTTAGCTTGATTGCTCTTTCCAGGAATTTTGAGTGCGCTTTTGTCGATGTGCCCCCAGCAAAATGTAGAAAAATCCATTGTTAGTGTGAAGAACCTCACTAACAGGAAACAAGGGGAGATTGGTTGTCCACTTATCTGGCGTCGGCTTAGGTTCGTCTCTCCCAAATCATCCCCCATGTATCTCAGAAATGAAACCTCACTGTGCGGCCCTACGCACCGTACTGAATACACTCATGGAGCTTTCCGCCCCCAGTCACTTCCACATCGTACCCCGGCCCCGCTGCACCCACACCGTACCACAGTACTGCAGCACCCACACCGTACACCACCCCTACTATGCCCACACAGTATCCAATTCCTGCTACACCCACACCGTACCCCGTCCCTGCTACACCCACACCGTACCCCGTCCCTGCTACACCCACACCGTACCCCGTCCCTGCCACACCCACACCGTACCCCGTCCCTGCTACACCCACACCGTGCCCCGTCCCTGCTACACCCACACCGTGCCCCGTCCCCACTACACCCACACCGTACCCCGTCCCTGCTACACCCACACGGTGCTCTGGCCGAATTTCACCCGCCACCGGCGATGCACACCGCACCATCTTGATCGGCCCAACACTTGAGCAGCGTCCAAACAATGTCATTACCGGCGTCGCATCCTCCATGTTCGGCCGGTGATGAGCATTAGCGCCGTGATGCGCTGCGGCGAACTTGGCCGGGCCGAACGCACGGATTGTCGGGAGCGTCGGCCGAGTAGAGGCGGTCGCCGCGGGCGGTCGGCGGGGGGGGGGGGGCGGACGCCCCGGTACGCGAGGACAGTCAGGTCAGGCTCGCTCGGTCTGACTTCCAGATTTCCGACTAGATGACTTCCAGGAGCGGAAGTAGGTGTATATTTTCAGGGTTTGTGCATAAACAAGCTATTGCTAGTCCAAAAACTTGTCATATTAGGTAACTGAACGTACTCTGGCTCTTCATTCATAAAGTAAATTGATCCAATCTACAGTTTAAAAGTTCTCCGATCAACGTAATTAATATAGTCTGACATCGCCATTGGGATGTCATGACGATTACTTTCCGCTAGTGCACGCGTGAAACCGCCTAGTGTGGACCCCTGTGCGCTGCCCGGATGAAGTTGATGGTGAACGGACGGTCGGGAGAGTTGAGGTGTGGCGGCGGGCCGCGTCGACGGTCGCTTATGCTGTCGTGAGGGTGGAATGGTGGTGTTGGGGAGGTGGGCTGGAGGGGGTGACGCGAATAGCAGCCACCGATACCCCAAATGTGTCGTGACGTTTTGGCATGAGCAGAGGAGGGATTCTGTGGATATCACGCCACTGATGGGAGGGGAAGTTAGTTTTAGACGTATATTTTCAGGGGACGCGATGGACCGGTCGCCTCCGAACGGATATGGTGTTCCACCGTATATTTGCAAAATTGGCAATTCTCATGAAGTGGAGTGCCCACGAAAAATAATTACCATATCAGAGCCCTCCAAGGAGAGGGAAATCTGGAGTTTAAGCCAACGGGGAAGGGAGCGGGGCAAGGCTCAGGGGACGATAATGGGCACAATGTCACATCAAGGGAGTTAATGCGATTCGTGTCCTCATCACATGAAGCGGTCGTGGTTATTTTTTGCAAGACTTGTAAATCCGGAAGAACACCGAAGCACCAGAAGTTATGCTAATACAACAACTCATGTTTACGTCCGAATTGAAGAGGGCATAGCTTGTGGGATCGAGCTTGTTTCCTAGCGGTATGCAATTTGCTTTTCTCCACATGCTAGCCTTGCGATTTACGTCCAAATTGAAGAGAGCATAGCTTGTAGGGTCGAGCTTGTTTCTTAGTGGTGTGAAATTTGCTTTTCTCAACATACTAGCCTTGCGATTTTCAGTTGGGAGGTGTCCACTCGCACCACTCGGGACATTTCCCGATCCTGCTGCCCTCCAGCGAAACAGTGTGGGCGGAGCCATTAGCCGTGCTCGTGCAAAAAGTGCGTCGAGAACTACCCAATAAACGAAACAGACAGTTGAGAGGTGTCGATTGATGATGTTGTTTGAACCTGGTATCGGCTTGGGGAACAATATAAGTAGGATTTCGATCTACACTAACCGCTGGGGCCAATAAAATTGCCTTGGTCGGGTGACACCGGACACCTAGTTATATCCCCTATGACTTGCGTCTTGGTCGAACAAAATCAACAAGAAAATACTCTGACGATATGCTAAGACTGCCTATTCCTATTCTGCCTGACAAATAACATTTTGGCTTACTTACGGCTGGCACCATTATTTTGTAAAAGTGTGAAATCTGATAACACCGGATGCGCTTCGCCAATAAATGACTTACTGTCCGATACAATCCCAACCTGTTTTATAGCACCAAAATGATGCATGACACTTTCCTAGAGATGTGGAAACTATGGGGCAGGCGGCGGTCCTAGTTGAAAATGCGTGGACATGACGCTACATGTTGCATGGAAAATCAGCATGACCAACGAACGCGGACTACAAAGAAAAAGTTGGCGTCAAGACCAGATTCGGCGGATCCCCCCCCCCCCCTCCCAAAAAAAGGTCAATTTTACCATTAACCGTACTGGCGTCGAAGGGTAAAAATGGAGTACAAAATGAGCTACACTCGCCAGCCAAACGCGAATCCACCGACATTGGTGGGAACTCTGCCAGGCGCACTTTGATTGTATCCCTGACAGAAGCATTATCCTTTCCCTCTAATTACTTGCAACTTGGTTCTTCCCTAAATTCAACAACTTCTCTGCCCCGCATCTACACTCTTGCTTTGATGTTTAACCGCACATATTCATTTTACAAACATTTCCTAACATCACACACCCATCAGCTCAACGTTGTTACGTCACTTTCCGTTACTGTCCCTTACCTCGCCATCAGACATCACTTGGCATTGTCGGAGCTGAAGTAACACGCGGCCCTCTGCACACTGCACACGAATGAATGCTGCACACGAATGAGCGGCCTGTGATTCTGGATAGTCAGCCTTGTTTCATACGTCAACGACAGCTTGGATGAACCATAAATTGATACATTTATTACATTCTAACGCAAAGCTGGAACATTTATCACCAATGAAGCCCAAGTAGAAGCTTAATCGCAGCAGAATGTAAAATTTCAAAAGTCAAAACTTTTAAATTTTAGAAGACAGACCTACCCGCCAAATGTCCAGGCATGAAACGAAATGCATTAAGAGCGCGACGGTGTTCATAAGTACATACACGTCAGGGTTGCCATAAATACATTTTTGTACACCACGTCAGGGTTACCAATGCGGACAATTCAGGGTGTCTCGTACTAAGCGCTCTCCGGTACCACCTGAATTGTGTAGAGAAATCCTTGATGGAAAAATTAGTACCTAGGGCAATATTTTAATGCTATAATTTAAGCAGAAGTATTCAAGCGTCGCTTAACTCAAATCGGGAGAGAAATGCTGTTCTGTATGCTCTTCGAATCAAATTTAATCTCAAAGTAGACAAAGGTAAATTAAATATATTTTGAGAGCACTTAAGCTGCGTTTCTTGCCTCCAATGTCACCCTGCAGTGGTGATAACAGTAACACATTTGCCCCTTAAATTGCCCCTTCCTCCTTGGTCTGTCACTGGGTGCCTATTGCTTGCTGTATATAGCGCGTATGTAATTGTTTCTATTTCATACAAGTGTGTTTTCGCATTTATCACCGCTCTACACAAGTATCGCAGAGGGAGATCAGAGCTGGGTCAGTCGGTGAGCTTCATCTCACAAGATGTCGACTCACGCAGACCCAGCGAGGCTTTTCATACCGTGCCGCGGTCGCTTGCAACAGGCTGTCATACGTGACCATGCAAGCACCGAGTCGCTCTGCATCCAAAAGCGCTTTGGCGCAGAGTCGCTAGTTTTACTATATATGTGTAAGTCTGTATAATGCTTGCTCTTGAAGAGCTGTATTCTCTTGAAGTGTTTCTGACGCAATTTTCTTTACCTTATGTGTCCACGCAACATAGTCTCGGTGCAGAACAGCCATCATGTGGAAGTACCCCAATCCCAATACATGACTTTGACTTTGATTTTGGTTCGTATGCATTGATAAGACGAAGCATGCACATATTTATCTTTGATGTTTGCGGTCAGCAAGACATAATTGTCCACTTCATTGTAGATAACTAGTGATCGCATAGATGCAGGGATGCAAGTATTCTTCATTATATACTAATATTGTCTATCAGTATATAATGGACCTACTACCATTGTCACCCAACGCTGAGTTACCTTTTCCCACCCAATCTCCAATGTGGGCTAGGCCTAAAATGAGAACTATAGAGCTTCTACTCCTGCAGTGCCTGGGAGCCTGACATCTGACAGCATGACAACCATGGAGCCCCCCAACGCCTGGGATCCTTGGAGTTGGCTACAAGCCGATTTCACAATAGTACTGGATAACTTGGGCCGGCTGTGTGATCCACAATACAGGGTCGGTGGGCCCGTGACTCCCAGCGCTGGACCGGCTCGTGACGAACGCTGACCGTCCCAGCTACAGGCTGCAGGCCCAAAACCAGGCCCACCGGCCAGGCCCACCGGTCAGACCCACCGGCCAGGCCCACCGGCCAGGCCCACCGGCCAGGCCCACCGATCAGATCCACCGGCCAGGCCCACCGGCCAGGCCCACCGGCCAGGCCCACCGGTCAGATCCACCGGTCAGACCCACCGGCCAGGCCCACCGGCCAGGCCCACCGGCCAGGCCCACCGGCCAGGCCCACCGGCCAGGCCCACCGGCCAGGCCCACCGGCCAGGCCCACCGGCCAGGCCCACCGGCTCGGCCCACCGGTCAGACCCACCGGCCAGCCCACCGGTCAGACCCACCGGCCGGCCCACCGGTCGGCCCACGGCCAGGCCCACCGGCCAGGCCCACGGCCCCGCAGACCCAGGCCAGGCCCACCGGTCGCCCACCGGCCAGGCCCACCGGCCGACCCACCGGCCAGACCCACCGGCCGGCCCACCGGTCAGGCCCACCGGCCAGGCCCACCGGCCAGGAGCGGACTGCCCACCGCCGGCGGTGGCGGTCGCCGCCGAGCGTGGGCGCGAGACGCGTGTCGGCGCCACTCGCTCTTCTCCCGTCACATTACCGTAATTAATTACCGTATTAGTAATATTCCGGTCAACTGGGGCCTGATTAATGGCCACCGGCTAATCGACACCAGACAGGTGTTTGTTTCCCTTGCCGCGCGGACAGGTCGTGCTCCATCTCATTCAGATTTATGTCGAGTCAATACAACCACTCAAGTGGCATGATGGCGACGGCCCGCTCTGACCTCTCCCTCTGTCTCACGCGCTATTTCTTTTTGACGGCGCTCGACGCATCTAATCGCGGCTCTCACTCCCTTGGTCTCAAATCCTCCCTCCTCATGTCTCTCTGTACTATTTATCTTGAGGACGACATATATCAAAGCGACATAATCAACAAAGCGACAGAGGAACAGGGAAGCCCTGTTTCTATGTCGCTTTGTTGAGAATAATTCAGGATGGTTTGAAAAAGTTGTCTTTGTCTTTCCGACTTTCTTCTCTTCATCTCTCTCTCTCTCTCTCTCTCTCTCTCTCTCTCTCTCTCTCTCTCTCTCTCTCTATCTCCCTCTCTCTCTTACTCTCTTCCTCTCACCTTCTCCCCTCTCTTTCACTCTTCGTCCAATGATCCATCCGTTCTTCTCATACACCCATATAGATCATCAATTTTCAACCATACTCCCCAGCAACGTTGACAACACATTGGCAACTTCTGCTTCCACATGGAACTTCTGCGGGCAAGCGGCTCCAGATCACCACAGGCGGCATCGTCTCGATCAGCGGTGGACAGGTGACGTCTACCATGATCACTTCCGGTTCCGGTGACTCGCCGACAGGTTCTGGTAGTGGGGCGAGTGTCCGCCGTTTTCTCGCCGGCGGAGGTCAGGTCAGCGCGTCTCCACCGCGGCGCATCGGTTTTCCGGGAATAATCGTTCTGATTATAGGCACAGCGGCTGACAATGCCGCCGCTCGACGTTCGGGTGATGAATGAGGTGACCCGCGGCGCGCGCGCTGATGAGACCGGCCGTACGCCAGGTGTGGGGGCGGCAGCTGACGCTATCCGCCCATCGCCCATCTGTCCTCTGTCCTCTGTCCTCTGTCCCCTGTCCTCCGTCCTCTGGCCTCTGTCGTCTGGGTCCCGCCGTGCTCGGACGGCGGGACGCGGACGCGCCGAGCTGCGTCCAGACGCGGCCGGGTTGGTCGGGCGGGTTGGTCGGGCGGGTTGGTCGGGCTGGTTGGTCGGGCTGGTTGGTCGGGCGGGTTGGTCGGGCGGGTTGGTCGGGCGGGTTGGTCGGGCGGGTTGGTCGGGCTGGTTGGTCGGGCTGGTTGGTTGGGCGGTTGGTCGGGCGGGTTGGTCGGGCTGGTTGGTCGGGCGGGTTGGTCGGGCGGGTTGGTCGGGCTGGTTGGTCGGGCTGGTTGATCGGGCGGGTTGGTCGGGCTGGTTGGTCGGGCTGGTTGGTCGGGCTGGTTGGTCGGGCTGGTTGGTCGGGCTGGTTGGTCGGGGGGTTGGTCGGGCGGGTTGGTCGGGCTGGTTGGTCGGGCGGGTTGGTCGGGCTGGTTGGTCAGGCGGGTTGGTCGGGCTGGTTGGTCGGGCGGGTTGGTCGGGCTGGTTGGTCAGGCGGGTTGGTCAGGCGGGTTGGTCGGGCGGGTTGGTCGGGCGGGTTGGTTGGGCTGGTTGGTCGGGCTGGTTGGTCGGGCTGGTTGGTCGGGCGGGTTGGTCGGGCGGGTTGGTTGGGCTGGTTGGTCGGGCTGGTTGGTCGGGCTGGTTGGTCGGGCGGGTTGGTCGGGCAACAGCCGTGCTGCTTGGACGAGTGCTGGTGTTCCAGAGGAACCCTGGTCGCTGGCGACCGGCATACATCGTCGTACCGCTTTTTTCGCCGTCGATTGGAGAATATGAAGCCAGTGGGATTACTTTACGTTCGAGAAGCTCATTCACTACAGGACATTTTGCAAATAGATATTGCGAGGAACAAATCTGCTTTCGGAGTATTTTGGAGACGTGCCCTAGTAGCCCCGATTGCTGTCATGCACCCATGGCTGACAACAATGAGCTAAATATTACCGTTTAAAATACGTGCTCATCACGTCAACTATAAAGAAAAGTGATACCTGCAGTCATCGCCAGCCGCCGTGGGCAATATCGAAGGTACTTCACCACCCGGCATCCTACTCAACTCTAGTAAACCGCTGTACTGTCTCTGCAGAGGTGTTGGGTGTTGCATATACACTGTCATTACTGCGCCTCTGCCATTGCCACTGTACTTGTTTACAGCTACATTCTTGGGGATTCCGGCTATTGCTACATAGCATGCAAATGAATAACTTATTGGGATGCAGTTGTGAAATAGGCATGAAATTATGCGGCTGAAAAACTGCATAAAATTACTAATGTGGAGATGACGGCTGACAGAGGAGCGGTGCCGGCAGACCCCCGACCTGACCTGACCGCCGGCGGTCCCCTGACCTCCGGCCGGACAGCGGTGGAGGCTGACGGAGGAGCACCACTGGTGCCGGCGCCCTCCCCTGACCCGACCGCCGGCCGCCACCCTGACCTGACCTGACCGCCGGCCGCCATCCTGACCTGACCCGACCGCCGGCGGCCCCCCTGACCTCCGGCCGGACAGCGGTGGAGAGGACGGCTGACGGAGGAGCACCACCGGTGCCGCTGGCCCCCCTGACCTGACCACATCGCGGCACCTCCCGCGGCGCGGCCGACCGCCGCCGGATGACAGCTGCTGCACGAGGTCCGATAGCCGGCGGCAGGGTGGACGGCGAGATCGGCAGCCACCGCCCCACCATCACAGCCGGGTATTCAGTGGTGGTCACCAGCACCCCCCCCCCACCACCACAGCCGGGTGTCCAGTGGTGGTCACCAGCACCCCCTCCCCCACCACCACCATCACAGCCGGGTGTCCAGTGGTGGTCACCAGCCCCCCTACCTCCCACCCCCACCCCCACCACCACCACCACAGCTGGGTGGCCGGCAGTGGTCAGCCCCCACTCAACCCCGCAACCACCACCACCACAGCCGGGTGTCCAGCAGTGGTCAGCAGCCCCCCCCCCTGCCACAGCCGGGTGGCCGGCGGTGGTCAGCCCTGCACAGCCGGGTGGCCGGCGGTGGTCAGTAGCCCCCTGCCACAGCCGGGTGGCCGGCGGTGGTCAGTAGCCCCCCCCCCCCCTCTGCCACAGCCGGGTGGCCGGCGGAATGTGATCGGGAACAGACAGCCAGACAGACACAGCCCCCGAGCTGGGCCAATCAGTGTGTTGACGTCCACTGCCGAGATAATGGCCTGGTGGTGGTCGGGCCATGGACATTGGACGATCTCTCAGCACGGAGGGGTGTATCGAGTACATCGCGAGTGAAACGTCTTAAGTACTGGTCCAGTTGGGGTCATGATGAAATGCCAGAGCCAGAAGACATTCTTTTTCCATTTCGAGTTTTTAGATATCGATTGTCGCGTCAGCAGGTCCCTCCTTTTCGTCTCGGAGTTCCTAGCGGTAACTGCGCGCTGATACCTCCAGTGCAAAGACCGTCGAAATGAGGTTATGGTTCGATGCAGGTTTGCAGAATGTAGCTTGCATCTACAACCGGATTAGCGGCAATTAGTTTAAATAATCAAACATCATATATATATATATATATATATATATATATATATATATTATATATATATATTGTGTTGCTACGCCGTGCTACGCCGTGCTGAAGTGTGAATAACTTGTTAATTGGTAATCACTACAACATAGCACAGATTGAATCGTTCAGATCCACTAAAATCGATATCCACATGAGCCGACTCAATTCGACGTTCATCCTTGGCCTGGCAACTAATCTGGCGTCCAATCCTTTTCCTAAGGTGCACTTCTATTAATCTAATTATAAAGCCCGATTGATTGCAATATCAACACAGCGACTAAATAATCAAAAATATGCAATATTTCAATGAACAAGATAAGACAAGATTTAACTGTCATCGTGCATAACATATATATTGCAATTTTCATCAATAACGCCATATTTCACAATAGCACAAAATTCCACTTCCGATCACACGTGCAGTTATCCGACCTATGGTGGTTTTGGGAAATTAACAAAGTAAACAACAAAAAGCGAGGAAATAGGGAAAACTAAATTATTAGAATGGACTCAAGACTAAGATTAACAGCACCAATAATTTTGGAACGTCCCATCACATCATCATCACGCCTGCCTGAGGTGCAGGCACATTGTTCAGACATACCCATTACCAGGCTAGACGTATGACCATTTTCTTAAAATGCACGCAATATGTATCGACTGGGATTGGCTTGAATTTCGGCCAAGCGTTACTAAGCTTCGTACGTCATGCAGAAACCACCTAGGTACCCGCACAGGGATTAGGACACATCTTCAATCCAGAGTATGTAGCATACGTGCGCATACAACTTAGCAACTAAGGATGGTGTGCTTTTTATTCTGAGGCGGCACCTCCCCGTGACACTACTTATGATGTCCCAAATACCTTCATTTTCTGCCTATGGAATTCATAGTCAGCTTAAGCTTAACGCCATAGATACGTTGTGCATAGCAGTCAATCTTTCCAAAGGCGCCTAGGACATTTCTTACTACTCGCATATAACTTCTGATTTGTCCCCGACTGAGTCGAATTGTAGTACAATGACACTGCTGAGATATGAGAGCATATATTTCTTCCAGATTTACCTACAAGAACGAAATATCAGTGCAAAACATACTGACACCGGGATATGTAAAAGACGCACATCGAGTAAATTGGTCCATTTAAAATCAGATGGTGAAACCGTAGCAGGGCAGTTCCTTCTTGAGATTCGTACACCTGGCATAATGCATTCCTATTTTGGAGGATATGTTTGCACTTGGGTCTCGATGCAATGCTGGTAAGCTTACCTACGGCTACTCTTCTATCCCCCTAATATGTCTGGATGGAAAATTGTATGTCCTGATGCATGCAAATGAGTTTTCTTACGAATGCATAATATTATCATCAATAATTGAAACTAGGCACCATCCCGTTCACACACGTCGTCGACTGACGGCTCCTAACTCCATTACATTGGTACACGCTGTGTCATGATGGCGTCCTTGACGAATTCTGACAGCTCCTGACGGCGTCTGATGGCAGCTGACGGCAGCTGACGGCCCCTGACGGCAGCTGACGGTCCCTGACGGTGGCTGACGGCGGCTGACGGCAGCTGACGGCAGCTGACGGTCCCTGACGGCAGCTGACGGCAGCTAACGGTCCCTGACGGGGGCTGACGGCAGCTGACGGTCCCTGACGGCGGCTGACGGTCCCTGACGGCAGCTGACGGCTCCTGACGGCAGCTGACAGCTCCTGACGGTGGCTGACGGCGGCTGACGGCAGCTGACGGCAGCTGACGGTCCTTAACGGCAGCTGACGGCTCCTGACGGCAGCTGACGGCAGCTGACGGTCCCTGACGGGGGCTGACGGCAGCTGACGGCAGCTGACGGCAGCTGACGGCTCCTGACGGCAGCTGACAGCTCCTGACGGTGGCTGACGCGGCTGACGGCAGCTGACGGCAGCTGACGGCAGCTGACGGCCACTAACAGCTGTTGCTCGGTGTCGGCGTCGTGGCGGGCCGCTGGAGCACTTCGCGAGTCCCCGGCATTCCTCTCCGAGAGCGTGGTGTCGCACACGTGGCGGCGGTGGCGGCGGCCAGCGCGCGTCGCCAGAGTCGGCCGTCGGTCGGAGGTCGGAGGTCGGAGGCGACATTCCGGCCCGTCGGTATGCCACAACGAGCCTCTGTGCGCCGCCGGCGTCGACGCGCAGTGGCGGCCGCTCCCGGGAGATTCAACTCGATTATAGCCAGATGCCATTCTCGTCGATTGTAAATTGTGGAATGCCGGTGTCGACCATGCGGTGGCGGCCCGGCCAGATGAGTGGCAGGCGCGTCCGCCAGGGGTTAGCCGAGGGTGTCGTTTCCTGTCCGACGACGACGATGGGCCACTTGGTCTTCTGTGCGCTGCGTTTGGCTCGTGGACCTCGGTGCAATTTAGGCTCCGGGGTGGCGAAACAAAGAAGAAGAATGTCGGAAGCCGGCCTTGTGGCCACATGTGGTGGACGGCGATTGACATCGGCCTGGCTTTCTCCAGCTGAGAATCCCGCTCTTATTCTCCTGTCCCAACATCATCCAGATGATGGCATCCTGTCAATGCCTCTTTTCAACCTTCTATTCGAGTGGGAAGAGAAGCAAGCCTACATGATATTTTTGACTCAGTACATCTGGTGCCGTCACAGGCTTAATTAAGGTGGTACCAAATGGATTATTTGTAGCGCATGCACGACCGCTGGTTTCTGTTTTTTTCTGTTAAATTTCGTCTTTCTGCCAACGTTAATGTTAACCCAGATCGGTTCGGACCGATACGAACTGAGTAGCCCGGAGTTGGCATTCGTCGACACTAGCTTTCGCATGCTGTTCGTACCTGGCGATCTGACTATGCGCAATAAACAGCTCGATAGTCTGTGCCGGGAGAGCACGTATTGCGATTCTCCATTCTGCTTATTAACGTGTTCTGCTTTGATGTTTGATTGATGTAAAGCTTTGCTAGCTATTATCTGAGAACAGGATTACCTAGTTTAGTTATGCAACATTTGAGTAAATTATCATCCGTATCAGTGAGAACATCAGTGAAATCATCAGTGAAGTCTAGACACAAATGTGTGATTGATGCAGAAATGAGTTGCCCAGGTAGATACCTACCTACATTACTAGGTATGTAGGTAGGCGTGCCCATGCCTACCGACATTAGTTTTTCACATTGATGTTAATTTTTATGCTTCATGTTCCACGCTTTTTCTCAACTATAACACCACAGGGTATAAGAATTGATGTCTAATGAATAGCATGAAGACTGTGCGCAGCCTGTCAATAATGGGTACCTACATTACTACAAAAACTACGCCACTTGTTCAGCTCGACTTGAAATCATTATTAGGCTTTCCAAATGTGCTTAAATATGTTTTGGGTGTTTACGCAGGAATGTAGGCAAATGGAATATATAGATATGATGCAGGATTTGTACAAAAATATGTGATATAAGCAAACATAGGCTAAAACACCAATTCAACTTGGTTATAAACCGAAATATTGCATGCTAGTTCGCAGATATCACCTATGCATTGATCATGTGTGTTTGAGCTGAAATGTTTTAACTTATATATTTTAGTCGACTATGTTTTCGGGCTTCTGTATCATTATTTTATAGCACACTTTTCTAGGAAATTTGGAACCAAATTACTTCAATCTGATTTAGTCTTTGTGTGATTCTTTGCGAAAATCCTGATTTCTGGAAATTTCGTCTGCTCTCAGGGTTATCTTCCGGTGGATATTTCTGAACTACCAAGTTTGACTATCTAGGTGCCTGCTGTGGTTTCCAAATGTCTCAAGTTGAAATGAACTTTAATTATTGTCACATCAAGATTCATGTAATGCTTTGGAGTTTGAAACCCATACATATATTTACACACATACACACGCACACACACACACACACACACACACACACACACACACCCATATATATATATATATATATATATATATATATATATATATATATATATATATATACATGAAAATATTATATATATATATGTATATATATTTGCTCACATTTATCACCGGCTATGTTTTTATCGTAATGATTTATCTCGTATACATTTTTGTCGAACTACTCCTTTTGCTAGCATTCCTATGCACATATTCAAGATGGCATGAACCATGGATCTACTCCATGTCCTGTTGGTCCTCCTATTGGTAGAAAATGATAATTCCAGCAGAAGCACCACCGATGACTGGAAATGTTAAAACTTCATTGCCTTCTATGGAACACTTTCACAAGCGCATAGCCGGAGTTGAAGATCGGATACCATAAAATATGTTCACGTTAGTGTATTCCACGTTTCCTCATTGCGTATGAACACATTAACCAACACGCAACAATAACAATACGAATTAATTCCAGATCAGTGCGCACATGCATTAATTACACGCGGGATCAGCAGGCCATAGCCCACGAGCCTTTTGCTTTTTAACAGCTACTGTATTATTTCCAGTCCGGAGACACCAGAGCGAACTGAAGCACATCCGGGTTGGGCGGCCACCGGCGCGAGCTGTGCCGTGCTCTGCCACCGGCCACGGCGCGGGCTGTGCCGTGCTCTGCCACCGGCCACGGCGCGGGCTGTGCCGTGCTCTGCCACCGGCCACGGCGCGGGCTGTGCCGTGCTCTGCCACCGGCCACGGCGCGAGCTGTGCCGTGCTCTGCCACCGGCCACGGCGCGAGCTGTGCCGTGCTCTGCCACCGGCCACGGCGCGGGCTGTGCCGTGCTCTGCCACCGGCCACGGCGCGGGCTGTGCCGTGCTCTGCCACCGGCCACGGCGCGGGCTGTGCCGTGCTCTGCCACCGGCCACGGCGCGGGCTGTGCCGTGCTCTGCCACCGGCCACGGCGCGGACTGTGCCGTGCTCTGCCACCGGCCACGGCGCGGGCTGTGCCGTGCTCGCCACCGGCCACGGCGCGGACTGTGCCGTGCTCGCCACCGGCCACGGCGGGGCTGTGCCGTGCTCGCCACCGGCCACGGCGCGAGCTGTGCCGTGCTCTGCCACCGGCCACGGCGCGGGCTGTGCCGTGCTCTGCCACCGGCCACGGCGCGGGCTGTGCCGTGCTCTGCCACCGGCCACGGCGCGAGCTGTGCCGTGCTCTGCCACCGGCCACGGCGCGGACTGTGCCGTGCTCTGCCACCGGCCACGGCGCGGGCTGTGCCGTGCTCTGCCACCGGCCACGGCGCGAGCTGTGCCGTGCTCTGCCACCGGCCACGGCGCGGGCTGTGCCGTGCTCTGCCACCGGCCACGGCGCGGGCTGTGCCGTGCTCTGCCACCGGCCACGGCGCGGGCTGTGCCGTGCTCTGCCACCGGCCACGGCGCGGCGCGGCCGGGGAGCGGCCGCCGCCGCCGCCGGCATTGTTTGCCAAAACGCGAGATCCGTAACGATCATGGCTGTATCGCCATCTAAAACGCCGGCGCCGGCGCAGTATAAACAGGATCATTACGCGCTGGCGCCGTTACAGCGATGGCCGCGGCGATAGGCGGCCACGGCGAGAAGCCGTCAGCTGTTGTGCCCAGCCGTCCTCGCCCCGGCCGCCGCATTATGGCCGTGTTTGTTTCTCGCCGGTGTCGCTCAGCCCGCCGGCGGCCGGGCAGTGCGCGTACCTGGCCCGGCCAGCTGCCCGAGGGGCTCGTGGGTGTCCGCACCTGTCCTGTCAGCTGCCCGAGGGGCTCGGGGGTGTCCGTACCTGTCCGGGCCGGCTGCCCGAGGGGTTCGTGGGTGTCCGTACCTGTCCTGTCAGCTGCCCGAGGGGCTCGTGGGTGTCAGTGCCTGTCCTGTCAGCTGCCCGAGGGGTTCGTGGGTGTCAGTGCCTGTCCTGTCAGCTGCCCGAGGGGCTCGGGGTGTCCGTACCTGTCCTGTCAGCTGCCCGAGGGGTTCGTGGGTGTCCGTACCTGTCCTGTCAGCTGCCCGAGGGGCTCGGGGTGTCCGTACCTGGCCGCCGCGCCCGAGGGGTTCGTGGGTGTCCGTACCTGTCCTGTCCGCCCAGGGGGCCTTCCTGTCAGCTCGGTGTCAGCTGCCCGAGGGTCTCGGGGTGTCCGCACCTGTCCTGTCAGCTGCCCGAGGGGCTCGTGGGTGTCCGTACCTAGCCGGCCAGCTGCCCGAGGGACTCGACAGAGCGTCAGACGCTATTACCACGGAGGGCACACCCGGATGCCCTGGGTTCCCGGTAAACACACACCCACACTTGGCTAATCGCAGAATACCTAGCACAAGGACCGAGGTGTGTTGCGACCTGATCGACTTCACAGCCGCAGTTTCGATACGTGTAGTCAAAGGATGGTGAGGGAAGTCTACCGAATGCTAAAGCCATTGATGCAGGATTAAGGCCCCGAAACAACAACCGATGTTGAGATATGATTCGGTTGGGGCCGATGGAATATGCGGCAAAGATGTTCTTGTCTGCCTGTCAGATCGAGGAAGACATATTTGAGACATGTTCAACACAGAGTCGTCTGCTTGTCACGTGACATGCGTCGTGTTGGTCACTTTCAACTTCACTGGCTACTACACTGAAATGGTCGCACCGTCCAGAATCGCGGATGTCGGTCCAACGCAAGCAAGTGTAGGGCATGTCTCCATTGTTACATTAGCCTTCGGACTACCGGAATCATACACAGCAGACGGAAGGAGAAGGCTGATCGACAGATGAAGATGATGTCAAGAAAGACCACCATACGAAGTCAAGCCTGTACATTGCAAATAGATGTAAGTGGTTCTCTATTGCACTGATATTGTACTGTCCTGGTACTTGTTTTGGGGTTCGGCAACTGATAGCTTTAAATAAGGCTAAGGTAGATTGACAATTTTCTCGTCGTTTTCAAGCCGCGATAATTAACGTCACTTCACTTCACATCGGAGGCTCTGATCGTTGAGAGGGTATATATTGGGTTCACTAGCACGACATTCGTGAGACAGACACTATTGTCCGGCAACAGGCATACAGGGCATGACCTCTATCCGTGTCATTGGAGCCGCTTTTTTGAGTACGGTTATCTTCATTCTCAGTTTTTTCTCTATATGCCATCGTTCTTATCTCGGATCTCATTCGCGTACGAAATTGTCTGTAAGCTTCTTTCCAATAGAGCTGCTTACTACTTTCAAATTGATGCCAAGCAATTGTCTTCACCTCCCGACAGGCCTGACCTTCCTAGACGAAAGATACCGAAAAGATACCGGAAAGATACCTTCCTAGACGAAAGATACCGGAACACTCACGCGTACAATTTGTCATCCAATAGATTCGGGACTTGCAGTACTCCGAAAGAAGTACGAAAATACGCCAGTTCGCTGGCCAGCTCGACGGGGCGGGGCCAGTCGCCATTCGACCCCCCCCCCCCCCATCTGTGAACTGGCGCGTCAGTTTGCCAGGGGAGCCGCCGCCAGACGAAGTCCTGGCTACGTCAGGCTCTGTCGTATGTCTTCACTTGACTTCCCGGCGCGGTGATAAAACCTCCTGATTGGTGATAGACGGTTGGCGCGAACGCGGCCCAGCCGCCAGGGCTTGTTTATCCGAACGGGAATAGTGCGAGAAGGCGCCGAGAAAAAGGAAGACGTGTATATATGTGGACGTCATTGAAATGTCATTTTGTGACGCATGATCCAATTGTGGGACTTATTGCGTGCTGATGTTACTGAGCATTCGTGAACAGAATGTTGTGGACAAGTAAACACATACTTCGTCTAGCACCATTGCCATAATAAACAACTGGCCACTTTATTGAAAAATCGATTTGGTATGCATGAGTGGGCACTCCGGGAAAGGAGTGCCCACCCATGTATATTGCATGCAAAGGATTAAGTTCCATTTTCTTAGGAAAAATGTAAGTTAGTACTTATCAAAGTCAGGTCCCATCCACGCTTCACCATGGTTTTTAGACGAAATTTAAGCATTTGTCGTACACAAATCATGCAGGATGCAGCAAAAAGTACAATGTAAATGCATAGATAACGAGCAAAGATAACGTTCAAAAATATGAAATAACACGTCGTGTCAAGTTCGGCTGAACGAAATGAAAGTACTAGCTAGAAAAAGCAAGCTTTCGTGCCCATCACTGTTTTGCTGTTCAATTTGTGTTCATCATCCGGAAGTAGTGGCAGCTTACGTCCGCTCAATACGTTTCAAACTTCAAGTAAAGATAGTCAGGTGACTGAGATATCACATGAAAAAGTGTCTTCAGCACACAGATATTTCAGACGTTCTAAATACCAAGATGACTGTTACGTAGAACAGATGGAGAAACCGGAGTAATTTTACATATCGAGCTCATATATAATAGATTGGGCCCCAAATTTAGATTGTAAGTTATTCAACGATTCGATTGCAAGATGTAGAAATCACTTCATTTTGCTTTGATGTCTCTCATTATCTTTTTGTTTCGACAATTATCATCTTCAACAGCTCACATATTTCCACATATTTGGCCTTAATGAGAGGGATGCACTTCATCGTTGCCCATGTCGCCTGTTTGGAAAAGGTTTTCAATTTACATATTATCAATATTAAGCACGAAATAGAACATCGAACAGGTAACACTAAAAGTTCAAGAATGTGGTTGCATCATGCCATTTATCGCATCTGTATATCTCATAAGCTTAGAACAAACGTTAGTGAGTGGTGAGTCCACTTTCAACTCTCCCCCGCGCTGCGAGGAGGGTTAAAATGAGCATGCACTACACTACAAGGGTTAAGTATACTTCAGGAATGTGTTGTGTTGCAGGCTGTTGAAAGTACATCGCGAGAATCACCCCACAGATTATTGCGTCCCATGACGGCCAAACCACGCCGTGAAAATCCACCCTCCCCCACACATGACAGTCTATACCAGCCATACACCGGCTTCAGTGTCCAAACAATGTTGTTGCAAACCAAACCAATTGAAGGACATTACAAGTGTCATTGGCATCGCCACGGTTCTTCGGCCGGGGAACAAGAGGGCTTTCGGTATATTATTTCCGTGTAGTGTAATGGGTGCATTGTTAAAGTGCACACAGGTTGAGAGGATGAGGTGCCCCACATCCCGCTGTGGCGGCACCCATATCAGGTGCCATTGCCAAGTTCAGCCAAGCTCAACTATTCCAATCGCTATTCCGCGGCATGTAATTTTGATAAAATGTAATCCGGATATTTGCTGGGATGGCTTTCCGGAACAGAGTAATGCGTGTTTGATGGACTCTGAACCAATCATCCGACTTGAAAATTATAGTCTGACACCAGAGTTCAAGCCGAGAGCTAAGCGTGCCACCAATGCATCGACGCCAGCCATGCTATGGTCCCAACCTTATCTGGCTAGTCGCCAGCTGACTTTTCCAGCCAAGGGCGAATTGTGACCAAGTTAGTGCGAATCGAATTCCGTCTCGCCAGGACAGAGAAGGCCAATGCAGACTGGCGCCATAAAGAAGCCGAGGTGGTCGCACAACGCACTCAGCAGCTGAGGCCATATGGCGTCGCTTGCCTCTAACCCTGTCGGGAGGGCCGGGCACCGCGGGGAATCGAACCCCGTACCTCTGGCATACCAGACGCTCAGCTCAACCACTGAGGCACCGGCGCCCGAGTCCGAAATAAGCCGAGCTATCGGAAGTCAGCGTGTGCATTCAGCCCGGTTCGTCCAGGCGTCTCTATTCGGCTGGATTCCCCGTGCCGGATTTCAGCACGCCTCACACCAACTGCGGCGAAGAGGGCGTCTTCGAGACGCCGGCACGCCTTCGACGGCCGTTCAGTACCCGACAAACGCCTGCGACTTTGCCGCACAGCCGGACACGAGCGTCACCCGTCACGGCCTAATGGCCGGCACGCAGCGGTAAAAGAGGTCGTGACCCAGCAAAGTGGACCGGGGGCGGCAGCGCAGGCGCAGTCAGACACAACATCCGCCGCCAGCCGGCGGCCGGGCTTCCTCCGCGGTGCGGTCCGCCGCTTTACGGCCGTCCTGGACCGCCAAGGCGGGAACATTCCGCGGGACGCCGGTGCGGGGAAAAAATGTCGACGACGCGCCACCGTGTTACCCTCGGCCAAGAGCGTCGCCCGTCGCGCGGCGAGAGGCCAACCGCTCTATGTTCGACTGAGGAGGGCGGAGTCCGTCACGTGGTAAGACGGGCGCATCGCGACCGGTGTCACGTGGTGTGACACAGCGTAGCACCCGGCCCGGCCGAGCACGAGGAGATGCGCGTGTCGAAGGGTAGTGGTTCATCAGAACAAGAGAGAGAGAGAGAGAGAGAGAGAGAGAGAGGGAGAGAGAGAGAGAGAGAGAGAGAGAGACAGACAGACAGACAGACAGAGGAGGGAAGGGAAAGAGAGAGAGAGAGAGAGAGAGAGGAGAGAGAGAGAGAGAGATAGGAAAAAGAGATGAGATAGGGAGTGAAGAAAGAGGGAATGGCAGTTAGCGGATGTGAGAACTTCACGAAGCTATTATTCCAATGATGTACGTGTTGCGTGAACCATCCCCGCGGTGAGCGATTTCCCACCACATTGACTGGATTTAGTCCTGTTCTTGCATTCCAAAATTCCATAGTGCACCATATTCCCATCCCCAGATAATTACTCAACGAAGCTTTTCTGCATGGTCGATTTTTAGATATTAAAGTGAGTCCACCCGTTGTCAGCCCTGAAATTGTTACCCTGCCCCGGGGAAATCTTTTTCAAAACAGGTTATGATGGTTATAGGAGTTCATCGATACAGAATGGGACGATGCGTTCACTACCTTATAATTTATTTTATTTCGAGCAGCAGCATTTAGGACTCATTCAGCCGTATTCACAACCCGGTACGGATCCAAGGAGCTTAGTATTAAGCATCCCTACTTATTAAAGAATTCACTGCATTTCGGTCGTGTCAGGTGTGCGAATATTGAATGCACATCACAATATCTGGCTTTTTTGTGCGTACCAGCGGCATAGCAATCTGGTTCTATATCCTGCACAAGGTATCTAGTGAGGGCAACTTACATGGCTCCTCTACACAACGTTGACAAAAAAGCTCCAAATCAGGAGAATGGCCAACGATAATACGTGGCGAGACTAAGTTGTGCGAAGTCCCTAGAACAACACCTATGGTTATTGCTCTGAACTTTCTTGTCGTTCAATCGTGAAACATATAAGGATTCCCTACCGGGAAAAAACACAGCTATGGCATTTGTCAAGATCGTCATGCCAACAATTTTCTTACGTGCCTTCATCTCACGAAAGCTTCAATCTCCTCGCAGGACTTCGCGATTGGAAGTTCATGCTGCTCGAGAAAATATGGCGAAACCAATGCAAATTTGATGAGGCTTGGGCAATTACTAGTGAATCATAATCAATTTTTTTTTTTCACTAATAAAACATCGACTCGAAATAAAGCAACAATCATAAGTTACTGCGACCAATAATGAGATTAGTCAAATTTGTCAGGGTTTACATAGGTCACAATTACCAACAACATCCTTCATCCACAAAATCAGGTAGAAAATGATTGATGTGAGAAGCTCGTATTTTGCCTGCAGTTAGCTTCCATGTTTGCCCCTGCCCCCTATGATTGGGGAGGCTCTGCACCTGATACCATCACAGCGTACATGCCAAGAAACCAAAGCAAAATCGCCATCGCTCGCCAATTTTACGATTGTATTTACACGCAGTTTGCAGCAGGGGAGGGCGGATATCTGCCCAGATGGATCGAATGTCGGCACGTCGGCGCCGATGGTCGTCGGCACCGATGGAGCCGGCCGGCAGCCATTTGTCAGAACTGCACCGACGGCGGCGCCCGACAAAAACCAGCGCCTCAACTATTTATGTCGGTCCGACGATAAAATAAATGAACGCTCCACCAGCACAGATGGGATCGCTAAATTGGACGAATAATTTGGCAATAATTTTATGAGATTAGCGGCTGAAAGCGACTGGGTTCGTAATTCGTCAGACTGGCTCGCTGGGGTGGGATCCATTTGATCGCGGCGATTTAACTTTCGAGAGGATATCATGGATCGGCAGAATTATGATTTCATAAAGTTGCGCCGTGCTCAATGCTGAATTCGTTGCGTTGAAGTTTTGGATCGAAGCGTGAGTAGTAGACGAGGGACGGACTATTCTCGCGTACCAAAAGGGGTTCGTTTCAGCGATTTGACCCCACCCGACCCGACCCGACCCGACCCGACCCGACCCGACCTGACCTGACCTAACCAGATCCGACCCAACCCAACCCGACCAGACCTGACCAGACCCGACCCGACCCGACCCGACCCGACCCGACCTGACCTGACCACCGACCCGACCCGACCCGACCCGACCCGACCCGACCGACCCGACCCGACCCGACCCGACCCGACCCACCCGACCCGACCCGACCGACCCGACCCGACCCGACCCGACCCGACCCGACCCGACCCGACCCGACCCGACCCGACCAGACCTGACCAGACCCGACCCGACCCAACCCGACCCGACCCGACCAGACCCGACCAGACCAGACCCGACCAGACCAGTCCCGACCAGACCAGACCTGACCAGACCTGACCAGCCCCGCCCTAACGTGACCCGACTAGGCCTGGTCTGGATCAGACTCATCATCACGCTTTTGAAACCGTAATAACGCCTTTAATTCAGGGTTTCAGTTCCTAATTTCACCACTGAATATTACACCTGTTATTTGCCTTTCAACTTTGACAGATCCTTCATCACATTATTATATTTCACACTCCCGTGGGCTTTGCTCGAAGAAACACGATGGAAATTAGCCGGTGCCAGCTCACTCGGAACTATCTGCGAAATCTGGCTGGTTTGTCGAATGTGGTGCATCTGTCTTAAAGTACAATACAGAATCGTCGACATCAGTTGTACTTAACTCCGAAATGCATGCTCTTTCGCCGAAACTAAACTCAGCCCACGTGACATGACGCAAGCGCCTCTCTTTCCCGGGAATGCTGTCTTTCGAGCTAATCTCTATTTTAAGCGGCTAACGTGAACAGCTCAGTATATATTGCGACAAAGGCCGTCGCATATCAATCCTAAAGCCTGAGGCCTAATCTTGGGAGCATGAAATAGTGCATGAAGCGCTGTAATGTAGGCGTTATTAATGCTAATAAACAAAAGCAACGGATGAGCCGATCTGGGCAGAGCCGGATCGAGCCGGGTTTGGTTGTATCGGGCTGGGTCGGGTCAGTCACATCAACTCCTTCGCATATATACGGAAGTGGACTTCCACACAATAAAAGGCTTAAAGTGAATAATGTGAAAGACAACTTTTTGTTTGTATTTTGTTGAAAACATTTGGTGTAGGCAGATAATAATGTTGCTCCGAAAAAAATGTCTTACTCATAAACGCATCAAATATTACGTAAATTGCAGCACACGTGCGAAGGATCACCACGATACAACAAAATATGACAAGTTATGCGTTACCATTAACGTTGCATTGAACACCAACACTACTGGGAGTAATGTCCAAAATACGACCAGCAGGTTATGCAAGTTGCAAGTTACTACCAGATAATATCAACTCTTGGTGGGCGTGCTCCTTTGTAGACTAAGCAGCGTAGAAACAAAGACACGGAAATGGAGTCTGTTCTTCACTACCTAACACGCCGGGAACTATTAATTTAGATAAGATGCCAGTCGGCATGGTTTTCCTCACATCTCACGGTGTTGAAATCGTGCCCTTCGTTTCCTGAAAGGACTCCGTAAAGAGCACGGGACTGGCCAGCCCCCACCCATACACCTCGTGAGACCAGTGGGTTAATATCGATATCGCAAGTTCGTACTAAGCACAGCAAGCGACGGGCACGCTGTTGGCTGACCAAGGGCGCTTCACGAACTAAACACGGCTGCATCCACAGTCGACCGTCCTTCACACCACCTGCCGTCGCCGCCCAGCCGATAGGTGACGGAGCGGACGGCACGGGTGACAGGGCAGGGTCCGGTCCACCGCCTACCGACACGATCCCCGGCCCAACGCGCCCCGTCCTGTTCGCTAATTGTCAGTCGGCCGGGCGCCGGCGAGCCGGCCATAACGGCACCGGCACCGACACACGTCACCGCCGCTCTGAGGCGGCGCCGTAAACCCGCGCCCGCCGGTCACCAGCCGCCCATAAACCGCGGTCGGCCGGTCAAGGTCAGGGTCACGCGCCCGCCGGCGACACTGAACTTGGCGCCGGCCGCGCTGCCAGTTTGAAAATCAAGGCTTCGCGTCTGTCATGCGGGCGGACCTTGAGCCGGACGCGGACGGGCGTGGTTTGTGGTTCGGGTGCGAAACAGGGCCAGTGGTGTGGATGGGAATAAGGCCAGTGAGGTGCAGTAGTGTGCCCCCAGACGGCTCCCGTCGACTCGTGGGTTGGGTGCGAAAGAAGGTCAGTGGGGTGCTTGGGAATGCTGCCGGTGGTGTCCCTAGACGTATCCTGTGGGCTTGTGGTTTGCTTTGAGCATCGGTTCCTCTCTTTATATACTTTTTCGTGATATTTGGCAGTACCTGCATATTTTTTTCCGTGTTGATTACTTGTAATTAATGCGGTAGTTGATACTGCAACCATACTATATTGACTCCTACGAAAGTTCATTTTTAGACTGGGATCAGTTTCCCGAAATATTTGTATCAATTAATTTCTTAGAATTGCCATTAACAGCGCATATCACCATCCCACTCCTAAAGCGCTCCAAATATTCAACTGAGTACACGGATCAGTGGCGATGGAAGATGATTTGGATTGGGGGAGGGCAATAGCTCCTTAGCACCGAGGACCCACTTTGATTTGTTTTGGTTGGATCCCTTGACTTTCATCGGGCCCTTGCCTTATTTGTAGAAGAGAGAACTAGTGAGAAGGGACAAAAATGATACTTAGGATGTATAACGGCAGCGATGAAGTTTCTCCACGAACCACAAATGAACGGTTTTTGCGGGGATAAAGTGCATTGGGATGCAGTACCGAGAGGATGGCCACCGAGGCCTCAAAGTGGCCATTTCGGGGCTCGTGGCAAGTGGCATGGCAAGGCACCTCGCATGGCAAGAGCCGGCTGCGGTGTGAGGTGTATGGTAAGCTGCCTGGGACGGATGGTAAGTACCGGCTGCGGTGTGAGGTGTATGGTAAGCTGCCCAGGACGGATGGCAAGAGCCGGCTGCGGTGTGGGGTGTATGGTAAGCTGCCCAGGACGGATGGCAAGAGCCGGCTGTGGTGTGGGGTGTATGGTAAGCTGCCCAGGACGGATGGCAAGAGCCGGCTGTGGTGTGGGGTGTATGGTAAGCTGCCCAGGACGGATGGCAAAACAGCGGTCGGTGTGTGTGGTGTATGATAAGCTGCTCAGGACGGATGGCAAGAGCCGGCTGTGGTGTGGGTGTATGGTAAGCTGCCCAGGACGGATGGCAAGAGCCGGCTGTGGTGTGAGGTGTATGGTAAGCTGCCCAGGACGGATGGCAAGTACCGGCTGCGGTGTGAGGTGTATGGTAAGCTGCCCAGGACGGATGGCAAGAGCCGGCTGTGGTGTGGGGTGTATGGTAAGCTGCCCAGGACGGATGACAAGAGCCGGCTGTGGTGTGAGGTGTATGGTAAGCTGCTCAGGACGGATGGCAAGAGCCGGCTGTGGTGTGGGGTGTATGGTAAGCTGCCCAGGACGGATGGCAAGAGCCGGCTGTGGTGTGGGGTGTATGGTAAGCTGCCCAGGACGGATGGCAAGAGCCGGCTGTGGTGTGGGGTGTATGGCAGGCTGCTCGCGCTTGTATATCACCACAATCTCCTTTCTTTGAACAAGAATTGAGAGTACTTCAAAGCCATCAAGAGATATAAATATTGTGATGAAAGCTAGTAGATTTCAAAATGAAAAGGCAGATCTGGGTTTGAGCGAGGAATTAGGACCTGAAGCGCTTAAGCAAAACAAAAGTTACCACGGTGGCAGCCAAACGAGGAATAGCAGGAATGGCCTGTAGCAAGCCATTGCTACAGACCTTCGTGACGACTTGTTGGGGAGGGGTTGGGACTTGATGTCGTCTCCCCTGAGTACCAGTTCATATATCTGGCAATAACCTACCTGAGAAGTCCAAAGAATGCCTATGGATGATAAATTAGACGATAAATATAGAAAGATAGATTAGTCCCAGAATACTTCGAAGCGTATTTCCCCAGTTATTGCATAACCAGAGCAACTGACTGGGTCGGCGTCAGGGGAAGACAGTTGGAGCACAGACAGCCATGAGGAATGTGGATAAACATGCCCCCTCCCTAGCATTTCAGAAAAACCGAATGATGCCCGAAAAAAAGTGTATATGGGCTCGGTTGTTTCACGAGAGGCTTTCCCAGGCATTCCAACTCTCCCAGATGGCTAAGGGACCTACTAAGCCAAAAGCATGTCTTTGATCTGAGAGGAGACTCCCGTGCATAGTGAGAACCTGGCATCTTTGCAACAGGGATGCTCAGTGTGCAACAGCTCATGGTATTTCCATAAAACCTGATGGGATCGCACACCAGGCAATGGGAAATGCTGGGGAGGTCAATCGGAATACTCTCGGCATTTTGGCACTGGAGGCGGCTCGCGGCAGCTGAAGGCTCCAGCTGTGATACCGAGACTCCTAGTCTCCGTTGTTATTCTGAGAACCGAGCCTCCGACATGGCCTTGACAAATACCTAGAATATCAATGCGAATCTTATCGTTTGATCAGCCAGCCTTGGCATGGCGTGAATGTATGCATTGTGCAATACCTCTCGCTTAAAACATTCGAGGACCGATTACTGAATACATGGCGTGAATATATGCATTGTGCAATACCTCTTCCTTAAAACGTTTCCGAAATATTCGAGGAGCGATTACTGAATGCATGGCGTGAATATATGCATTGTGCAATGCCTCTCGCTTGAAACGTTTCTGAAACATCCCAGGACCGATATTTTGTATTTCCTGTGAAGGTAATGGCGTAACACTCGAATTCATTGGTGGATACTTAGAAAATTGGAAAATGGATTAGTGATGTTTTCATATTTCACATTTTTTCAACTTTAAGGGATACTTTGCAGGTGCTTTACGTGCGTATTTGTACCTGCATAAGTGTAGGTATCCACTCGTGCCTGTATTTTGAAACGTTCAGGTAATTTAACGGAACACTGGATTTATGACTTAAAAATGATCCTGTAAGGTTTGTATTCAGACCTTTACAGGCTTCAATAGGTAAAACAGAAATAGTTAGCTCGTTCTGAATGATGATGGTTCAGTTTGCTGCAAGCGAATATTTTGCATCTGGATCAGAGTAATTCGCGAACATGAACATTAATTTCGACGCGGGTGAAGCTACTTTATCTTCCAATATATTACCTATCACAGGAATCCGTGCAAATGAGGTATTCATCAAGGCTCCAAAGTGTATATACTTGAGGCTCCAATGCAATACACCAATTAATCTTAAACAAACACCCAAGCAACAAAACGATCAGAAGGCTGAGCGAGCCTAAGAAGATCAAGAGATTGTAGTTACCATGGAGAACAGCAGATAAGTTCACGGTAAGAGTCCGGTGGCGCCGCTGCTCCTGAATGTAGATTGGGTAACGTAGTGAGTGGTGAGTGCCCTGCATGTGCTCCTGTGGCCAAGTCCTGGGTGTGTCTACATTTTGTCGTTTTTCAAAGAGTGTTTCGGACATGCAGAAGCCCTATGCAATAAAGCATGCAAGAAGGCCTGCACTAAACAGGCGCCGGGATTGGAAATTGTCTGTATTGAAACTTGACGTTTAACTAACACCTTCATTTTTAGTGGCAGAAGTCGTCCTCCTGTTCCCAGACCCCCGGTGCTGCTGTGGGTCGGCTGAGTGCACGCCTGTCTCGTAACGTTGATCAATACCGCCGGCGCCGTGCTCATCCCCCCCCGGGCGCCTGCAGATGGCTGCACGCCATTAAGCGCACCTAATCGCCGCCAGTCGCCCGTCTCTGACGCTGTGTACCATTTATCCTAAGTGCGGATGATTTCTGTGCTAAATGGCAGCCAATTACTCAATCAGCACAACCTCAGCAAATAACTCCTTGGCCTCGGCGCCGGCCAATGGGAGCGCGCGGCGGCCGCCGCTCGGCCAATCAGCGCGCCGCCAGTAATTGGATACTAACCAGAGGGCGGATCCTGGCCGGGCGGCGGCGGCGGGCCATCTTCCAACTGGAGGCGCCGTGTGCGGTCGGCGGGCGCGCGCCCGTGGCGGCCGGCGATGAGCAGCCCTCCGACGTCGGCGGCGGCCGATGTGCCGCAGTTCCGGCCCTTCTACCCGGCCCAGCTGGGCAGGCCGTACTCGCTGGACCTGCTGAAGGCCTACAGCGACCTGCAGGGCCGGCCCCCGGCGGACGACCGACCCGACCCGGCCGCCTCGGCCCCGGAGCTGAAGCGGGCCGACCCGCTGCCGCTGCCGCCGTCGCCGCAGGTGACCGCCGACAGCAGCGGTTCGCCGTCGAAGCCCGCCGCCGGGAAAGGTCAGTGCTGACTGCGTTCGCGTGAGGTTCACGACGATGGACGATCTTCTCTCTTTACTTCACTTGCTTCACCCTCCGTATCCGGTGCGATTGCCGGTTTCTGTGCAGCGTTTGAGATACGCCAACAACAGCGCGCGGGAGTGTTTTCAATTGCATGTGTGTGCCTATGCGTATGCCTTGTATGCTTTTGCGTCAGGTAAGCATAGTCCATCAATGGGTTGACGCAATAAACGCACCCATGTCGCCATCGTCGTATCTATTGTCTATCATATGTCGATGGAGGTAGACAACCGGTGTCAAACGTCAGCAATACTGGTGCAAATCATAGCGATCGGCTCGGCACCAAGACCTGCTATCCGCTATTGCTTGCAATGGTTCTAATCGACACATGAGGAGGCAGAGGGGGAATGAGCCAAGCGTGCCTACAAAGGCGCAGCGTTCAGAACCGCCCGAGACGACCTATGGCGTCGGCCCACTGGCCACCACAGATTGTCACCGCTGATTGTCGCCGCTGGTGCCACACCACTGGTGTCCACCACCTGTCTGACCCCGATCGCAGCGACCCGAGGTAACACTACCGAGATTGACGAGTGGATTGCGTTTCGAAGTGGCCGGTGTGGCCCAGCCGTGGCTCTCTGATCTTGTGCCCTCCGACAGGAGTGCTTCCTACGCTGGTGCTCCTAAATGTGCCCTGGCGTTCTGTCCAAGGAATGACACCTGCCGGCGCAATCTTAGGCATAACGATGGGGGCGTAAATCGCACTGCGGACAGTCCACTAATATAGGAGCAATGTCATTGTTGGGTTAGGGCAAAAACCAGTTCGAAATCATTTGTTTGCATGCAATGCTAATAAGGTGTATGCTACTTGATCCAAAGTGGGCGCGGATGTGGGATGTTGCCCCTCTGTTTGTCATCGCCCTTCAACCACTGCAAGGGATAAGCTTCCCTCTTCTATTGTCTCTTTGACTTGCTCCTTATTGCAATATTTTTTTTTGTCGTTGGTAAGCCAGATCACACCCGAAAACTAATAATACCTTTCCAAAGATAAAACAACAAAGACCAGGAAAGCCAAAGCTCATAAACTGAAGTTTATGTTTCAGGGTCCAATATATTCCTTTTTTGAATAGTGCGCTGACGAATGAATGATTTCACTAAGGTGAGCGTAAATTTGAGGAAGAGCGATTTTCCCAGAAGTGTGCTATCGCTCAACAAAATATCGAGAGAACATAGTGCATTTGAATGTTCTTGAACGAGCACCCTTTTCTACCCAGGGGGCACCTTCAGCTGCAAAGCTTAAGGGGGGCACTGGGTCGCCCTGAAGAGGCGCCATATCTAATCGGAGGGGCGTCTACGGCTGAAAAAAATCAAGGAGTGGAGACGAAGTGCGCTCGAACATCCAGGAGGGAAGCCGTATTTCCATGGGACGCCCTTCGAATTTCAAGGGAAGGGAGGAGTCGCGCCGACCCTCCTCTTGGAACCGTTCCTGAAACAGCGAGCCCACAAGTGCGAACCTTCTCCTAGACGCTCTCTGTGGCCATTCGTCCTTAGTCCCTCTCACTTGAGCTGCGCTGCGGTGGCACTTCCAGCATACGTGCGAGCAACGCATCCTGGAAAGAAGACAAGCTTGTTGTGGAGATGAATCCTTGGTCTCATGTCGCTATTTTTTCTTCTCAAATTCTTAGCAATTTAGGAGGACTCTAAGGAAACAATTTGATCTAGCAAATGAGAGTAGAACTAATCAATGCATGCAGCCAATCACAACTGGCGTTATTCCATAGTGAAATTCATTTTTGAAATTAACTATTGGTTATGAGACTCGTGATAATCATCGCTCGTGGTAGCCCAAAGGGTTCCATGTTAAATCAAGAGAACAAGAGGGCTGGATGGAAATCAACATTGTTGGACAACGGCATGCAAATGAGCATAGATAATGACATTCGCTATTAGTCACCCATTTTGGCCGACACTGCTTCTCATCCATGTTGGAAATCCCCTGCAATTCCAGCAACTGTGCACTCCCCACCGATACGTGAGCCGGCACCAAAGAATGACCAAAGATCATTCTGTGGAGTTGGGAAGTATGCTGAAGTTACCTACTTTCGCCCAACGCCAAAGGGCTAATATACAAAATCCTAAGAATGGCAGGAGTTGCTCTTGCGTCCTAATCAAAGCCTATGCCTATTAAAAATAGATTGGCGAGGCTAGAGCACAGCAGAATCAATAGGGCAGCACGCGGAGACATTGGAAGGGACGAACATCAAACTGTATCTTTGCTCTCACCATGAATGCTGTGTTTGTGTACTTTTCCAGAGGTAGTTTCCCTCTCCATGTGATCCTCCCAATGACACAGCACCCACTATTGTCATTATTTGCTAAATATTATTCCCAGACCATCACGTAATGCTCAAAAAGCCGGATTTGGCTTTGAAAAACAGCAAGTGCCTCCAAAGAATTCAGAGTAAGCTTATTGAGCATTCTCCGGAAGAACGGCAAATTGTCTCCGAAATGCCCATCCGTTTTAATAAAATGACCCCTGATTTTCGGCATTAGCGCTATGGCACTGAAAGGAAATCATGTCAAGTACTGCGGGCAACAACTTTAAACATAAAATATTCCTACACATTTTCAATCTGCCTAGTACCAAGCTACGTGGGAGGCCAAAGCTTCGCCTGGTGGAACTCCGATTGCTATTGTGTTCTCTCTTCGTAAGCATCAATTCCGATGGGCCGAAGGCAACAAAACACGGTCAGGAGATGTCGTACTGGATTTTACAACGCCGAAAGTAATTCATGGTCCGTATTATCACCATTAATGTAGCGACTGCTGCTTCGTGTTCGCCTACACCCGTCCGTCGCAACGCCTGCAGGGTTCTGTTGACTGTCCACATGTCTGTTGCCGGTTGGGTGGCCTGTCACCCCTGCAGTACACTCCCACTCCGGAGACTCCCCATGGCCGGTGACCACTGTGACCTTGGCTCAACCCAGATGCCCGGGAGGCAAGCTGAGTCCACCGAGTGGAAGCACACTGGAATGAAATCATTTCGAACCAGGAATCGAAATTCTTTGATGAACGTCACAGAAGTGTTCAGAAGCACACTGGAAGCCGCATAAATGACACGCCAGATAGCTTCGCTGCACAGCTACGAGTCTGCTTCCTCCTTCGGGCAGACCGTGATAATGGGTGCTGATAGTATTAACATTAATCTCGGTCCACACAAAGAGGCTCAAGTTACAACTTTATGACTGTTTTGCTTAGCAGTACAGTTTATAGCTGTTTAAGGTGGGCATTAGGATAAGGTTGCGGAAGACGTGCACTGCAGTAATTGCATACGAACACTTATCTCGGCATAATGGGTGCTTGTGATTTCACACCGACACACTTGGCCGCATTTCCAGGCCAGCAGTCGCGATGCGGAGAGGGCAGAGCCGTTGTCGGCGCGCCGTTTCACGAGGCCATTCTCTGTTTACAGACGAGACCAAGACGACGTCCTGCGACAGCACAGAGCAGCTGGCAGAACGGTGCTCACCGCCCGCGGCGGTGAAGCCCACCTCTGACGCGACCTCTGACCCGACGCTCGACCCCGGCATCAGGCGGTACCGCACCGCGTTCCGACCCGACCAGATCAAGCGGCTCGAGTCGGAGTTCCTCAAGGACAACTACGTCAGCCGGCCGAAGCGCAACGAGATGGCCAATGAGCTGGGCCTGGCGGAGGGCACCATAAAGGCACGGTGCACTCATTACGAGGAATTTCATTCAATTTGCGGCCACAGGTCGACCAACACATTTTATTGCGCTATCGATACGCCATCTGATTTCGCTTCCTCATCGAAATAAAACTTGCTTCATCTCACCTCGCTCTTAGACCTACGACTAAGGAGTCGCATCTCAGCTTTGTACCCCTCCCGGTCACAGGACCTGTCATCCTTCTCAACCCTGCTCACACGGAAGCGTCAATTTCCCATCGATCATCAGCATCAAATCGCGCCGCACTTCGCCGCGGTGGATGATATTTGTGGAGATATAGCCTGGCCTTCGCCAGTACTGAGGCTGTATGGAATAAATCACGTTCAATATTTGTATTCTAGTGTTATGCCAATTATCTATAGATTACATTATTATGAACGCACGCCGACAGATTGGATGGCAACATTCCGGCTTCTAGCTTCAGAGTGTTGTCCCACTCGCTAACTGTACTCCCGCACATCGGCCGATGCTTAATATATTGCTATTATAATTGAGCAACATCCTCAAAAATGTGAAGTCAAATTAACGAATTGTGGCTTCGAAACCATTCCAATACCCATTCCTATAAAAATCGGGAAGGAGCTGGAAGGCATTGAAATACCGTCCCTGGAAGGGTGTGTATGTTTGTCATGCATGATTAATCGCTCACATTGTGTTGGCTCCCCTAAATGTGCTTCTTGGGCACTCAGGGCCAGGTATCTCATTGTTTTCAGAGCACACGTTCATTCATAACTTGTCAAGGCAAGGTATGCTTATTAATGCTTCTTCCTTCGTTCCCTCTTTATTCCTCTGCAAACTAAAATGTCCCCACTCAGTCTCGAAAACAATGGACGCACACGCACTGGTCCCCTCGTCGAGGATGCTTCACAATTACACGATGAACCAGGACATCGGCGTATGTTCACCATAGGTGGATATAGGCACAACTTGCCTCCGTCAAAGTCACCAATGCCTGTGCCTGTGGGCTAAGCTACATGCACTTTCATGACATCCATCCATTTCTTCCATTACAGCATGCGGAACTATAATATAGTGGAATAGTGCATTGTGGAAGAACATACGCAACGTGTTTCATTCTTTGTCTACCTCGCCCGAAGTGAGCCAGTGCTGTGTGCCCGCCAGGTGTGGTTCCAGAACCGTCGGATGAAGCACAAGCGGCAGCAGATGACCTCGTGGCCGCTCGACCCGCGCTTCACCGACCCCACGCTGGCGGCCGTGCTGCTGCAGGCGGCCGTCGCCTCGGGCGCCTACCCGTGCTGGGGCGGCATGGCGGCGCCGCCGCTGCCCTACTACAGCCCGCTGGTGGCCGCAAAGTGCCGCTTCTCGCCGTACGCGCCGCTGCCGGTGCGGCCGCAGCCGAGCGCGCCGTTCCTGCTGCCGCCGCTGGAGCCGGCGCTGCACGCGCCCCTGGCGCGCCAGCTGCCGCCGACCTTGGCGCGCGCGCCCGAGGCCAGGTCGCCGGCCGTGACGTCAGAGCAGGGCGGCCTGTTCCGGCCGTTCCGGGCCGACTCGCCGGCGGCGGACCGACACTGAGGACGTGCCGTGCTGGACTGTGGACGGGCCGATGGTGGAGCGGTGCCGCCCCGGACCCCTGGCCAGTGCCGGCGCAGGCGGTATGCCGCTGGCGTATGCCACTGCCGCCCCGGACGCTCGTGCCATATTTATTCGGGTCGTCATGGTGTTCTGAGGCCGTGATAATGCCAAATCGTTCAACGACTCGCGATCTGGTAGTGTTAGTAACAGGGGTGGAACTATCTCTCCTTTTAGCTGGGCACTCGCATACTCTCCCTAAAGTTGCTGAGGAACCTGAGACCTATGCGTGTTGACCGGAAATAACGGCATGAAATGCATTAGCCTCCTCCTCCTCCAATCATTCTCGCAAAGTTCCACCCCTGGCTGACAATGTTCTGGTGATATGTCCACTGCACTTGAGTCGATGTGACCTTTAGGCGTATACTAGATCTGGGATGCGTGGAGAATGTGTTGTGTGTGCCCGTATTTGTGTATGTGTGCGTTCATTACGTGTGGAGCGGTGTGCCCTTAGTGTATATTGCGGTAGAGCTTCGAAATGTGCCAACAACCGTCATAGCTAGCTGATGTAGGCTTGCCGGCTATATGTATATATTTATCTGAATATTGTATTTGATTACCGGAAGATCTGAGCGTATTCGTGTGTCGTTTGTCAGGCTGTTCTTATATGTCGACGTCGTGTATCACGATCATTCTGCCTAAATTATTGATAATTTTGCGCGCGCTATGACTGCCGGAATGAGTTCGCACGTCCAAGCGTTTCACTTCCCAGCAACCGACCGTTATAGTACCTCCGTGGTTGCAATTTATCGGCGGGCAGGTCCAGTCCAGTCCTCAGTCCACGGTGCGTCCAAAAACTTCCGGCCGATGGCAGGTCGACTTGCGAAGGCACCACACACGAAGAACATGGATGGTCTGGGTCCAGTGCACCTGCTGTTCGCAGCGCCGTCGTAAGCGGTCCCGACGCGTCAAGTCTCGTGAGCGAACCTTGCGAGTGCCTGTGCCCCGGCATTGCGGCAATCGAGTCGCTCGCAATACAGGCCGATTGGATCTGCTCAGCCGCTGGGTTTCGAGTCGCGTGCAGTCGGCGTGAGGTGACCATGCCGGATGTCCAGGTGTGCCGCGGCCTGGGCTGGACGTCCTTACGAGCAGACCCGGGTCCACTGGGCAGCGCCGCGCCTGAGACTCGTCACAGCGGCATTGTAAAACGACGAGGCAGAAATAGAACAGCACACTTGCCATGCGGCCACCTTCAAATTATCTCTTTGTTGTTGGTTTGCATTGGTGTATGGTAGAGTTTTCGATGATATGGTGTTGTTGCACATTCGCAAACTAGCGTTCATACGTCCCTTTGGGTGATGCTCTTGTGATCTGGTGCACACATTTCATTCAAGTAATGCTCTGGCTTTCATTTGAACCGCAAGGCCCATAAATACTGCGTAGTAATCGTTGCGAAGCGTACCTGGAAACAAAGCTTGGAAGCATGAACCGTGTGAGCTACTTCATTTCATTCCTCATTTGATGCTTTGGGCGACAGTGCCAGCTTGACTTGTAGCTTGTATTGGGATGATATTATTCAAATATCATGTGATTGTTCCCGTCACACGAGACTCATTGTAGCTATTTTTGGTTCATGATAACGCTTATAATAGATAACGCTTTGCATGAACACTTTGAATGATCACAGATTGTAGAGAAATCGATTTGAGCATCTCACGCGACATGTGCTTGTTGACGAATAAGACCATGACCTTGCTACATTACCATGACTCGCCATTTATTACCTAGGCTACCCCCCCCCCGCAACATCCTCCTACCTAAATACTCACGACTTTCCTGCTTCCCACAAGTTCTCCCAACATGAATACCTCCGACACTTGTAGTATTTTTGTCACAATTCTCTGACGTCTGCAACTAATTTTTGAAGAACAAAATTCCCTTCCCTAGGTAATTTGCCATTGATTCCTCCATGAAAAAAAAAACAAAAGCAAAAAAGACAAGACAAAAAATCGTTCTCTGAAAACTTGCCGACCGTCACGTATACTGTGAAACTGTGATGATGCTCGATGTAACTATTGTATTTTCGTCGACTTCAGAACGTTTTATATTCGTCAGTGGAACACATCGTCACTTGTCACAATGAGAGTGAGGACTCACAGAAGGAATTAGGATTGCATGACAAAAACTGTGCACAAACCCGCCAATCGAAACGTTAAAAGTTTCGAACTTCGCAATAGATTTTAAAAAGCACCAAGAAATTATTCCAAGCCAGAAAATTTCGGTCAATTTTTTTAATCCGGAACTTTTGAAACCATTCATTTGTTAAGTAAACGACGGTGATCGCAAGGATGCGACTCTCAGCTCTGTGGTATGTCGGTGGGCCGCGATGTGGTTCGACAAATGCGTAAAACAATAAAACAAGCACAGAAGTCGTTAATCTTTCATAAGCAATTGCCCTGATTATTTAATTGACTGATAAGTATCTGACAACGCAAAGCAACTTTGAATGCAATAACAACTTTAGCATGGTACGCCAGTCACATTACTAGCGTTCCCAGTTTTCAAGTTATTGAGCAATAAATAGGTGTAGTGATAGCATCGGATGGGGCCGTGTCATGTTAGGTGGTGTCGTGTCGCGTTGTGTCGTGACACTCATATTGCCAAGTTCCCCTGTGACACGTAAATGCAACTTCATTCTAGATCGCTATAATAAAGATAGGTAGTAAGGCGAGGATGTGAGATGTGATAACGTAGCTCGACTTCACAAGACTTCTAAGGTACAGTGATGTTTTCCCGTGCCTCGCATGACCTCTAAGGCATAGTGGGATGACGCACAGAAGCACGTAACTGAGTGTAGTCACAGCACACACGCCACACAATCATACACCATCAGAGTAGTCATACATCGAAAGGTCATATACCATCAGTGTAGTCATACACAGCAAGAACAGATATCACGTGACTCGACAGCCTCTTGTTGGCGTTGAAAGGACCACTTGCCGAGGTAAATGGTCGGGGCCAATAACTCGAGTCGTTGCGAGGCCCAGACTCGATGCGAGTATGGGTCTCGGATCTGACCGTATCATGGCCTTTGGATGTTTATCTGATTGCCTCAGGGCCCTGGCCAACACAGGCCCTCTGGCAAACTGGAATCACCAGATTTTCCTCCAGACAGTCTCTATCTTCCTGACTGCCCGGGATTTTAGCCGTCTCAGGCCTTAAGCCTGTCCACTAGCCTGTCTATGTCCCAGACGCCCAGGAATCTGACTGTCGATGGACCCTTGGCTAACACATGCTTCCTGACCGCCTTAGTAGTTCTCATCCGCTCAAACACCTGACCTTCCAGAGTGCATAGCTGTCCCAAGAGCCTGAGAGCCCCATGGCCTTGTGGCCGTCTCATTGTCCTGAAGTTCCAGGGCCTCTAAGCAACTCAGAGTGCCTCCAGTGCCTGAAGGCACTAACAGTAGCATACTAATGCAAAAGGTAACCCAAAGGCTATAAACTGGACCAAAATTTTTCTCGTTTCGCTGTATGTAGCCAATAGCTCCTTTGTTATGCACGAAAAGCAAAAGGCAAAACGCTTCAATCGTTGAGCCTTTCAGCGCCATTCGAGACCTATTCAGCGTCCACGCGGCTGACGCGAGCCCCAGCAACTTCTGATGTAACTCCGAGTACCGAAACTTCGTTTGGTGAGAAAAGACGCGTGCTTTTTTGTCCACCTCTCTATGAGTTGAACAAACAAAAAAGCCGTGATTCCTGCCTCTTTCGGTTCTCATGGTTACTCCACTCGCAAAGATCTGCACTTCCTGCAATCGTCTGAAGACCAGGTAGCCCCCCGCCCCCAAGCTCTTGCCGGTTCAAAGTTCCTATAGCTTTCTCGGACTTTGCAAATCTAGCGTCCTGACCAGTGGATTTATAATGGTCTGAACAGCCAAAGGGCACATGACTGGCCTAGCATGGCCTGGCGGATCCATAGCTCTAGCGTTTGCTACCATCTGTCCATCTGCCATCCGTCTACCATCTACCATTTGCTGTCCATAAAATTCAAGGATTTCTTCCACGTAAGCGCTTCATATCGTCAAAAGCCCACTGGCCGACTCCACATTCGACATCGACTATGCTCCGCGCTGACGAATGTGACCCAACACTCAGAGCATAGTCCCAGATAGGGTCAAATTAGCTAAGAAGAACCAAAATTTTGTGAGACCGATATAAAAACTATTTTTGATAGCATCGGCCTTACAAGTCCTTATTAGATCGAATGTATAATAAGGACTTCCATCTAGCCATCGAACTCATTAGTACACAGTTCCCAGAAAAAGTAGTGTCTCTTAAAAGTGTACAGTTGGGCACTATCGGACTGCTTTGTCTCATGACTTCCGGATACTTCTTACTAGTTTCCGTTTTGCGATTCCACTCCAATTAACCCGCGCCGCTTCCGGAGAGTGTCGTTGACCACCCCTAAGGTTGTCCTCGGACAGTGAGAGAACAGCACGCGGCAGCGCGCTTAAATTTGGCATACCTTTACCCACATTAATTTGGCATGTTGTGTCAAAAGTTTTAATTCAAGTCAGCTGGGGTCAACGAGTTAATCAAGGTTAAGTGAGGTCACCTCCAAGAAAGTTCAACCAGTCGTCGCACTTTAACGGATAAAGATATTTTTATGAAACTTTCAGCGTTTGCTTATCTTTAGGGATGCAGCAAAATGCACTGGAGGAATTTTCCATTTGTTCTATTTTTGACTACTTATTAATTTTGTGCATCTGCCCATTAGAGTTAAAATCGAAGAGTCTGGCTAAAGTAAACATTTTTTATGGGAGAAAGTTCAATTCGAACAACATTATTCGGTCCGCTCTACGCATTCAAAGAAGAAAAATTAAAGAAAACTTGAAAACGCTAAATTTTGAAATTTCTGTATTTTTTCATTGTTTCCCTACGCCCAAAATGTATGGCCCTAGTCGATTTCGCCTTCCTTTTCTGATTCCTATTTTTTATTTAAATCTCCCTCAAAATGAACTTCCCAGAGCCACAATCATGATGTAAGTCGTGAAAACCTAGGCCCCCTAGTGACGTCGCTTTTGGGGATATTTTTCTGGTGGTGGTGTTTGGTCCTACTCGTCGAGCACTTTCCGATGACGCCTATTTCGTTTCCGTGCCACGCTTAGTTTTGAGATTAGAATGGGCCCTACCGTACTCCCCCCCCCCCCCGAGACGGGGTGTGAGGACATGACCGGAGAGACCGGGTTAAGGGAGGAGTGGCATGGAGTGAAGTCGCCTTGAATAGAAAAGCTGCTGAAATACAGTTGACAGGCGTGAGTTAAGTGAGAAACTAAACTCATTCAGGTCATCTTTTCGTAGGCACACTTGGGAACTGATGATGCACACAATCACAGAGAAGCAACTCCTATTGTTCACCCATCATATATGGGACCATTCTTAGTTAACCACCCGAAGCCTTCTTCACATTTGTACCACGCCCATGACGGCACGAGCTATGTCTGCCCTACCTCTGCCTATTGTGTTCAGCCAGCGATGTGAAGCCTGCCACACATCGGCTGTGAATCGTCATATCGGATCTGAATCATCATATTGGGTGTGTACCATCATATTATTGGTTGATTGGGCAAGTAAAATACACTTGTCACACTGATGAAAACATAAAGCCTAACGTTGGTGTTCATTTTTCGAATATATCATCGTGTACCGTCATATCGGATTTGAATCATCATATCGAGTGTGTATCGTCATACCGGGTATGCATTTGCAGCTAGTCGTTCAGTTCAGGGTGACTCATTGTCGACAATTTCCCAGAAAGATAGCGACACTGGGAATACAAAAGTCCTATCTAGGCACACTTCACACCTTTGTTTAGCACCCACGTTTCAACATCAGCACGTTTTATGAGTGCAACAACTCCAACATGATTGAATAGCATACACCATGTAGAAGACTCAAGTCAGAATATTATATTAAGAAGTATATAATAACCTAACGATGCAAGCATTCCTTTCCCGTTATCACCAGCCAGCTTAGCACATTGTTTGCAACAGTGAATGCACAGCTGCGCGGCTCACCGTTCCTTATGGCGGGCTCGGCGCAATCGGCCCGCGGCACAAACGAGACCGCCAGTCGCACTGTTGATATCGCCATAATTCGCACTAATTCGCCAATGATGCGGCGCCCATGCCGCAGCGCGTCGTGTTCCAGCGGCAAATAATCCGGCGGATGCTGCCGGCATACCCAGGTGGTTCGCGCCGGGGCGCTAAAATCGCTCACTTTCACTCGGCGAACAAAGCCGATCTGTGTGGGCGTCGGCTTGGGGTGTGTCGTGTTTGTTCGGCGTTAAGCTGGCCGTTTCAGCAGCCCGCGACTGTCGAATGCTCGTCCTGATCGCCAGGCCGTGGACGACCCGCACGATCGCCTTGGTTGCAGCGTCTGATGCAGGCCGAAAAAAACGTGCGATGTTTTGTTGTGTGGATGGGTGCGAAATTACTGGCACACGAGGTGTCATACCTCAGTATCATCAGCAAGCTCAGAAACATAGTGAGTGGAGAATGGCAGAACATCAGGTTCTAAATATCCGTATATTTCTATTACTTCGTGATACAATGTAGTAGCTCCTATGAATATTTTGATGAAGGTGTTTCGCCTTATTGCTGGGTGTTTTCTCACGGCGAGGGCCATTTTACATACATTCTCCATATGCTACAATTGTGGGCTGGTGCAATAATATTCATGTCTAAAAAATACTGTGACTGTATGCTCATACTTTTTTTGTAATCTAGGTGGACGTCAGTTTTTAACCGGATAAGGGAATCTATTGTACTGCGCCCTCGCCGAAAGCTACATTGGAAGGGAAATAGAAGGGAATTTGTTTCCAGGTGCTAGGTCAGTCGTTTGATCACTGGTGAGTGTTTTGTGTGTTGGATGCCAGGATGTTTTGTATCGGTGTGGTCAGTGGTGTGAGTTTTTTTTTGTGGAGCTAAGCCGGGAATCGTGTCGGTTTGAGTTGACATAGAAGTGGTGTTAACGCGGGGGTGGTGGGAGCAATGGTGGCCGCCTGGCGTAAGTTTTTGTGGACGGGAAGGTGGCCTCGACAAACCGTCGGGCCTGGAGGTAGAACACCCCGGCCGTAGCTTTGACTACGCAGACCTCCTCCTTGCGCCAGACTGGGCAAAGGGGTGATGTGGTCAGGTGATTTGAGGCCTGACAGTTCAAGCAGTGGACTGGTTTTGAGCAGGTGGATATGGGATGAGGTGGTTCACTGCTCTTGGAGCATCGGGCTGGTTGGTGGCATGTTTTCCTGCCATGACCGAAGCGCTGACAGTTAAAACAGTGGAGAGGATTAGGAATATAGACGCGGACCTGGTAGCGTTGGTATCCGGAGAAGAGGGTCTTGGGAAGAGTGGTAAAGTTCAAGGTAAGGACTAGGAAACTCTTGTCACGCTACTGGCCATCTTTAAAGGAGGTGATGCGGCGGACGTTGGTCATGTCCTCCGGCCTGAGCTCTGCCTTGATGTCTGCTTCAGTCATGAAGCGGAACTCCGGCGCAAAGTTGGTCCCCTGGTAGTGTTACGATTGGAATGGAAGATGATGGAGACCGATTTTCCACAAAATGTGGTGGTACGGAGGAGGGCTTTGGTCTGGGCTGTGGTTTGGGTTTTGATGACGAGGGTTCCATTGGCTGGGGCTTCAATATCAGGATTGGCTAAGGAGCAGATGGCAAGTAGTTGTTTGGCTGCCCAGATAGCGTCAACACGACGAAAGGAAACGGATTCCTCGACAGGCTTTACGACGATGTACGATCCTGCACTGTCGAGGTAGGGTTCGATGGGGTCAGGTTGGGAGGACATGGTCTGGTTCGAGCGTGGGTCAGTGGCGTGGAGAGTGATGGTATGGTGCGGATTGCGGGGCGAGGTCGTGGTCTTGGGACGAGCAGGGGTCGGCGATGCACAAAGGGTTTCCATGGCGTCTTCGAGAGGAATAGTCCGGCGCGGGTCATCAACATTCAAATCAATTGAGGGAGCATCCGTGGTCAAGTCCGTGTTCGCGCGATGGTCGTCGGGTGTGGTGAGCGGAGGAAATTATGTGTTGGAGTCCGTCGGCGAGCGGGGGTCAGTATTCTTTTTCCGTTTTTTTCCGTCTTAGGGAGAACCCTACCTAATGCAATTTAAATGAAAATGGACACACAGAAACACGGAACATGAAAGTACGCCGACAAAAAATCACGTGGCGTGACGAGTGTCACCCCAGTAGAAAAGAAGTGTGGAAAAGAGCGACGGGTGTCACTCCGTGAAAATAAAAAAGGAACCTAAAAAACCAACGGTAAGTCGAGCCAATCGACAGGGCGAAGTACGCAGCGAGCTTCGGCAACAGTCAAAGTGTGCTCGAATAATACTGATACTCCTTGAAAGTGAACAGAAGCCAATACGCGTACGAGATATAAGGGTTTTCCAAGCAAAATATGGAAGAGTAAATCTAAAGAGTTCCATGCTCAATCCGCAGAGATCCAAGTGGGGTGAATAAATCGGCATTCCAGGCGATATCGGCACTCAATAGTTTATACAGTAGCATCTCTGCTACTGTACCGCCACCAGGCCAGCAGCGAGTGCTGGGTGTCAGGGGTCCCGAGCTGGTGCGAGGCTATGTACAGGCCCCAGTAGCGGACCCTGCGGGGAGACATTAGAGTCATTCGGGTCAAGGCCCTCACCATAGCCGCCAAGTTCAATCCAAATGTTGTGCCTTTCTGCGTAACGGAGGAGCACGGTTTGTTCAAAAGTAATTTGTTTTGATGACATTTTTTAAACGAAAGTACCTCAAGTCCAGTTTTGTCCTCATCCATTTGAAACATATTATAGGTGGCCATTAGGAAAATGGATAACGGCTTCAATCGTATGGGCTGTTCGGTCCTTCCCATACGTTTTCGGTCCTCATACGCAGATTATCATATATTACAGTTGGATAATAAAAACACACTGGCAGCTGGTCAAAATAATGAATCAGACTGAAGAATGGCCATAAATGTAGACAATAAATGTGCAGAAATTTAAAGACATAAATGCACACAACATGCGTCACAATATACACGACACAGGCTGTACGTCACAATATATACAGCACAAGCTGTACGTCACAATATACACGACACAGCTGTACGTCACAATATACACGACAAAGGCTGTACGTCACAATATACACGACACAGGCTGTACGTCACAATATATACGATCACGACACAGACTGTACGCCACAATATACACGACACAGGCTTTACGCCACAATATACACGACACAGGCTGTACGTCACAATGCACACGATACAGGTCGCCTGGCTATGCCGGTGTCCGGAGTGGCCAGCCGCCGGTGCCCGGAGTGGCCAGCCGCCGGTGCCCGGAGTGGCCGGAGTGGCCGGCCGCCGGTGTCCGGAGTGGCCGGAGTGGCCGGCTGCCGGTTCCAGGAGTGGTCAGCCGCCGGTGCCTGGAGTGGCCGGCCGCCAGTGCCCGGAGTACCCGGAGTGGCCGGCCGCCGGTGCCCGGAGTGCCCGGAGTGGCCGGCCGCCGGTGCCCGGAGTACCCGGAGTGGCCGGCCGCAGGTCCCCGGAGTGGCCGGAGTGGCCGACCGCCAGTGCCAGGAGTAGCCGGAGTGGCCGGCCGCAGGTCCCCGGAGTGGCCGGAGTACCCGGAGTGGCCGGCCGCCGGTGGGCCAGGTGAGCCGACGGCCACTAACTGTCCCACCACACCGTCGGCCGCGCAGCACGAGCTGGTGGGTGGCCCGCCGCGCCGTGTCCCGGCCGTAAAACCAATAAAAGAGCTGTAAATATGGCCAGTCCGCGCGGCGGGGGAGCAACAATGATTGTATCAGATATTGGCCGGGCCGCAGCGGGAGACGCCGTCAACGCTAAATGATTGGCAAACCGGGGGCGGCCTCAGATTTAGCCGGTGCCGAATAAAGGCCGCCAAATAAATTTGTCGGTCGTACGAAATTGACGCGGCGTCGTCAGCGGCGCAGATGGCCGCGCCGCAATGGCCACGCGCCTAACGAGTCTGTTGGTGAGGTCGGATGTCGTTCGGCGTTGTTTGCGCTGGGGCGGTCCGCGCGCGCACGGTGCCGGCACAATTGTGTCGAGCGACATCCCCATGAGTGGCCAGGAATTGGGCGCGTTTGTCACGGGATGCTGCCAACATCTGCTCCCGTGTAAAAACGCGTGAATGGGAACAGCACTCCTCAGTGAGTCGAATCGCCGACTCCGATGGATCCATTGATAGCGTAAACTTCATTAATTGTCCAGCGCTGTTATTTCGGCTCCGCCGTATTCAGTCGCTTCGACCCCCGGTAAGTTGCCACCTATGATGGACACTTTGTCTGGGCCGCGCTGGGTGGCCGGCACACAGGCCTCGGCCCACCTGCCTCCATAAAGGTGTACCCGCACACGGCAGCTGATGCCACCGCACTAATGACCGGCCGGGAACGTGTTTTACGGCCGCCGACAATGGCCGGTGACACGTCTGGCGCGCCTGTCATTGGCCGGCCTGTTGTGATTGGGTGGGATTTCGCGGCTGGTTATCGTACAAAGGTGGTCGGTCAGTCAGCCGGGGGGTTTCAACAAAAGTGCATACTGTAGATGCTTGGATTGCCGGCAATCAGGAAGCATAATTGCCTTTGGCATTCAGCATTCATACGATAATGATAACTTGTATTTACATTCATGCAAACAGCCATGCCCACATTGTTCGCACTTCAGTTTCTTCACATTCATGAACTGTCGGTCTTGATGAGTGTTGTGAACCTAAAACTACTAGGACACATTCTCCAACTTATCAATATTTTCCGAATACTCCAATGCATAGCCACGAATGCTCCTAGGCTGAACACCAAGACATCATCAGATATAAAGTGAATCTGGCAGCACCTTTTGCCAAGACTGCGACTACGGGTCATTCCATTCTTGCCAAATGAAATATTGCATATGGATATTGAGTGGATAAATTTGGCCTGTCCGATGTTTTAGAACTCCGCATGTATTATTATATGGATATATTACACACACACACACACACATATATATATATATATATATATATATATATATATATATATATATATATATATATATATATATATATATATATATATATATTTATATATATATATACATATATACATATATATATATACATATATATATATACATATATATATATATATTATATATATATACATATATATACATATATATGGGCATGGTTCTAAAACATCAGAAATGCCGAATTTATCCACTCAATATCCATATGCAACTTTTAATTTGCAAGAATGGAATATTTTCAGACGTGGCCCGTTGTCGACAACGATCGCAATGATCGTCGTTCTTAAAATGCGATCGGACATAGCAGGAAATGAAGATTAATTTCCGACATTAATGTCATTGACCCGAGAGAAAAGTCTGCTGCTTTTATTTGTCAAAGGCTAAACAAGTTGCCTGTGAACAGTTTTTACTTGCGAATACTGTCAAGCCAATTCCGGATCACACCAAACGAACTGACGCTGCGTTATCAAAGCCACGTCCAAGGTACTTTAAACACTAGTCATGTCCAAAATCGTATGCGCCGTGTGCTACGTAACTGTGGTAGAGGTGCAGCCAATAGAGGGAGGGGTCCGGGAGCCCTGGTTTCCCCTTACCAAAATAAAAATCCACTAGATGAACAAGATAGTTGGGGATTTGCACCGCACAAAGCGTTTGCTTGCGCGGTGCGTTTGCTTGAGCTTCGAGCGCCGAGAGCGGTCTCCGTAAATAATATTTTGTTTTGTGGGATTGGCCCAGGCCTTCAACAAAATTATGACTGCGCCCCTGGTGTGGCACCTTCAGTTTATCTTCACTTGTTCCTATTATGATTTGACGCATATTCCCGCTTGGAGTGCATGTTCTCGCTTACCTTGAAGCACGAACATATTGCGCAGACGGCCATAGTTGACAGATTTCTTTGAAAAAGGCCATGAATGGCAGCAAATCTATTTTAATTTGTCCATCCAAGCTGATAATTTTAAAAGAACAATGTGCCTTCCAACCTCAGAGCCTCTCGCACACTGCTGACCCTATTGAACACTAATGAAAATTACACCGATATACGTCGCGTGACTTCTTATACCGACGTGTTGCCGATCTGTCTTAATCCAATTACCATCATGTAATTAATGTTTTTGCTGACCGACTTGATGCCTGGTGACATCGAGAGGTCGGCCACATTCCCCTGACATCTGTCGCACCCGGCAGCCAAGCTCCGGCCCAATACTCTCTTCACTCTTTCGCTCGCGTTGCAGTGTATTAACTATTCAGTGCCACGAATGCCCTGGCGCGACGCACTGATATTCAATTATTAAATAATAATCCCGAATGATACAAGCTAATTTTCTCTGGCTTGAGCTTAATTGTGTTATAACAGATTCAATTTGGCGGTAATGGATCCCGAGGGCTTACTCGGCTCAGCCTCCAGCATCGACGGCGGCGAAAATGGCGCGCCCGGCGCGAGAATAATGACATCGCAGGCGGCGGGAAATGGGCCGGAATAGTCGTAATCGTCGCCTATCACGGCGCGCGCGCCAAATCTGGCGGGAGTCGGGCCGCTGGCGGGAAATTGGCAGCAGGCGGAGGCGGCGCTGACGTGTGCCGGTGATCCTTTAACGGCTCACCTGGCGGCACAAGGCAGATCACAACACGGCGACTTTGGATCATTTGCGAGATTCAATCATAAATGAAGAACTGACGACTGATTCATGGTATATGTGGAGCACCTTTGGAATTCATTTGCGTTTTTGTTACGTATTCGCAGGAGAATGAAATTGTACGGAAATATCAGCCTACACGTCATCTTAAACGAAACTAGACTCAACTTGAATTACCCTTCATGATCAAATATCCTCCGCTAAGATACAAATCCGAAATATTATATAGTTGGAGAATGTATGTTAACAGGCCGCATGGATATGTTCGTTCTCTTCACACACCTGTATGTTACCTCGAGCCACCGAATACCTTAGTTTTGGGGATGGGTATGAGTAGCAGATCTTCCCCGTATTAAAAAATAGCATTGCGGCAATGTTATCGACAATGCATAAAGTCAACCTCCAATCACAATATACCGGATGATCACGGCGATTAAATTTGTTATGCCAGCGCCCAGACAGACAGACAGACAGATATACTTTATTGATGTCATCCACAATTGACTCGTGGCTATTATGATATCGCGTCAAATGGATAAAACAACACAGCATAAAAGGTCAAACTCACAGAATATAAATAAAAATAAAATACAGCAAGTCGAGCAGTCAATCAGTCTGTGCCTGTCATATGCTGTCTTTAGTTATCATACTTGCGTTATCCTCTTATAACGTTATATTTTTATGATACTTCCGCTAAACGTTTTTAGCTATGCCTTTATTTTACTTGCGCTATGCGTTTTAGTTACACTTTTAGTTATTATACTCCATTATTTTAGTTATTATACTTGCGAAGTATTGGTTGAAAATATTACATCGTTTGGAGCGTTCATACACTTCGGACTTTGTGGAAGGAAACAACTTGAAATGGCATGCATGGACATTAAGTAGTTCTCGAGATGAAAAGGTAATCATTTTTACTTCCATCCCGAGACCATAATTGTTCGGGCATCAGAGTCGAGGGACGCAGGAACTTTTAAAGAAAATTGTCTGATGAGTATGGGCGAAGAAATGACTTGGGCAGACGCATCCTCCGGGCTGCCAAAGCACACATCCTGACAGGGCCTGACCCGTAACATCGTACACTTAGGATGATTAAGCTCCTGCATTGCAGCATTTCAAGGTGGTATTTTTGCGGTGGTGGTGTTTTCCAATGAACTCCCTTCTACTGGTTACCGTATGGCTGTTTCTAAAGTTTCAAGGTCTATATGATATTCAAGAAGACAAAAGCCACTGCCTTTATCTTCTCGAGCACCACCCAATGACACCGACACTCTCAGAATGTCTCTAAGTTTCTCAGCACATGCCATGCACCAATTCATGTGAAGCTTCCCAGGCGTGACTTCCCAGGCATCCCAGGCATGACTTCCCAGACATCCTAGGAATTACTTGCCAGATATCCCAGGTATAACTTCCCAAATATCCCAGGCATGACTTCCCAGCTTTCCAGGCATGACTCATGTAAAGCTTCCCAGACATGACTCATGTAAAGCTTCCCAGACATGACTCATGTAAAGCTTTCCAGACATGACTCATGTAAAGCATTCCAGGCATAACTTCCCAGATATGCCAGGAATGATCTTCCAGCTTCCCAGACATGACTCATGTAAAGTTTCCCAAACATGACTCATGTAAACGTTCCCAGTCATGAGCTTCCAAGCATCCCCGGCATGACTTCCAGCTTCCCAGGCTTGACTCATGTAAAGCTTCCCAGGCATGACTGATTCGGCAGTTGAGCATCGTTATAACCCCTTGCGCTTTTTACAGCCGGCTTGCCCACATGAATAGTGCAAAACACGCAGTCACCAATAAATAGCCCGACATTGATTGAAGGCGAGATTTACGATTTTATGGTGCATGCACTGTATAACAATGTGGTGTGCCTATCTTATGCAACGTGGGGTCTCCGACTCGCGTGCTGTCCTGCGATGGGCAGCGCAGCATCTTCTGCCGACCACGTCAGCCGTAATGAGGCAGTAAAGACGCACACCTGTCACTGACCGCTGACGTCGCCGCCACCCTCCTCCAATGGCCGCCCGTGCTGGGGGTCACTGGCAGAGAGCAGCTTCCAGGGACGTTACTGCAGGCCACCGGCTGGGACGGAACGGACTGAGGAGCGTTGCTGGGGGTCACTGGCAGACAGCAGCTTCCAGGGACGTTACTGCAGGGCCACCGGCTGGGACGGGGCGGACTGAGGAGCGTTGCTGGGGTTTCCTCTGGCAGACAGCAGCTTCCAGGGACGTTACTGCAGGGCCACCGGCTGGGACGGGGCGGACTGAGGAGCGTTGCTGGGGTTTCCTCTGGCAGACAGCAGCTTCCAGGGACGTTACTGCAGGGCCACCGGCTGGGACGGGGCGGACTGAGGAGCGTTGCTGGGGGTCACTGGCAGACAGCAGCTTCCAGGGACGTTACTGCAGGGCACCGGCTGGGACGGGGCGGACTGAGGAGCGTTGCTGGGGTTTCCTCTGGCAGACAGCAGCTTCCAGGGACGTTACTGCAGGGCCACCGGCTGGGACGGGGCGGACTGAGGAGCGTTGCTGGGGGTCACTGGCAGACAGCAGCTTCCAGGGACGTTACTGCAGGCCACCGGCTGGGACGGAACGGACTGAGGAGCGTTGCTGGGGGTTCCCACCTGGCAGACAGCAGCTTCCAGGGACGTTACTGCAGGGCCACCGGCTGGGACGGGGCGGACTGAGGAGCGTTGCTGGGGTCACAAAAAAAAGTCCCAGGGGAATTTTCCGGAGGCCACAGGGGGGGAGGGAACGGACGAGAGCGTTGCTGGTTTCTGGCAGACAGCAGCTTCCAGGGACGTTACTGCAGGGCCCCGGCTGGGACGGGGCGGACTGAGGAGCGTTGCTGGGGGTCACTGGCAGACAGCAGCTTCCAGGGACGTTACTGCAGGGCCCCGGCTGGGACGGGGCGGACTGAGGAGCGTTGCTGGGGGTCACTGGCAGACAGCAGCTTCCAGGGACGTTACTACAGGGCCACAGGCTGGGACGGGGCGGACTGAGGAGCGTTGCTGGGGGTCACTGGCAGACAGCAGCTTCCAGGGACGTTACTGCAGGGCCACCGGCTGGGACGGGGCGGACTGAGGAGCGTTGCTGGGGGTCACTGGCAGACAGCAGCTTCCAGGGACGTTACTACAGGGCACAGGCTGGGACGGGGCGGACTGAGGAGCGTTGCTGGGGTTTCCTCTGGCAGACAGCAGCTTCCAGGGACGTTACTACAGGGCACAGGCTGGGACGGGGCGGACTGAGGAGCGTTGCTGGGGGTTGCCTCTGAGCGCGTACTTACGAGAGAGTCTGTCCTACACTCACTGCATAGAGTGATTTATTAACTTTTACCTCCCCCTGCATTTTCGTCACAATTAACGCCGACGAAATTGTGTACGAAAGCCTATTTTAAACCTCTTCCTTGCATCGATAAAGCCCAGCACGCAAATAATTATGTTCCTATTTCTATCGAATTCTTAATAAAGAGCTGCAACGAACTAAAGAAAATAATTCCTTCTAATATTCAAATAGCAAAGTGATGCATGCTAAAACGCGCTCGGGCGGGGACTCATATCGATTGTGCTGAAGGTTTTCACAAACAACAAGCAGTGCAGCGTGCAGCGCCGCAAAACAACACGTGATTACATAGCATTGAATAGCAGGTCGCTCAACGGCAATTCTTCAGGTCATTGACTGCTACTGAGCTCGACCAGATCAACGTTAGGTCATCGGCTCTGAAAAGGTGCCGTTTCACAGAAAACATTGTGCCTTGACAAAGTCCAAAGTTTCAGACACATATGGTTTGAATGTTTGAATGCACTGCTTTATTTATGATTGATCAAATACAACTAAAATAATGGTCTTTGTGACTTGAGGTCAAGTCATGAGGGCAGGTCATGGCCAATACCTTAAGATTGCATTTTCGATCAATATATCCTTCCGAATTGCTGCAGCCACAAAACGAAATATATGTGGAGGACCACAACAACTTTTACCAGTGCTCAAACTGAAGCTGCTCAAGCTCAAGCTGTCAGCTTGGTATCAGGTCAGGTCATCGAGATATCGCTGAATGGTGTGCTGAAGCACTCGCGCCGCAGGAGCGAGTTTAGTAATTCAGAATGACATAGGTATGATCTGATGCCCGTTGAATACATTTTAGGAAACCGAACTTGCGTAACATAGTGTTTCTTTTTCATGCCTGGCTACAAGCCACGACGATTTTGGTTTGCTCAATATTATGTAAGGCCGCTAATCTTAGAGAACACCGGATGACCACAGTTCATCGATATTCTGGAAAGGTTAGGAAAGGTTAGAGATAGTACTTGACGCTGGGTTTGAAATTAGCACCTTCAAATTCACTTCCTACAAAAAGCGTATGCAACATTGGCGCTAAATCTAACATATTTGCGAAATCAATGCATTTTGTAATGTATATCAGCAATATGTTTGTCGTTGGCGCCAATTATAGAGGGGAACAATAAGAGAGGCGAACCATAAAATCGCAAAGTTTCAAGCATTTGGCATCATTGAACCTGGAAGTTCATGATTGGGAAATGTCATGCTCACACATAAGAGAGGACTCCATTTGAGCCAGGCTGACTCACAAAAGACCCACCCTGTTAATTTCGTCTCTTCAGCCTCGTTAGTTTCCGAGATCTCATGGGCGTCAATTTTCCCCACCACATCCCTCACTCTCGTCACCTGAGCACATTGCGATCAGCAACCAGAGTGGGTGCTGACGTGCGCTGTAAAGAACCTCTAAACTAACGTGTCGTCGAGAGGCTATGGCGGATTCGCCTCGCTACCAGCTACCCGAAGCCAATAAAGGCATCAGCATGCAATATTTGAGGTAGGTGGCGACTATCTCGAACCCTGTTCCATGATCATTGCATAACTCTCACGTGCTGTTGTTCAGTTCAAATGAGGTCAACATTTGGAGTTTCGTGCATACGCCCGCTCGCGTCGTTATTTATTTTACTTCGAGCAATGAAGCACCTGTTGGACACGTCAGGAAATATGTACTAGCGCTTTGAGTCTTTACATACACACCGGCATTCCACTTCGTCTTATTTGATGAGCCGATGTTTTTTGGGCCACTTCGGGTTGGGACATACAAACGATTGCCGGATTTGTTTACGGATGTGACATGTTCCGGAGTGGAAAAACTCAGTGTATATGTCTGATCTTGCCTTTCAGCGATTAATATAAGCTGCAATGATAGCACACATTAAGATTAGGCCCCAAGGCTACGCGTAATCTGAATTGTTTATTGAGGGCAAGTCAGGTTAATAAAACATGTCGTTAGATATATTTGATTCCAGGGTGAATAATTCCAAACGAACCCTATATGGCACACGATCTAATGGAGTGCATGGAGTCGGATCCCACACGGCAGATGTCAGAACAAACTGTTGATAAAACACTCGTCACAAATTGTCAAACCCCATACGGCAGAGATAACAACACACTCGTCACAAACTGTTTAACCCCACACGGCAGAGATAACAACACACTCGTCCCAAACTGTCGGACCGCACACGGAAGAGGTAACAACACTCGTCACAAACCGTCGGACCCCAGACAGCAGATGTGACAGCACTGTCGTCAGAAGTTGCACATCACGGAATAGGTTGCTGACGCCAGGTCGACCCTGACCGTCGGTCGCTGGCCAGAGGGCGACCCCCGAGTACGGACCATAGTTCTCAGCACACCGGAACCACCCGGACCCCCCCCCCATCTTCAGCTCCACACAAATAAACAGCCGACGACACACGGAGGTGCCGGCCGCCCCACGGTGACGTCATCGCCACCAGGGCGGCGACTTCGGGGAGTCACAGCTCATCAGCAAAACAATGGCATCACATTCACTGTCGTTACAGCCGCTCGGGCCGCCAGTCGCCCGGCGATGCAGAGGAAAGTCCGTCCGGCGTGTGCACATTGCACTTTGGACGTTGCACTGCAGGATGTGCCGTCGGCCGGGGCGTTGTCCGTCCGATGCCTGCAAACAAACATTGTCCAGGGAGTGGCAGGCTACAGCTGACACGGTACACATAGCCCGGCTACTTCAGTAGACGGCGGGCGAGCCGAGCCGGTCAGATCCCCCACCGACAGGAGTGCTACTCAGGTGGGGGATTTGACGGCGGGCGTAGCGAGCCGGCCAGATCCCCCACCGACAGGAGTGCTACTCAGGTGGCGGATGATTGGTCGGGTGTGCAGGCACCTGCAGTCTGGGTCATCGGTGTGCTAGTGCTGCTGGAGCAACACCGAGAGTAAATTGAAGCTAATTAGCGCCGCATGTTCCGATAGATGACTGATGCAATGTTATTGAATTCGGATCCTGCGATCAAAGTGCTAAAAGTTTGCCTTTAGTCGTTTAACAGCCATTCCTTCACTTATGCAGCATGCTTAGGATTAATGAGATGCAGGGATAGAAGCCGGCTCATCTACGAAATGACGCAAGCATGTGCAAGACAAAGGGTGACAAACCTTGGAAAAGCCACATTCTCTTTGGCGGGTCTGGGTACCTGTGGCCTACCGGGCACTTGCTGCTGCGCCTTTGGCCTGCTGCGCCTGCTGGGGACCTCTGGGCACTGAAAGAATCCTCTAGGCTGTAGACGGTGTGAAGTAAGCACAACTAATATAAGTTAGAGTTGGACAACACTTGAGAAACGGGTGCGCAATGTTTACCACAGGTCATTATTGAGGTCATCAGAGCCCATCAAGCTTCCTTGTACATTCAACTGGTACCAGACCACGATGAAATATTGTTTTTGAAATTACATCAATGAAGGCCGCATAATAAGGCATCGGCATTATACACATCTACTGCTATTGGTTATTAAATTGGCCCGCGGTAAATGTCAGAGAGGCGTTCCATTGCAGTGATTCCTAATTTGTAGTTTTCTGGATGTACCCAAGCGCCAATAGAAGAACATAGGACATATGGAGCTCTGGGTTTTAGCGGAAGAAGCAGACTGTGGTCATTTATTTTGCGCTGCATCACATAATCTGAAGTGAGCTGTTCGATTTTCGGGTTAACCTAGCGTACTTTTGTGGGATGAATTCGAGTTCAAGATCCATTTTCGCTTCATGAAGCCAATCATTACGAATTCATGGTCAGGTTATTGCCATAAATTTGGAATTTATTTAATCAATTAGCATTGGTTTCACCTGCTCAAATTGGGCGGCGACCTCAACCTGGACATGGGTCATTGGGTATGAGCATATGTCGTGTTGTTAAACGTGGTAGTACCTACGAGTACATTTCATTTGCAAAACAAAACAACCAAAGAAGATGAGAATATCCCAAATATGTTCTGACGACTCACCTCAACTCAATGACCATGGCAATTGCTAAATAATGTACACATATTGGTGTGGCTACACAATGTAGATGGTAGTGTGAATTCCACAATAAAAACAAAATCCATCTGATTACAAAACTCCCCACCTATGCTGATGATCTGTCGTGACGTGGGTCGAAATACTTTTCGCCCTGCTGGAGATCGCGAGTGGGTCGGGGAAGAGAATCTGTACATCCATCCCCTGGTTTGGTACTCTGCTAATGTTAAATTGTCATTTCCCCTATTCAATCTGAAAGGTCTTGAAAATATGGACTTGAAACTCCGTGGTTTCGTGAGAGATTTCCAGTCCTGATGTATTACCTAATGCGCCACTTCTTTCTTCAGTTAACTGCCTTCTTTCAAAGAAAGCAATCAAAGAATTAAGATGAAGCAACAAATATTAAGAGACAAATACGATATCATGTAAATAATGTATTCGATATTTCTTTTTACGTGTGGGGAGGGAGATTTTGCCACTCAGCGATTACTGCGGGCCAACAAAACTACCCTACATGGGGCGACACCCATCTCAGAACAGGAAACCTCGTGTGCCCGTGCGAACTCGGACTGCAGACGGATTCTCTATTAACCCGTCCCGTCTAGGCGGGTGTTTTCAACCGCCCCCCCCCCTCAGGTTTTTTTTCGGATAGTGGACGAACGGCGCACGGCACCGCGCCCAAATTTGGAGTACCTTTTCCCACATCAATTGGGCACGACATTTCAAAATTTTAAAGTCATGTCATCTAGAGTCAACGAGTTAGTCAAGGTCAAGTGAGGTCACCTCCAAAAACGTTCTACCAGTCGTCACGCTCTAACGGATGCAGACATTTTAATGAAATTTTCAGCTTTTGCTTATCTTTAGGGATGCAACAAAACGTAGGAGTGGACATTTTCTGTTTTTTTTCGTTTTTGACTACATATAAAGTTGGCGTATTTATCAAATTGCAGTTCAAATAGAGAATTCTGGCTAAAGTAAGCATTCTTTAGCAGGGCAAGTTGACTTTCAACAACGTTTTTCGGTTTGATCTACCCATTGGAAAAGGAAAATTAAATAAAACTTGAAAACTCAAAATTTTGAAATAAAAAAAATGGGGGGGGGGGGACCAACAAATTAAAGCCCTAGTCGATTTCGCTGTCCTTTTCTCATTTCAAATAAAGTTTTTTTTCATGCATCCCCCATATTGAACTCCCCAGAGCCAAAAACATAATGTAAGTCGTGAAAAGTCGTGAAAATCTAGCCCCCTGGTGACGTCACTTTTGTGGAAAATTGTTTTGGGGGTGGACCCGGACCCTACTCGTCGAGCGCTTTCCGATGACACCTCTTTGGTTTTCGTGCGATGCTTAGTTTAGATTTTAGAGGGAGGTTACTAACCGCCCTCCCGAGACGGGGTGTGCGGATCTGACCGGAAAGACGGCGGGGGTTAACGAAGCGTATTCCCGACAATTCATCGAATGTAACGTGGCGAATAACTCCATTAACACGTGATGCAATCCAATCACAAATCCGCACGTGCAGAATGCATCCATGCGGCATGCTTCTGCACGTGCGGATTTGTTGGATTCATCACGTATAATGGGTTTTCGCCACGTTAATTCGATAATTATCGAATAGCTTCATTAACCCCGCCGCATGATTCGTCAGCTCTGCGACATGATTCCAATATCAACTATGCCGACTGATTCCAGCGTCAGCTCTGCCAATTGTCGGCCAATGGTCATGGAACCATTCATACCCGAAAAGCCAAACTGGAATTGCTCTTAACTCACATTCATTTGCTCAGTTGCATGTTGTCTTAGCTGCATGTGTTACGCTGCATTGCTCTATAAGTAAAACGCAGAGACATTCATTTGAGGAAATCATTGGGGAGAGGGAGAGAGAGAGATGCATGGAGAAATTGGCGGGCCCAAATAGATTGATGGGGCAACGTCCGAAGGTCCCAGGCTAAAAAGTGGAAATTTTTGCAGGGGTTAAGTCAAAATTGAGCTAAGAGCCAAAATTAAGGGGGACAAAGGCGCCCTAAAGAACCATACCAATCGACACCCATGTTGAACTTTATCAACAGCTTCTATTCTTCTTCATCCATGCCTACTTTTTCGTGCCGGATTCTCATTCTCCATGTCTGACAGCTTGCTCCGCCCAGCTGATAAAACACTTATGGAATATTACTTCTACGGGTGATCGGTTAAGCCTTCATTCCATAGCGGAACGTCGGTCCGGAAGTTCATATGCATGGGAAGTAGAGATGAAGTTATTACCGCAGCAAGACTCCACAACAGTTATGTCTCCCTCTCTCCATCCCTCTCTCCCTCTCCTTCCCTTTCTCTCTCTCTCTCTCTCTCTCTCTCTCTCTCTCTCTCTCTCTCTCTCCTTCCCTTTCTCTCTCTCTCTCTCTCTCTCTCTCTCTCTCTCTCTCTTTCTTTCTCTCTCTCTCTCTCTCTCTCTCTCTCTCTCTCCTCTCGCTCGCTCCATGATGAGGAGCACCATTCAGCTGAATTTCAACTTGGCCTATTTCGAAGCAATCTGTTCTTTCTCCGGGGAAGAAGGAACACTCAGCAAGCTTAACCAATTGAAACTTCCTGTAATCAACTACTAGCACGCGGTGAAACAGTTAACAAGGCCGAGGTGAGAAGGGTAGCATCCGTTGCGCGCTGGACGATCTCCGTCCGTGCGACGGAGGTCTCTGTCGCTGCGACACTCGTTGTCGAGCGCGGCGCGCCACCGCAGAGGGCCACCAGCGCAGGGCTGCCACCGGCCGGGCCGGCCGCCGCGGCACCCGTCCCATCATGGGGCGGCATTGAGCGGCTAATGAATGGCCGCGCCGGGCGACAATGCGTCCGGAGCTGGGTGGGCGCGCGGTAAATCTCGGCACGTGTCGGCTCAGCGTCGACCACACGGCTGCACGTGCCCCTGGCCGCGCCCGCGACGCACCGCCGGGCGTCGTCACGCGCCGCGGCGGGCTGGCACAGCACCGGCCGTGCCACGGACGGGACCGACACAACACCGGCCGTGCCACGGACGGGACCGACACGACACCGGCCGTGCCACGGACGGGACCGACACAACACCGGCCGTGCCACGGACGGGACCGACACGACACCGGCCGTGCCACGGACGGGACCGGGACAACACCGGCCGTGCCACGGACGGGACCGACACGACACCGGCCGTGCCACGGACGGGACCGACACGACACCGGCCGTGCCACGGACGGGACCGACACAACACCGGCCGTGCCACGGACGGGACCGACACAACACCGGCCGTGCCACGGACGGGACCGACACAACACCGGCCGTGCCACGGACGGGACCGGGACAACACCGGCCGTGCCACGGACGGGACCGACACGACACAGGCCGTGCCACGGACGGGACCGACACGACACCGGCCGTGCCACGGCGGGACCGACACGACACCGGCCGTGCCACAGACGGGACCGACACAACACCGGCCGTGCCACGGACGGAACCGACACAACGCCGGCCGTGCCACGGACGGGACCGACACGACACCGGCCGTGCCACGGACGGGACCGACACGACACCGGCCGTGCCACGGACGGGACCGACACAACACCGGCCGTGCCACGGACGGGACCGACACAACACCGGCCGTGCCACGGACGGGACCGACACAACACCGGCCGTGCCACGGACGGGACCGACACAACACCGGCCGTGCCACGGACGGGACCGACACAACACCGGCCGTGCCACGGACGGGACCGACACGACACCGGCCGTGCCACGGACGGGACCGACACGACACCGGCCGTGCCACGGACGGGACCGACACAACACCGGCCGTGCCACGGACGGGACCGGCAAATGTATCGGCTGGTCGCCCACTCATCACTGGATCACCGCAGGCACCAGGTGAACATAGACTTCACGCACAAATACGCCGGATCGCATAGCAGTTGTACTCCTTCACCTCGCCAGTGCGCAGGAAAGCACACACGCACACTCACACACACTGAAACGGCTATCGTTGAGCATGTGCAACATAATTAGAGGATGCTTAGTCTAAGACAAGGAAAAGTAGTCCGGAGAGGAGCCACTACACTCAACTAATGGCCTGATAATAAACAAACGTGGTCGAAACGCTTCTGAGAAGATCATACCGAACCGTTCAATCGCCAGAGGTAATTAACAGTGTTGCGATACCTTCCCGTTCATTCCCCGTGAGCTATATCTGGCATTCATTTATTTTCATTTGGCATCAGCTGATTTTTATTTACAGTGGGCTTATGCAAATGTACCCTATGTCCGTCCATTGGTGAGATAGTTTATCGATTTGTGCTTACGACTTTGGCTCGAAAATATCGCTCGCACCATAATTTTGCAAAGTTCCTCAGTTTCCTTTCTGAAAATACTGCGTCTACTCTTCACGTAATGCACAGCTAGCAGACCAATTATAGACCAAGGATATTATGGGGTTGCACTGAACCAGATGGGATCAAAGGCCGCTGGCAGAGGCTCTTCACACACTGTCACCTTCCACCCAATATTCTGGGGGAACACTGGGCCAGATGGGGCCACAAGTTGCGGGTAGAAGCACTTCCCACTGTCACCTCCTGTCTAATATTCTAGCTACTCTCTAGATAATGTCGCCCAGGTAGCTCAGTTGGTTAGGGCACAGACCTGCACTGGTCTCCCCTGTCCTGACAGGACAAGGACAGGAGTCACTTCACGCGCTCCTGTTGAGCCCTCGGCTGGGAGGGTCTGTTGGCAACTGACCCAATAAGGCCGGAGACGAGCTAGCGGAGCGGGGGTGTCGGTGCACTGACGGCACGAAGATCTATCGGTCAAAATTATGTCGTTGGACTTGAATTCATAGTTCGAGTGATGGGATCAGAGCTCACGCAACACACTCCTTAGGAATTGGACCGTGGTCCACAAAACGACCCCGACAGTAATTCGGAATAAATTTGATTACAATTTCATTAAATGTGTCTCGCATGGATCTGGTAGAGGTATAATTCGCTTGTTATGCCGGCAAGTTCTAGAGATGACCGACACATAAGGAGAAACAAAGAAAATGCCCATGCGTCACCGCCATGCATAAAAGAACATCTGGAAGACTCCGTGATGTTCTTCTTCCGATGAATCGACCTGTAATTTTCAGCCGCTATTGCATACCCAAATCATCAGATATGAATATTGTCTGGTCTTCCTCTTAAGTACCGAAGTTATTTACCTGACCTTCCTCTGTTCTGCTTTATCTGTCTCTATTTTCGTTGTCGCGTTGTGATCATGGTGCTGTCGAAGGGGTGCAAGGAGGTACCCTTGTTCAAGTTATTTGCATATGTGAATAAAAGTCACATTTTTTACCAGGTGTGGATCACGTTCCAGTCGGGGGCTGGAAAATCAGCGTGGCAAAAATACAAACACTCATTGCTGTGAGAGACGGCGGGGGGGGGGCTCTCTGAATACTTACTGGCTACGCCACTGCGCCACACTTGGCCACATGCATGTCACCGAAGCGGTCTCAATGAAGGGCATACCTTCCAACTACAACAGACTCCACTCGGCCCTTCCCAGCTGGAAGGGCCTCACGACCCGCTTCTGCACAACTCCACTCTATTCGCTCGTTTTGTGCTTTTCGGGGAGCCTCGGATTCGATCAGGCTCCGAGGCAGGTCCACCACCTACCCGTGGGAGATTCTATCCAGTGCTGACGTCAGCCGCCGTGCCCGTGACCTAATGAAGCGTCGGCAGCTGACGTGCTGACGTCAGCCGCCGTGGCCGTGACCCAATGAAGCCGTCGGCAGCTGACGTGCTGACGTCAGCCGCCGTGGCCGTGACCCAATGAAGCCGTCGGCAGCTGACGTGCTGACGTCAGCCGCCGTGGCCGTGACCCAATGAAGCCGTCGGCAGCTGACGTGCTGACGTCAGCCGCCGTGGCCGTGACCTAATGAAGCCGTCGGTGTCCCGGCGCCGACACTGTGCCGGCCGTCGGGCAGCGGGTCGCCGCCGGACGACGTCGTCCGCACCTCGCCGCGCGGCTGTCGCGCTCATCTCACGCTGCGACTGCGCTGATGAGTCTGTCCCTGTCGCTGCGGGGGAGGGGCGCCCGGCGGCGGCGGGACCACCCCGCGGTCCAGCTGCCCCCACAGGTGGGCCTCCTGGCCGGCCCACGCCGGTGGCATTGTCTCTGGAACAGCGCCCCCCCCCCCCCCGCCCCCGTCCAGTCGGAGTTAATCACGCCGGGCGATCCATCTCGCTCTCACGGACACCACGGACGTGTCCACTGTACACAACGGTACGTGCAGAGGGGGAGGGAGAATGAGAGCGAGGAAAAGGGAGATGGAGAAAGAGGGAGAGCGGATGACAGAGAACACGCGAGAGATAGGAAGGGAAAGAGAGGGAAGGCAAGGGTGTACAGGAAGAGAGCGAGGGAATGCACACGTTAGAAAGGGATGCGCAAGGCTGAAAAAAATATGTACAGGAAACAAAAATGGAGGGAAAGAGCAACTGCAGTACTATAGAAGACTGCAGAAGAACGCTAACTTCATGCGAAGTTTGACAAATTCAGTGCACTATATCCGGTGTTGAAATGGCACGTCTTGTTGAAGTAGAGCAAAGCGTCATGCACTAAAATATGTCATGATGTAACGGAAGCAACAACTACGTAAAGATTCTCCCATAGTGCCCCATAGAGTGGTCGCTGGCTGATGGCAGGACATAGTGATGTAAAGATATAGATGGATGACAGAATGCCCTTTGGACCCAGCGAGTGTCTCACAGGTGATGCGAGATACACAAGGAACGGCCGAAGGCTCGCTACAGAAAGCTTGGAAGGAAGCGCATACGGCATCGCTGACAGCACTACTTCTACAGGAAACATGTACATCACTGACGCAATGAACGAACGAACGAATGAATGAATGAATGAATACCTAATGCTGTAGTCGGAATAGAGACATTCGCCTTGCTATCTGTGAGGGCGACAAACATGCATAATTGATGGTCTTCATATAACTGCATGAGAAATCATCAAGAACGTCTTCAAAGTGTGTTGTCGGCCTCCTTTCCCACTACCGGTCACTTGGAATTGCGGGCTGATTAAAACAACTTAATCCAAGCTCTCGCTGGGATGCCTTTATGAACAAGTGTCCTATTGCTCAGCAGAGTTTGTTGCGTGAACCATGGCCTCACCATCCGATCTATGAATTCCGGTTTGACGGAAGAATTTTTGCCGAAAGTTTAACGTGCCATCAATGCACCGACACGGCCGCCCGGTAGCTCGTCTCCGGTCTTACCGGGCCAGCTGCTAATTGACCCTCCCAGACGAGGGCTAAATGCGAGCACGCGGAACGACTCGAACCCTGTGTTGCCAAAACAGGGGAGACCAGAACAGGCCAGCGCTCTAACTAACGGAGCTACCGAGGCATACTGATGATAGTGTATGCGTCCAATAGTCCCATGTTGTCCCTTCATTGGTCTGTGAACCTTACAAACTTAACAAAACAAGCAAAAGCCAACTAGGTGGCTAAACCAGCTTAGCAGCTCTAGGCTCTTCCTGGTGTAAAATCATCATGCCAAATTAAAGGGCAAATGCGCATGCACAAAGTGTCCAAAGTCATGAATAATAAATGTATATTTATGTACATAATATAACAACACAATGCATCGAAGACCGACACAACGAAACATCTATCACACATGACCAAGTCACAGGTAGCTGCGTTCCTCCGATCACATTTTGCTTTGCTCTGGTGCGGGCTCAGAAACACAGACCACGAAGTGGCCGCGGGGAATCCCATGTTGCCGTGGTTTGTTCCAACGAGCGCCACTACTTGCGCAGGAGGACACGATCTCTCGGCAGCTGAGCGATTACACCCCGGCGTAAACCTACTCGCCGTCACTCTTCGACAGAACGAACTCGAACGGCCTGAAGAAGCCCGGATGTTCTGACGTCACAGCCGGCGACCTGGCCTCGGGCGCGCGCGCCAAGGTCGGCGGCAGCTGGCGCGCCAGGGGCGCGTGCAGCGCCGGCTCCAGCGGCGGCAGCAGGAACGGCGCGCTCGGCTGCGGCCGCACCGGCAGCGGCGCGTACGGCGAGAAGCGGCACTTTGCGGCCACCAGCGGGCTGTAGTAGGGCAGCGGCGGCGCCGCCATGCCGCCCCAGCACGGGTAGGCGCCCGAGGCGACGGCCGCCTGCAGCAGCACGGCCGCCAGCGTGGGGTCGGTGAAGCGCGGGTCGAGCGGCCACGGGGTCATCTGCTGCCGCTTGTGCTTCATCCGACGGTTCTGGAACCACACCTGGCGGACACGCAGCACCATAAGACATTTATTTAATGACAAATAAGCCACTGCTAGCACGCATTATATTTAGGCACTGGTCTAGGAGTTCAGTGCCGCGAGAAGCCTACAATCATATTACCATGATGTGTGTATTAAATGCAGTACACATCATCAGGCGGCGCCAGCGGGTGGGAGATGATTAATCAACAAGTGAGCGGGAAAACACAGCAAATATGTATATTTTCGACGCGATGAATGAATGAATGAATTAATAAATACATAAATACTTGTCAACTAAATACATGAATGAAAAAGTATGTTGCTCTCGAGTCGCCTCATAAAAGTACGGGTACTCTACTGGAATATGCACTGTATTTGCATCATTAACCGTGTTATACGTATATTTGACCGGAACAAGCTATTCTGCGGTTGCCCTTATGACCATGCATGTCTGCAATGGGATGATACCCCCATGGGGTGTGCCCCTGGGGACATTAACCTCCGATAGATGGTTTTCAAACATACAAGAAACTTAACCCGTCCCGTCTCGAGGGGTCTTCAACCGCCCCCCTCAGGTTTTTCGCGGATAGCGAACGAACGGCGCAAAAATTTTGCGTACCTTTTCCCACATCAGTTTGGCATGCTGTTTCAAAATTTTTAAGTCAGAAATTTTAAAGGTCAAGTAAGGTCACCTCCAAAAAAGTTCAACCAGTCGTCACGCTTTAACGGATACAGATAGTTGAATGACACCTTCAGTGTTTGCTTATCTTTAGGGATGCAACAAAACGTACCAGAGGAATTTTTTTCTTCCGTTTTTGACTACATATAAATTTTGCATATTTGCCTATTGCAGTTCAAATCGAAGATTCTGGCTAAAGTAAGCATTTTTCTTAGAGCATGTTGACTTCCAACGACGTGTCTGGTCTGCTCTACCCATTAGAAAAGGAAAATTAACGAAAACTTGAAAACTGAAAATTTTGAAACTTAAAAAAATAAGTTTTTTAATAACTTTTTTTGGGGGGCAAAATTATATGGGGCTGGTCGATTTCGCTGTCCTTTTCTGATTCCAAATAATTTTTCCGTTTTCAAATATCCCAAAAAATGAACTCCCCAGAGCCAAAAACATAATGTAAGTCGTGAAAAATCGTGAAAGTCTAGCCCCTTAGTGACGTCACTTTTGGGTGGAAATTGTTTTGGAGTGGATCCGACCTCACTCGTCGGGCGCTTTCCTATGCCACCTCTTTCGTTTCCGTGCGACGCTTAGTTTGGATTTTAGAGTGGAGGTTACTATCCGCCCCCGCCCGAGACGGGGTGTGAGGATCTAACCGGAGAAACGGCGAGGGTTAATAGTTCACTCTTTTTTTAGAACAATAACCTACGTACGAACCTCAATATTCATTTTTCCTAAAGCATGCTGATTCATTATTTCATCGAATACCTAACAGTGACACCAGACGATGCCTTGAAGCAGAACACAATATTTTCTTTTGAAGCCATTAGTTGACGACTAGATGAGAACAAAGTTGTATGCTTGCCAAAACGTGCTTAATAGACGCAATGTAAAATATCGATGCTTTGGCGGCAACCATTCATGAGCTATCTGGTGCCACGATAAAGCGGGAGCTCACGGCTAACGGCTATTAATAGCAAATGCAGAGTTAAAATGCACTACTAATTGTCATGATTGATATGCGATCTCCCGCGGTATTTTAACCCTGATCTTGCCGGTCGGCAGGGCGACTTTCGCCCAACCCAGGGAGAGGGGGGACTCTTGAGAGCAGTCCGTCCCACACTTTAACTTCCGATATGCATGTGCCAGGATGAAATGCAGAACACCGTTTGAAAGCTCTAGTCATGGAGAGTCCACACCTTAACCCTTGGTCTTGAGGCCGTCTTGGGGGTGGGTTGATAGGCGCCCTCTAAGGTTTTCTGCGGATAATGAAAGAACGGCGTGCGAGAGCGCACCAATATTTGGCATCCCTCTTCCCACATCAATGTGACATGTTGTGGCAACATTTTGAGATCTGGTCATCTAGGTCAACGAGCTAGTCAAGGTCAAGTGAGGTCACCTCCAGAAAAGTTCAACCAGTCGTTACGCTTTGACGGATAGGTATTTTAATGAAACTTTAGTCGTTTGTTTAGGGACGGAACAAAATGCACCGGACGATAAAAACACGCTTTTGATTACTTATTACCTTTGCATATTTGCCTATCACAGCTAATATCGAATATTCTAGCTCAAGTAAGCATTTTGTATGATGACAAGTTGACTTAGAACAGCGTTTTTCTGTACACTCTTCCACTTAAAGAAATAAAAATGAAAGAAAATCGGAAACTCAAAAATTTGAAATTAAAAAAGGGTGGTCAAAACATTTTAGGACCATGGTCGATTTCGCCTTCCTTTTCTGACTCCAAATAATTATTTCTTTCAAATCTCCCCAAAATGAACTTCCAGAGACAAAAGCATGATATAAGTCGTGAAAACCTAGGGCCCCTAGTGACTCCAATTTCGAGGGATTTTTTTGGAAGATGTCTGGCCCTACTCGTCGAGCGCTTTCCGCTGATACTTCTTTCGTTTTCGTACGACGCTTAGTTTGGAGATTACAGGGGAGTTGTATCACTCCCCCCCCCCGAGACGGAGTGCGAGAGAATGACCGGAAATACGGGGAGGGTCAATAGTGCTCTCCGCCACTCAGATGAGACTAGCAACCACACCTTAATAGTGCTTTCCGCCAGGCCGAGCTCATTGGCCATCTCGTTGCGCTTCGGCCGGCTGACGTAGTTGTCCTTGAGGAACTCCGACTCGAGCCGCTTGATCTGGTCGGGTCGGAACGCGGTGCGGTACCGCCTGATGCCGGGGTCGAGCGTCGGGTCAGAGGTCGCGTCAGAGGTGGGCTTCACCGCCGCGGGCGGTGAGCACCGTTCTGCCAGCTGCTCTGTGCTGTCGCAGGACACCTCCAGCTCCATACCTGAACAGAGACGGCCTCTGTGTGGTTAGAAGGGCGCTCGTACATCATCAATCTCATGAGTATCGCTCATTAGCTCTCTGGCCGCCACAGAAAGAATCGCAAAGCTTAGCGTGAAATCATGGATGAAGTAACGCGACATGCATTGGTGCTGGCAAAGTGATGAAGTGCTCTAGAAAGTTTCGGGAAGAAAATGGTTCGTCTGGAGCTCGGACAAATTAAAAGGTAGTAGTTTCGGCTCCTTATCATATTGCTGCCTGCAAGGCATGACGAGGTAATCTCCTTCCGTCTTGCATCAGCTGTATACGAAGACTGTAGTAAGCTTCGTCGCCATATTGCACGGACTATTTTTAATTTGCTCTCACCAGTTCCCTCCTAAGTTTTCGTGCGACACAATGCAGACAAGTGGAGCAATAGAACGGGTCTGGTAGTGTGATGGTGATAGATAGTGATTGATGGAAGGCAGGCGAATGTTATGATGTCTGGTTCTCCCGCATTTCCTCACAAATTGTGTCAGAAGCATTAGCAAACGTATCGGTGAAGCGTTTGCCTACAGAGCCACATACATCATACCGGGAATGTGGCGTTCGTAAGTGCCGTAGCTTGCGGGCAATATATTGCGCCAGACCGCAAGCATGCATTCCACTGAACTCTGGCTAATGTAAGTGGCCCGTAAACACATTAGTGATGCACTAATGTACAGCAGCAGAACGGCAGGGCTGCTGCACGTTTACGCGCCACAAAGTCCACCTTCAGCTTGTGGTGTCGGCGACATCGTTACATTTTCTGTGTATTTCGTCGTTGCCGCAGGCTTGGCAGGACAGATAGCACGTTTTAATGGGCGCAAAATGACCATAGCAGTCGACGCACCCCTAAACCCCAATTAATCATCATCATCACAGATAGCACGTGTAACATGACATGCGTAACATGACAAATATGTAACAACATATCATACACAATACGAAACATCGGTGCACTGCAATTATTGCACTGGTGCGATCATGCACACAGGTGTGCTGTGTATGTTGCACCCGTCTTCCAGTCTAATGCATACACCACCGTCTCAACAATTCCAGTATCCACCGTCACCCATGCTCTAGTCTCATTACCGTCTCAACAGCTCCAGTCTCCACCACCACCTATGCTCTAGTCTCACCACCGTCTCAACAGCTCCAGTCTCCACCACCACCTATGCTCTAGTCTCACCACCGTCTCAACAGCTCCAGTCTCCACCACCACCTATGCTCTAGTCTCACCACCGTATCAACAGTTCCAGTCTCCACCGCTACCCATCCTCTAATCTCACCACCGTCTCCACAGAGCGGCGCCGTATCGCCGCTGTGCCCTTCTTGTGCCGCGAGGACCGCAAGAGCCCGTTCGGGGTACGCGGCGTGGCCGCTAAACTCTGCTGCGGATGTCGGCAGCGGTGAGACGATACCATCTCCGCGAGCCGCGCTCGCCGCGCCACGGAAGCGCGCTAATTGGCTCAGTAGAGCCGGCTATTTTATCACGTGTCGTAAAGTTCTTGTTGCGCGATCGGGCGCCGGTGCGACGAAGGCGATCGCGGCGAGGTGCGGCATCCGGCCGCTGCCCCCCCTATCTGCACCCGCCAGATTGATCGGGGTTGAGGGCCGACGGGAAATGATACTTTTGTCGTGATGGTTCGTAGCTTTGCTCCTCATAACAAAAGCAAACGAGCAGTGGGTGACGCATCCGCCGGGGAGGCACTGCTACAGGAAAAATGTATCCGTACAGTTTGTGTTGTTGCTGAAAGCTGCCCGGTGCGAAGGTTACCCCTCCCTTCACGTTTGGAGGCTTCCTTCCCTCATGAGACCTCCTGGCTGCACTCCTGTTAACATGTTTTGTTGCGGGTGGTAAGAATTGGTGGGAAATGATGACTTAGACCAAGAGACGTCCGAAACGACTTAGTACTGCCCACTATAGCGAGGCAGGTGCCTGAGCGCCTGCAAACTTTTCGTTTGCCGACAAGTTCCAACGCAGGCACGAACAAAGATACGATAAAATGATTGGAAAGAGTTTACGCGCGTCGTTTTTTTACTATAAACAGCGGACGGACAATTTGCATGAAGCGTCGATTTTGTGTTTGGGCATGTACAGTATACACGCACTGCAGCGTCCGGATACTGGAGCCAAAGTGAGTACGATCGGCGGACGTTTTCGGTGTAACGCTTTTCAAAGGCACACATTGCCAGCTCAAGTCCGATCCACCACAACCTTCACGATGTTGCTGCACCGCTTGCGGATATGCTGGCCGCGAGCTAGCAGTGGCCAGTTTATGGCAAGATTCCTATGCGACAACAAAATGATCAGATCCAGCCAGACAAGTTCAAATTGTCCAACCATCCGTATTTCAGTAAGCTAGCCTCGAGTAATTCGGAGTGAGCTTGACCTCCCCAGTCTAAGCTTAAAGAGCTCACCTGACCCGTTACCCATGTATCCTGGTGGTATTGTTTCGCTATGACCTTATCCTGCAACAGTGGGGTCCAAGGGGGAGGTGAACGAGCCCATACGCTACAGATAATCGAATATTAGGACAAATTGCAGCTCCGAGCGATTTCCTTGAATTTTACACATATTTCACCATGTATTGGCTTGAGCTTATCCAGATTTTCGTATGATACGAAGCATGATCAGGTTTTGGGATCATGTGTAGTTCTTGTTCAACCTAAGCATCTCTACCCCCCACCTCCTCCGGGCCATATGCCATATGCACCCCCTCCGTCGGAAGCGGTCAGCTGAATCCGCCTTCGGTTTCTGAGATCCTAGGCAGTAAAAGGAAATCCTCCTCCTGTATAGATTACAACCCGAGACCCTCACGGCGTACTTTCAATTATTTAGCGCTTACACTTTCAACGCAGGTTTTCACACTTCCTCAGGATCTCGCTTTCAATGTCTGTGAATCGCATCCACACATGCCTGCCCATGTATCGACCTGTCGTGACGAATGCTGCGCTAATCTTGCGATGTTTGCAGACGATCAAGTCCACGATGACGCAGGATGCTACATTCACAGCAGGTCCGAGCCGTACTGACCACCGGTCCGGCTCTCAGCCCGTGGCCTCGCCTCCCTAAACGAACCCAATATGGGCCAGGTGACCCTTCGTTCAGCCGCCGGCTATCACGTGGGCAGAGCTGCACACACCGTGCTCGGGCCAGGTGACCCTGTCCAGCTGTTGGTGATCACGTGGGCAGAGCTGCACACACCGTGCTCAGGCCAGGTGACCCTTCGCTGAGCCGCCGGCTATCACGTGGGCAGAGCTGCACACACCGTGCTCGGGTCAGGTGACCCTTCCCAGCCGCCGGCTATCACGTGGGCCGAGCTGCACACACCGTGCTCGAGCCAGGTGACCCTTCGCTGAGCCGCCGGCTATCACGTGGGCAGAGCTGCACACACCGTGCTCAGCTCGGCTGCGGCGCTGGGCCTCTTTTACACAAACATAGCATGATTATATGTAGCATTCGTCATGACAATTTACTGCATCAGCCTGTAATAACGTTGTTGCAATGCTAATGGTGCTTGAAGGATGAGGCGGATCTTATCCCCACGCATGCTTCCTCACAATCTATCCTGTTGGTGCCCAACGGGATTCTGTTGGTGTCGGTACAGCTGGAGTTTAAGGTTGCTTCTTGCCAATCAAGAGACGGAGAACTCCGTTATGGAGCGTACCACTTCACCAACCAACGCAGAAGTCAACTCTACCGAGAACAGGAGAGACTAAGGATCCTCAGAAGTTTGAATGCTTGACAAGTGATCCCATAGGAACGAAATACGCGTTCACGAAAATCAGAACGCAGCAGCCCGATGTTTTCGTTCTGATTCACCTGCGCTGTGACCCAGGTCGAGTCCAGTCGAGTCGAGTCCGAGTCCACTCGCAGCCGGCCCGGGTGTGTGGGGAATTAATAAAACCGTCATAAAACGGCCGTCAAGCTGTCCGATGCGTCGATAAGAGTCGACACGGCCGGCCGGGGCCATTATGGCGTGCATAAACGTGCGGCGGCGCCGTTAACGACAGACCGTATCTGGCGTCTCCTCCGTGCACGGCGACGCCGCCACAGAGCCGGAGCCGGGCCGGCCGCGCCGTAACTGCACCATTACCCGCCGTCGACCCGACGACGTGCGTTGCAGGTCACGGCGGCGGGCAGGACCGCCGGTGGGGTGGGGCGGGGCGGGGGCGGGAGGATCATGAGGAAATGTCTCACTTATTGTCGGCGCGTCTGGCCGCCGGCGCTCTGTTTACGGCGGCGCGTGACGTCACTGCGCGGCAGACGCGGCGGCCGCGGCGCGCCGACACGATGGGGGCCGGATACACAGATGAGGTCACGGCCGCGGCGCAGGCGGCGCGCCGCGGCCGCCGCCCGCGCGCTGTGTACGCCGCCCGGTGGGCGGGCGCCGCCGCCGCCCGCGCCGCTCACTGCCGCCGACGACGACGAGTGACGCGGATTGATGGTCGCGCGCGGCCCGACGCGTCGCACCGGAAGCGGAGTGCGCCGCTTTGAAGTGGGCGGCGCGACAGCGATGCGCGCGGCTGTGGCTGCTGCGGCGGCTGTGGCTGCTGCGGCGGCTGTGACCGCTGTGTCGAGAGAGCGGGCCGTGGGCGCGGTCACAGCCGGTGGGTGTCGGTCGCCGCAGCAGCCACAGCCGCGCACATCGCCGTGGGTGGGAGGCGGGGCCGTGTCGTGTCACGTCGCCGTGGGTGGGAGGCGGGGCCGTGTCGTGTCACGTCGCCGTGGGTGGGAGGCGGGGCCGTGTCGTGTCACGTCGCCGTGGGTGGGAGGCCTCATCCCGTGGGGGAGGCCCGTGTCGTGTCACGTCGCCGTGGGTGGGAGGCGGGGCCGTGTCGTGTCACGTCGCCGTGGGTGGGAGGCGGGGCCGTGTCGTGTCACGTCGCCGTGGGTGGGAGGCGGGGCCGTGTCGTGTCACGTCGCCGTGGGTGGGAGGCAGGGCCGTGTCGTGTCACGTCGCCGTGGGTGGGAGGCAGGGCCGTGTCGTGTCACGTCGCCGTGGGTGGGAGGCGGGGCCGTGTCGTGTCACGTCGCCGTGGGTGGAAGGCGGGGCCGTGTCGTGTCACGTCGCCGTGGGTGGGAGGCGGGGCCGTGTCGTGTCACGTCGCCGTGGGTGGGAGGCAGGGGCCGTGTCGTGTCACGTCGCCGTGGGTGGGAGGCAGGGCCGTGTCGTGTCACGTCGCCGTGGGTGGGAGGCGGGGCCGTGTCGTGTCACGTCGCCGTGGGTGGGAGGCAGGGGCCGTGTCGTGTCACGTCGCCGTGGGTGGGAGGCAGGGCCGTGTCGTGTCACGTCGCCGTGGGTGGGAGGCGGGGCCGTGTCGTGTCACGTCGCCGTGGGTGGGAGGCAGGGCCGTGTCGTGTCACGTCGCCGTGGGTGGGAGGCAGGGCCGTGTCGTGTCACGTCGCCGTGGGTGGGAGGCAGGGCCGTGTCGTGTCACGTCGCCGTGGGTGGGAGGCAGGGCCGTGTCGTGTCACGTCGCCGTGGGTGGGAGGCAGGGCCGTGTCGTGTCACGTCGCCGTGGGTGGGAGGCAGGGCCGTGTCGTGTCACGTCGCCGTGGGTGGGAGGCAGGGCCGTGTCGTGTCACGTCGCCGTGGGTGGGAGGCAGGGCCGTGTCGTGTCACGTCGCCGTGGGTGGGAGGCGGGGCCGTGTCGTGTCACGTCGCCGTGGGTGGGAGGCGGGGCCGTGTCGTGTCACGTCGCCGTGGGTGGGAGGCAGGGCCGTGTCGTGTCACGTCGCCGTGGGTGGGAGGCGGGGCCGTGTCGTGTCACGTCGCCGTGGGTGGGAGGCAGGGGCCGTGTCGTGTCACGTCGCCGTGGGTGGGAGGCAGGGCCGTGTCGTGTCACGTCGCCGTGGGTGGGAGGCGGGGCCGTGTCGTGTCACGTCGCCGTGGGTGGGAGGCGGGGCCGTGTCGTGTCACGTCGCCGTGGGTGGGAGGCAGGGCCGTGTCGTGTCACGTCGCCGTGGGTGGGAGGCAGGGCCGTGTCGTGTCACCGGGGCCACCGCGGAGTGCATGCTGACCCGGCCACCGTGCACGATTAATGATGGCGGCGGCGGCGGGGACATCAGCGCCACGACCTGACACCTGTTTGTTGCGGAACTGCGCCGTCCCGCTGGGTGAGAAAACACGGCCCACTTTTGACAGAATTAGGCGTATCTCAGATCGCCCCACCGTTCAGCGGAGAACTAGCACAGCGGCGATTCCCTGGCATGGGCGGTGGCGCGTGCCAGAGGTGCATTATTGGAAGGGCGTGAATTATGCGGTTTGTTCATTTTTTGGCGACCACTTTGGAGCAGAACTGCGCTTTCACAGTTCGTATGGATTCCTTGCGACGGGAAGCCACAGAGGTCAAGGACAAGGTGTCTTTGAAGTAAATTTCCTAAAAGTCTGCTATCGTTCTGTCCTCTCAGTCGGTTCGTAGAGGACACCGTTATGAAATTTGCTCCTTGAAAGTACATTTAAATTTGGCCATCATTCTATCAGGAGAATGACATGCAGGTACGCATGGCGTACCAAGTACTATTTGGGTTGCCATGAGTCCATGTTATGTTGGACCAACACACCGCTTGCAACGCATTGGTCCAATGCATTAGTGGTATACAATGAAATGCGGTGCAATGCCTACTCGATTTAATGGACAAGCACGCGCTATAAAATTATATAAAATGTCCATGGATCAACATGGACATTATCCACGTAGGCTGGGCTGGCGTTCGGTCAGTGTCACAGACATGGGAGGATGTTGTCCCCAGAGCCCGTCCCGACAGCCGCAGACGTCTCGCGACAGCACAGGGAGCCCGACACCGAGCACGGCCCCAGAGCCGACAGTCGCCACTCACCGAGCCTACAGTCGCCGGCGCTGGGCGGCGTCCCGCTGCTGTCGGCGGTGACCTCGACGCCGCGGTGACCTGACTCGGGTCGCGACTGCGAGTCGGCCGGGCCGGCGAGGTCGCCGTGCAGCGGCGGCGGCGGCCCGCAGTCGCTCCAGCCGGACGGCGCCGCCGGAGTCGACAACAGTCTCGACATGGCGGCCGGCGGAGGACGTGACGCGGCGCCCGCCAGAAGCCCCGCTGGTCGTCGTCACAGCGAGCCGCCAACAGTCTCCCAGGCGGCGGTGTCACGCCGGCCGGCCGGCCCACCAGCGCCGGCCGGCGGTCGATAGCTCGCGCTCCGAAGGCCGCCGCCCCGCTCGCGGCGACGCTGATTGGCGGAGCGCGGCGCGGCGCGGCCGCCGATTGGCCGCCGCGCCGCGCGCTCGCGACGGCTTTGGCGCGCCGCGATTGAACAGCTGGGCGTCGCGCGATCACGCGGTGCGCTCTAATGCGTGATGAATGAGCGCGCCGGCCGCCCGGGGCGTCGCCGCCGCCGGCAACACGGCCGTCGCATTAAAACGTCGTCGAGTCGGCGCTACCAGATCACTTCCGTCGGCCGTCGATCGGTCGACCGGCCGACGACCGACGGAGAAGCTGTACCTCACGGAGCCGGCCGAGCTGGTCAGGCCGGCCGCGGTAGCGCGTGGTGCGGTTCCGTCACCCCGCGACCCGGGATGCGGTCACGGCCGTTGGCGTGAGATGAGCCCGCCCAGCGATGTTCGCGAGAGCACGACCAGCGAACCGCCGCAGGCTGTGAGGATGACGCGTGGGGAATGTGAACTGTGTTGACAGTTCCAAACGGTAGCACACACAGGAGCAGTGGGAGGAAATGCGTCGGTCCCTGATCCCGGATTAAAACTGGAGGTGGACTATAGTTCAAGCTAACTCCCCACAGAATACAATCTGGCTTATCTGTCTTCAGAATTATCGAACGAGACATACCTTTTTTGGTCGCCAATTCTAGCATTGCTAGTTTACCAAGCGAGCACGTTTGTCCAAAGCGGTAACCGAACATTGTAAAACAGGTATACGTATGACAGATGCACGTACGCAAATGTGCGTTAGCGCATGTACGTACGCGCGGATGTACATATGCCAAATATACGTAAGGGCAAATGTACGTAAGAATAAATATATGCATACTTAATTGCGCGCACCCACGTACATGCTCAGTTGAATATACGTAAACATAAGTGTACGTAAGCGGAAAAGTATTTATGAGGAAATGTATGCAAGCGCAAGTGTACATACAGTTACGTGTTTGCAATTCCGAAGATACGTAAGAACAAAATTGCGTAAGCATAAATAAAAGCATCAGCATGTATCCGTAAGCGCCGATGTACGTAAACCTAGCAATACATAAGAACAAATACATGCCCATGTAAATGCATGCATTTGCATGCAAGTGCATAACCGCGAAGGTGCGTAAGTGAGAGTGAATGTAAGTGCAACAGTACGTAAGCAGAAACGTGCGTAAACGCTAAGGTACGCATGCGCAAAAGTAGAAAAGCGCGGGTGAAGATCAGCGCGATTCTGTGGAAAATGTGCGGAAGGACAAATTAACGTGTGCCAGATTTACGTCAGCGCAGAAGTGCATAAGTGCAAAGGTAAGTATGGCCTATGCGCGCATGGCAAATGTTCGTCAGCTAAAATGATTAGGTATCAAATGCACGTGAGCAAGTGGACTTAAGTACAAATTTACTGACATCAAATTCACGTAAAGGGAAATGTACACAATGCAGATGTACATATGCACAAACAAACTAAAAACGTAAGCGCAAATGTGGGTGTACGACACACTTTATCGCAAATGTCACGGCTAACGCCAACTTTTTCGCCGAAATGCAACCGCTTTTTTCCCCCCCCCCCACCCCTAACCCCCCGGCCCCCCCCGCCCCAACCAAATATGAAATGTACACAAGCCAAAAGCGCAAAAATGTAAATGTACGCATGTACAAATGTGCGTACGTATGTACAAATATACATACGTGAGAGCAAATTAACTAAATGGCAAACACGCATAGGGTCATGTGTGTGTAAATGCAAAAGCACGGATGTTTAAGGTGGGCAAGTGGAAGGGTACGCTGCAGAACTGTACATAGGTGCAAATGTACGTGTGCGAAAATGAACATACGTAGACGTGAGTCGAAGTACGCATGGACCCCTTGTGCGGGTTCGAGCAGATCGACAAATGTTGTTGGAAGTTAACTTGCACCAATAAAAAGTGCTTACTTTAGCCAGAATCGTCGATTTGAACTATAGTAGGCAAATATGCAAAATTAATAGGTGGTCAAAAACGGGGGAAAATGAAAAATTTATCTCTCTACGTTTTGTTGCATCCCTAAAGATAAGCAAACGCTGAAAGTTTCATTAAAATATCTGCATCCGTTAAAACGTGACGACTGGTTGAAGGTTTTTGGAGGTGACCTCACTTGACCTTGACTAACTCGTTGACCCTAGATGACTTGACTTCAAAATGTTGAAACAGCATGCCAAATTGATGTGGAAAAAGGTATGCTAAATTTTGGCGCGCTCCCGCCCGCCGTTCGTTCACTATCCGTGAAAAACCTGAGGGGACGGTTGAAGACCCCCCTCGAGACGAGACGGGTTAACAGCTTTGTGCCTCTTCTACCAGGCCGGAGGCCCTATTTTAGCACCTAGTGTCGCCTCCGTCAGGCCAAAGGCCTATTGCACGGCTTGACCGACCTCCGTCGGTCCAGGGGCCCTTTACTTCAGCTTGAGGTCCCTTCCAACGACCCGGAAACTCCTGGGGCTAAAGGCCCTGTGTCGACTTAGGGGCTTTGTTTAAGGGCCCGGACCTTTTCTGTCGGACTACAGGCTGCTCTTTCAGGAGTGTTCTCCCCTCCACCAAGCCAATAACTGTTCTGGAACCGTCCGTCGGCCCTGAGGCCCTTCAGCACGTAAGTGCCGCGTGCATAAACGCATTCGTACATAAACGCATACGCACATAAGCGCATACTTTTTCACTTATGGTAAAATATGCGCATACATTAGCAAATATGCACATAAACGCATGTGTACATTTGTGCTTACATGCATTTGCCTGCGTACACTTTCCATGTATACTTTTGTTCTTACGTAGATCTGAGCATGCCTGCATCTGCCATATATACTTTTACGTATACGCACGTTTGTCCTTACGTTCCAAGACTCGTTTAAAGTTCTATCCACACCTGTACTTATATACGCTTCCATGAAACATTTTATTTCCGTTCTAGGTGTAATCAGGTACAATGCATAAGGTGAGGCCAAGATTATTGTCAAGAATAACAGTATTCCAGTGTGTCGGTCAGCCCTTTACTTTATCATACTTGTTTTCTTATTACTTTTTTAATGTTTCAATGAAAGTCAATATCTAGTCATACCAGTGCGATATATCGCAGATGTGAGCGATAAACTAAGGAACAATCTTAATATATACTATACCAAAATTATCGTGCACGCTTTATCATTGTGACGACATTAATTGCCGGAAGAGCCAACGTTGTGCTCATGTTGGGAAAAGAAGACATTGAACAATGGGAATATTTGACCCAAAGCAGGCCAGTTTATGGTTAATATACCTGATAGTCGCTAAATGACTTTCAGGGTATTATAGACCATTCGGCCGTTATATGGCCTTGCTGTCAGCTATGGCTGTGGAAACTGTTAGTGTTTCCTAGCGTATAAATGTGGTATATTTCCCTGTTCAGCAAATTCTTATGTATCATTTCACTGAATGTGAAATGAGCAGCACCTAATATGAGCAGAGTGTATAAGGGGCTTGGTTGGGAAAACATGAAACAGGCCAAAACAGTTGGAAGTGCTGAAAACAGACCTCAACTGAATAGTGGCTTCTATTTTTCCCATTGGAAACAGCTTTACGATAGTGTCCCTTTTGTGTACTGTACTGCAAATCTGAGGCGATTCCCCCAATATTATTTACTATTATTTCAATTAGTTCAAGAACGTATTTATTGTGTGTGGCCATATTGTATTATTGGAGTCCAAGAACATTTTCTCAAAAGAGCTTCCTCCCACTGCAGGTAGTACCTGATCGTTGTCACAAGGTTTTGTCCACGATGCCAATGGTTTGCGAGTTGGTCGGCGTGGCCTTCGGAATGCTTTGCGGAAGAACATGGCTGGCAGTCAGTATCTTCTATTCACCAATGACAGATCTGTTTGATGCTATGCATTGATATGTTTATTAATATGCTAGAACATAATGCAGCTGAAGACTCATAACTTGTTGGCCTTTGTTGACACTTGTGCATGGCATGCTAAAGCTCATCATTAAAACAGCTAAGCCATTGCTACCATGCCTAAAATCCTACTTTAATATCTACTTTTTTGTTTCTACCTGCATGCCATACACTTACTTACTTAACCATTACTTAACCATTCAGTCCTGCGTGCATTGTTTTGGTTTAGTATCATTAGTATTGGTATTAGTATCATAGTACCTTCTTGATACTATGTAAGCATACAAGTTTGCTATTTGTATCTAAAGTTGTTGCCCATGGAATTGGGAGTCTACGTATATGCTAGAAGCCCGAGCCCTCCGATGAAATCTACAAGTTGATAGGGATCTTAGAGATGAAGGGGTTAATCCTCCGACTGGTCAGAATATTCTAATAAGGATAATTCCGATGCGTGCTGTGGTAGTTTTACAGAGTACCTTGAATGCCAAATAGAAATCGTTGGATAAAACCTGAACGCAGCATCCGTCTGTAACCAGACTCAGATTCTTACCGTCGGTGAGTGCTATTGCGTGAGCATGAACACTATCCTGAGATAAATTTTAGAGTTGTCCGGACCCATTCCACCACCCATTACATCCCTCAGAGCTTGAAAAACTCCAGAAGAAAATAGCTCACGAATAGGTCGTGCCCAAAAGCCCCCACCATGCCGCCCTTGCGAGCAGGTACAGATTAGATGGTTGGGGAAAGTAGGGTGGTGTCTCAGTGCCGGCTTGAATCATTGGCTGTCAGCTAAACCTGAAAATGTATTGCATTATTGGCGACGTTAGGTAGGAGGTGGCTCCTGAAAAGAAGAAGAAAGGAAAGTCACAGAATATGGTTGGCTGGTTTTCAAATCACACGCCTAGCCCAGTGATGTCATCTCACAAGAGCTTAACGTACCTACTCGTAGGCCAATTGTACTGAATATCTATTCATGGCATAGCTGTCTGAAGGTTGGTGAAAAAGCACGACTTCTTACCCATTCGGTGAGGGAAGGTGCCTACATACTGACGCAAAGCATAAGCCGGAGAGTTCCTATATTATTTTTCTCCAAAAATATCCTCTGAATTATCACGTCAGGATTTGGTGTCTTATCCGCTCCCCAGGCACATCGGCGGATCCAGGGGCACCGGGGTCATGCTCCCTCCAATAACGGATCATTCGCAAAGAAAATGTCCTTAGATCAGCCAGCTGCAGCGCTAGTTGCATTTACAACATGGACAGGAAATCAAATCAGCAACCAACACCTTGGGGCCGCAATTACCCTTACCCGGCACTGGGATGGATAGCAAAATTAGCGAGTGTTAAGAAAAGGGAACGCAATTAGCGGAAATGCTGCAACTTAGTTGAAGATAATTCTGCCCCACAATACAGCCTTATGGAACCCTTCGAGTCTTATGAGTGCCAACATATGATGTTTCCTTTCAGACTAAGGTGGCGGCAGTGATGGTGGTGCTGGAAGCGGGATGGGGAATGCGTTTCACTTTTGAAACAAATTATTTGCGTTGTGTACAAACCTCGCTTCGCGTGGTGGATAGAATCCACCGAACACTTCACAGTACACATTGGTGTAATGATCCGTGGCTCTTCTCAGCGTCCACACGCTGCTACCTCCTCACTTTCCCCTCTTGTCCTCAGTGAAATACTCCTGATCTACTGTATGAGTCATGCGCGTCACCACGGATTTCCGATAAGTGGTGTCGACTAGGCTTTTGGGTCAATTTTTCCATACAACGCCATAGGCGTCGTGTTACGTTTCACCAAGGTTGGGGTATGTGTTCCTCGCCCCTGACCTTGGCGGCGCCCATGCCATAAATTAAATTGGCTCTGTATCGAGTGGCAGGGTGGGATGCTCGGCTTGTATACACGCACTGTAGCGAGTGGTGTGATAGGACGCTCTGTTTGTTTATACATAGCGGGTAGCAAGGCGGGACGTTCTGCTTGTTCACACATAGCGGGTAGCAAGGCGGGACGTTCTGCTTGTTTATACATGGCGGGTGGTAGGGTGGGATGCTTTGTTTGTTTATACATAGCGGGTGGTAGGGTGAGATGCTCTGTTTGTTTATACATAGCGGGTGGTAGGGTGGGATGCTTTGTTTGTTTATACATAGCGGGTGGTAGGGTGGGATGCTCTGTTTGTTTATACATAGCGGGTGGCATGGTGGGATGCTCTGTTTGCTTATACGCTTCGTATGCTGATAGGTACGCTCGCACTAGTAGATTCAAGGAGAGCTCATCAGGCCATACCTGGGCCTCAAAACCGAGCAGCTTGAACCCAAATGTGTGATTATTTCGAGAAATAGCAATGTGTTGATTGGAAGTTACTGCAATTTGCATGCCAAAGGTTGTCTAGATGTGGTGTTTTAAGTGGAAAAAATAAGACGCGCTATTAGTCGCCTGAAGGTATTTGGTACCGTTGCCTGTCCCCAAACACTGCCGATGCATCCGGGATTTGTTCCAATCTATTAATCTCCTCCCTTCCTTATTATTATTTTTCAAATTTGTACATATATGCATCCCAAAATAATTGGCTTCCAGATGAATTGTTTGCAAATGTATACCTTGGTTGCGCTCACAGGAAGAAAATCCACTGCCGATAATAGTTCTGCCGGTTGCACTGCTTGCGGCCGTTTTTCGGGGAGAAAACCTTCCTCTTTAAGTCCCACATTGCACAATTCATGTCACGCCCCTTTTCGCTTGCCTTGGTGCACATCGCTAGCAATTGATTGCAGCGGCCCGCAGAGCCTCATTTCGCTTACGACGGGGCACACGGCACATCTCCCATGAGCGGCACGACCCGCTTCTGTTCACGCCAGACGGTGGCGCCTTTATTCACACGCCAGAGACGCCGTCGGCGTCGATTTGCGCGCCAAGCGTCCGGGCCTGTTATTTGCGCGCGTCTCGTGTGTCGGGACGTCGCGATTGTATCGACAATTTAGGGTGCAATCTCTGTCCGTCCGCGCTGAGACGTCTTGCGCGCAGCCTTGACTCTGAACGACGGTCTATGTCAAGGTGTGAGGTCGCGCGAATTCTTCAATCGATTGGATACCGTAAAGCTGTCCGTTTCGGCGCGGACGCTAGCGGTCGGTCGGTGGCCGATGTTTTTACCTCGGTCTCAGATGAACGATAGATCACAGTCACTCTCGACCAATCAGCCGACCTGCGTCAGCTGCTCACAAGCTTTACGACGCCTCGGCGGAGCCTGGCCGTCGGCCAATACGGCAATCGCTTCCACGATAGGCCAGTCCCGCCTGAAAGCTGCGCTACTTAACCCCGAACCGCCTCATTTCAACGCACTCGGCGCCTTCCGGGATTGAGAATTCATCGCGCGGCGAACATCCCGGGCCGTTGCTCAATGCGAACCGCTGGACTCGGTTCCCGGGGCTACTTTCGCCGTGCCGGCCAGTCACGCGCCTCAGACCGAGCCCTTGGCAAGCCTTCAGATGTCGTCCGGACACCGGAACGGTCGGCGTTCCCACACCCGCCGGCAGCGCGCATCTCGCCGCGGAACGGAGTCCGGACACGGGCGAAACTCGTCCGATTGGCGCCGGTGGGCGACGGTCCGGGCGTGGACGCGGCCCGCGCCGGCGCCCATTGTCGCCGGCGCAGGCGGCGCTTTTGTGGAGACGGATGCAATGGTAGCGCGTCGCCGCCATAAAGCCATTGGCCGTCGGCGGCCGGCGAGGTGCTGTCCAAACATTGACGCGCCGCCACTAAATCACCGGGCGGCGGCCGGACGCCGCCAGCAGCGCGCCTGAGAAGTTCACGCTTAAATCGGGGCACGCCAAAATGTTTCCATAACGGGCCCCAGATTCACCACAATAAAGCCATAAAGCGGGACGTCTCACTCGGCCGGCAAATGGACAACGGTCCGCCCGCGACGCCCGAGACGAAAGTAAAAAACGGACGTGCTTCCCAATAAAAACTAGCGGGACGAGCCGTCCTCCCGACGGCGGGTGGACAGACAGACATACCACAGAAAGCGAGTAGCACCGGACCACCGACATTGAGATTGGTGTATAAATCTGGACAGCTATTGCACTTCCGAAAGTGAAGGTGGGTTAGAGGGCACTCTCGGTCGACGCCCGCGTCACGCTATGATACGGTTCTGTTCCGGGAACGCGCCGCGCTACCTGGGCAGCGTATGGGAAAGTCTGCAGTGCTTCCCTTCAGATCCCGGCGACGTCTTGTGGGCGTTTTTTGCGCCACGGTCTCGTTCGTGACCTATCGTCGGCTTAACGCCCGCCCACCGAACGCGTTCTGCTAGCCTGTTCAATCGCACCTCACCCCTTTACTGGCACTCCTGGTCATTTCACCCCTTGTTGAGACAGAGCCGAAAGACAAAATCGGAGCGTTGAGTCGAAAGGGACGAATCCAATAGTGCTCAAGTGAATGCTTTTGGTTAACCAGTGACTATCCAGGAATGGTCAAATAGAAAAGCGTTCAGAACTAGCGAAATCGCAATATCAACCGGGCCGTGCACCGCATGTAAGTAACGTAGAGCTGCCAACTGATGGCCAGATTATCACCAGAACATCACTAGAGTATCACCAGAGTATAACGTATAGCTGCCAACTGATGACCAGAGTATCAACAGAGTATCACCAGAGTATCACCAGAGTATTACCAGAGTATCACCAGAGTATAACGTATAACTGCCAACTGATGACTGACCAGAGTATCAACAGGGTATCACCAGAGTATCACCAGGGCATCACCAGAGCATCACCAGAGTATCACAAGAGTATAACGTATAGCTGCCAACTGATGACCAGAGTATCACCAGAGTATCACCAGAGTGTAACGTAGAAGTACCAACTGATTGCCAGAGCACCACCAGGGCATTAGGTTCTCACAAATCTCTCGACACATTACTTCACCGCATACCTGGCATCGTTAACAGGTCAGGTCATGTCGCCCGTCGCGGTATACGCCGGGCGACGACTTGTAGAAATTTGCACATTACTTCTTTGGACTTCTTAAGGTTAAAATAGTCGTTGAATTCGTCTTTATGACTTAGGGCATGCGCTAAAATTCATATTGTTTCGAATAAGGTCATCCGAAGTCGATGACGTCATTTGACCCTGAAAAGGGCACTGGAGTGACGACCTGATCTGAGAGCACCCGGAGAGAGGAACAACGGGACACTGAGTCCCAATTTAGCTCTAGGGTAGTATGAGCAGTTCAGAATCTTTCTGGGCGAATTACATTGTGAACCGTTATTGTCAGGGCTCAGATGCATATCAAGTGTGGGAAACCATAAAAGGAAAACTATTTCAAGGTCAGGATAGGTTCATTGCAAGTAGGCAAATCAGAATGAATAAGATGAGACGTCCTTCGTGGCTGACAGGGGAAGTAAAGCAATCCCTGGTTTTAACGATACAGGCTTGAAAAAAATTAGTTCTGACTAGACCTTAAGTCTGAAGCTTGACTGGGGGCGTACGTGATAGCGAGAAACAGAGCTATGTGTGTAAGACATCTAAAATCAGTGGCGGGTGCAGGAATCACTGGGAGACATGTGCGGCCCCATGGAAGGTTCTCCTTTCGGGGGAGAGCGCCCCTCCGGGAAGGCTTGACTGTACCTCCCCCCCTACCATGCTCAACGGGTTTTCAGCCGAAGGGCCCTTCAATTACTTTCGTAGTGGCTGACCTCCAGACGCGTGCATACCCCACGATAATATCTGGATCCGCCACGGACTAAAATACTGGCCGAAATTAAATTAGCGACTGTTCGGCGGGAAATGTTGGGACGTTTTTCAACTTCAGCCAAGTTCAATATCATGCATTGTCCGGCCATTTAAGGAAGCTGGTGAAATACAGGCTGATAATCATGATAAGATGAGTTAGATGAGATCCCTACGCAAGCAATTATCCGCACACTTTACTGCAGATGACTCAAGTGAATGTGAAAACATTGAACGCTATGCTATGGCGGGCCATAAGTTAGAAAATCTTACTATAACTGCAGAAGCTGTAGAAACTCAGCTGCACGAAATGAGGCCACATGGAGACGCAGAAACTAATGGCATACATATATTAGCCTGTGTCGAGAATTGTCAAAGTCCTGTCATCAAAAAAGGGCTACTGTTTTTATTTTGCCTTGATATGTGCCTAACAATTTAGCATACAAATTAGATCGCTGAGCAAATTACATTTTTTCTCAAAATGCGTTTGAAAAGAACTCTGTTTTCGGCATTAGGCGACATATTGGCTGTGAGAACTAATCCAGATGAGTGGGTCTCATACAGAATAGTATCCCATTTTGATCGTTTCGACGTGTTGAGTCGTTTTAAAGAACGCAGTACTGTCGAAAAATCGACATGAAATGTCCATTTCATGGCATACAAGGAGCTCTGAGGTTTAAATAAGTAAAAATAATGATACATCCGCGGTTTCTGCACTTATTCATTTGAAGACTTCAGCAGCACTCACTGGGCATATAAATATGTATAGACAAAGCTTCATATTTATTCGCCGCTTGAACCACATAGCAGCATGATCGAGGGAGGCTGCTTTGTACGCATATGCATCACATACCAAATACCTATTTGTTCGTTGCATGTTGAGACATTCAGATAGCCTTTCCACATCACGTCAGACGAAAATCAGATACGTTTGTGATAAAAATGGTTAAAATTCGCCGTGATTATCGAAATTCGCCGCGATCACCATGGGACCGTCGATGCCTATTTTTTCCCAAAGGGACACATGTCAGACATCAATTAGTGAACACTAATATATCAAAGGCAAACGTCGCGCGAAGGAGCGGAGCACAATTGACTGGACGGCATAAAGCACCCCAGTTCTATCTGGAATGAAACTCACAGTCGTTTCAGCATATTCTCCACGTCCCTCTTATTTGTTAGCATGGGCAAAAGCTGCCGGTGCATGTAACCAGCCCGGATGTAGCCGTCCCTCCTCTCCTTCCCGTACACGGTTTTTGCAGTTAGCAACACCTGTTTCACGCATCGTTCAACTGACTGACCGTGCACAGGAAACTGTGAAACTGCCATTGACATGTTCACATAGCCATCAAGTTCGGCGCTTGGCGTGCGGCACGTGAGGGCCGGTTCGAAGGCGCGGTCCCAGGATATCAACTCCTGCAGGCTCTCCGCGGTCTCATTTAGTCTCGGAATTTTCCTGGGACGGACGCTGGGGTCTACACGCTCATTTTTGCCGCGGATGCACCTGATACGTTCAACAGCGAACTGGCGCTCTGCTCTGTCATCGCTATAGAAAAGTGTCCGGAGCACCATTTCACTGTGAGCATACCAGGCATGGAGTGGAGGTACGGCATCACGATACTCACGATTTCCCCATGCTGCAGCTGAGTGAGCTGCAGCTGGCGCAGCACATGCCGCGGCCTATCCAGCCAGTTGTGCTGCACCTTCGCGCGAAACCACATCGGATACTAAACCCCCACAATTAATTTAATGATACGCCGGAGGTTTTTGCATGCAGCGTCTCCCAGGCCATGATCTGACACGTACACTAGTACGTGCCAGAATAAAAAAAGGCATGAAATATTTACAACCTATGTATTTCGTCTGAAGTGCATTAAAAAAAATTTTTTAATTTTTTTTTTATTATAACATCATGCTGCTATGAAGCTCAAACAGCGAATAAATATCAAGCTTTGTCTATATTTCTATGCCCGGTGAGTGAAGCTGAAGTCTTGAAATGAGTCAGCACAGAAGCTGCGGCTGTATCATGATTTTTGCTTTTTTAAGCCTCAGAGTTCCTTGTATGCCTCAAAATGGACATTTGCTGGTGTATTAGAAGACATAAGATATCCGATATTTTCTTAACTATAGATTTTTCCAGGATCTTGCTTTGTTTCAATCGACTCAGCTCGTCGAGACGATCAGAAAGAGGTAATATTTGACATACTTATCTGGATTGGTTCTCACAGCCAATATGGCGCCGAATGCCGAAAACAGATTCTTTTTCAAACGCATTTTGAGAAAAATGCCGATTACCCAGCGATCTAATTTGTATGCAAAATTTTTCGGCACATATCAAGGCAGAATAAAAACAGTAGCCGTTTTTGATAACACCACTTTGGAAATTCTCGACACAGGCTAATATATATACGCTAGAAATTGATTAGTGTACTCTAGATTCAGTAGTTACTCCAGGTCTCATTTTCATGCGGTCTTTTCAATGTTTCGAAGTAGGTACCTGATGGTTGGAATAATGCTATGACTAATTCTCAAAATGGATAACACAAACTCTGTGGAAAACTTAACTTTAGCTAGCTGAACCTTTTTTTAAACGTTATGAAAAAAAATTGTGAAAGAGAATGTTTAGACTCATCTTGATAGTTATAACCTTTTAAGGGATACTCAACATAGATTTAGATCTGGCACATCACGCATTGCTAACCTTCTGGAACGTATGGGTATGCAATTGAAATTGAAAATGAAAAAAATCGCAAGGTACCGAATCAGGAGGCAGACGTCCACTCTACCCTCCCCCCCCCCGACTCACTCTGTATTTCCAGCCATGGATGTGTCCCATGTCGAACCGATGAGACCTGGCCACCTAAAGGTTAGCCATTCTGGTCACTCCAACTCATGATGGGTCATGTTGGGCCAATGAGTCCTGGAGAAGTCAAGGTGAGCCATTCCGGCCAATCCAGCCCATGTTGGGAACAACCCCCAAATCACCCGCGATGAGAGTGGTCGCCACGTCGAGGTTAGGCATTCCGGCCAATCCAGCTCATGTTGGGTCATATTTTTTCAAAGTCTGCTACCCATTTAGTGGCTTGGCCTTCGGAAATACATACGGGTTCCAACTGGCTTTGGAATGCCGAGACTCGAGAACTCCGCTGGGCCTCGCAGTCAATATTGAGCTCACCGCCAATCAACAGTGTAGGACAGATTGAATCAAGTCAGTAAGTCCTGCCAACTCGATTAACAAGACACGGAATGCACGGTTAATAATAAGCCACGAATTAAGAAATATAAGCATTAAATTGAACACAGATGGAAGACGAAGCGTATCGATAAAAACATTCCAGAGAAAACAACGCATAGCAGAACAACACATCACATATACATTCCGACGCGCCTAAGGTACATAACGCACAGAAAAATTTGGCAGGATTTGGTTCGCACATTTTCGCAGACACGATTTTCTGTACTAGCCCTGTACTAGTTCTCTCCGGTTAGATCCTCACACCCCGTCTCGGGGGGAGGGTTGATAGGATCCCCTCTCTAATATCCAAACTAAACGACGCACGAAAACGAAAGAGGTGTCATCGGAAAGCGCTTGACGAGTAGGGTCCGACACCCCTCCCCTCAAAAATCCCCCAAAAGTGACGTCACTAGGGGGCCTAGATTTTCACGACTTAATCATGTTTTGGCCTGGGAGTTCATTTTTGGGGACATTTGAAAAACAAAATATTTGAATCAGAAAAGGACAGTGAAATCGACCGGTACCACACATATTTTGATACCCAAAAACAAGATTTTATTTTTGAAATTTATTTTTTTCAGTCTTCAAGTTTTCTTTGGTTTTCCTTGCCTAATAGGTAGAGCGGAGAGAAAAACGTTGTTCGAAGTCAACTTACGCTGATAAAAAAGCTTACTTTAGCCAGAATCTTCAAATCGAACCTAATAGGCATTATGCAAAATCAATAAGCAATCAAAAACGGAAAAATAAAAATTCCTCTCGTGCGTTTTGTTGCATCCTTAAAGATAAGGAAACGCTCAAAGTTTAAATAAAATATCTGTATCCGTTAAAGCGTGACGACTGGTTGAACTTTTTTTGGAGGTGGCCTCACTTGACCTTGACTAACTCGTTGACCCTAAATGACGTGACTTCAAAAGTTTGACACCATATACCAAATTTATATGGGAAAAGGTATGCCAAATTTCGGCGCGCTCTGCTGCGCCTTCTTTCTTTCGCTATCCGCGAAAAACCTGAGAGGGGTGGTTGAACCCCCCACACCCCACCTCCACCGAGACGGCGCGGGCTAGGTCGCTGCCCTTTGTGTCATTACCTTTCCTATTGTCTCTTTTGCTTAGTTTTCAGGAGTGACAGGGCGGAAAGGAGGTACAGACATTGTGTTGCAATCACTTCCATGTGTCAATTTAATCTTCATCACGGCAGCTTTTGGGCACTTCCCACAAGTCACTCCCAATGATGAAATATGAGCTTTGAAGCGTGAAACGGTGAGTGTGTGTGTGTGTGTGTGTGTGTGTGTGTGTGTGTGTGTGTGTGTGTGTGTGTGTGTGTGTGTGTGTGTGTGTGTGTGTGTGTGTGTGTGTGTGTGTGTGTGTGTATACGCGTATGTAAGTGCTGTGTGGGTGCACGATTTCACTAACTAGCACCAGCCGGACACACGGAGCGTGGGCGGCTCGCCGGTGCTGCGGCCGTGCGCCGGAAGGGGAGGGGTGCGGGGTCGGGCCTGGGAACAGTGACCGCGTCGGGCCACGGCCGGCGGGGCGCCGCTGTCGACGCCCGGCCGGGCGGGGTCCAGACGCACAGCCGTCTTCAAAGGACGGGGGCCGCCGTCGTTTAGCGGCGGATTTGGCCCGACCGCTGATCAGCGGCTCGTCATGAGCCCGCTGAGGGTGCCGACAGCCTGGAGAGGGCACGTGATGGATGGGCGGGTGGCGGCTGACCGGCACAACTGGCTCTGCTCGGCGGGAAGTGAGGTCGGGTGGTGCCGGGCGAGGTGGGCTCCTCCTCGGGTCGCCGATCATCCTCCTGGGCGCCCGTGCACACGATCGGTCCTGACCGCCGAAAAGGAGCCGCCCGACCGTTATTAGCAGGACTGGGTGATTAGCATGGATTAGGAGGGGGAGTGAGCTTGCTCGGGACTCCACGTGGGTACCACGTGTTGCACGTTGTATGTGCATGCATATGCGTGTGAATAGAACGTCGCTGGATTTTGCGTCTGTTAGGGGTTTCAACCCCTACAAATGTAGGATTAGACCCAGGAAGCATATTTGTGCATGTCACTTGAGCCCAGAATGCATTGAATATCCAGGGGGGTCGTTTCAGGACAACGATCAAGTTCATTTGACACGCACAACACGGAACATGTCTGGCACACCATGTCACCTAGCACAGTATAGGTCGGCATATCGCGTTCATTCGAGATAACTTGAGGTCTTCGGACTGCTACCGAAGACTCAAAGAAGATTCGGTCTTGTGCATTCTTAGCTTTTTAGTCCAAACTCTTTTGTTGAGTGGGGAGGGATAATTTAACATTGGAAGGGATGCAATTCAATAGTTGGGGAAGTTTCCCTCCGAAATTATGCAGAGCGACAGCTCTGGGATCTCCAAGTTCGAAAACTTGTCTTCGCCAGTGGTGGAGAGTGGGGAAGATGCGATGACTTTGCCTGTGTATTGATATCATCCACATAAAACGGCTTTTCGAAACATACCACATCGACATCCGTCGACGGGTAAAAGCATTTGAAATAAAATGCATAATCAAGACGTCAGAACCCGTACAATGAATACGACACACGCACAAAATATCTTAGTTCTAAGAGGACGAGAGGCACCTACGTTAAGTGCAGCACCCAAAAGTAGGCACAAATTTAGCAGAGGCAGCGTCCGAAGGCACACGACTCCATTCCACAGCAGCGCAATACGAAAAACTTCGCTGGGCAGCCGACAACATACACCCTAGGGATGAAGTCGATCAGCAGAGGTAGAACGCATTGCACGCAGGGTACGTCGCTGCGTTAGTAACTAAGCATTTATGCAATTTAACTGACACCCGGTCACACGAACCCACACGGAGAGATCGTAAGCAACATGTGAACACACGCATTCCTAGAACAGTTGCTATATAAATTATTGGGAAAAGTGGTGCCGAAAGCGATAATGTGAGCACAATATTCCGTCCCACTTAAAGTCATGAAGTCATGAATTGTTCAGACTTAGAAAGAGCCAAAACGGTCCATTCAGGCTAAGTCTGTAAAGGGGAAGATACCATTTTTAACGACCTTAAACATATACTCCTCCCATTGAAGAATGTTGAAGAGACAGTTGAAGGACAGTTTAATGGAGAGACAGTTGAAGAATGATAGCATGATTTGTATTCGCTATAATGTGGTTGTAGGCGCGCTGTTGCAATCGGAAGACATACTGGTTGCTTATTTTTAAAAAATAATGTATCGTTCTCGGAATGATCACCTTAGTTTTTTTTCTGTTGCGCATTTTCCGAGAAGTTGCTTTCAACCATGCTCGAGGCTCGCAAATGGCCTGAGCCAGCCTAAGTTTCGGGAATGAAGAGTTTGCTCGTAGGAGAGGGCCTGGTCCGACCCACGAGAGTGTCATCAGCGTAAGAGATAATGCGACCGTACATCAGCAACTCAGCGAGTTCATTCAGGAGCACAATGGGACCGGAAGTTTTGTCTTTTGTATTTGCGAAGTTAAGAAATAAATTCCATAATATAGGTCAATATTTCGTTTGAGTCAGATTGCAGTCAGATACATACAACACTTCACAAGCATGAGCAAAATGGAAGCAGTAAGGCAACAATATGCAGATCAAGCACCGAACACGTGCAGTCACTTTAAAAGACGTCGTTGCGAAGCATCGCGACGAACTCGCCCCGTGTCCGAGAAGCGGTGGCGGCAGGAAGAGTGGGTTCCAGGCCGAGGCTGCCCGGAAGGAGAAGGCTATGCGTGACGTGCTGAGGCGGGAAGGCGGTGGCTCCAGCGCCTCAGTCACCGTCGCACGGCTGGAGCGCGGGAGACGTCCGACCGCCGACTGAACAGAGAACGGATCGCCTCAAGGACCTGCGGATAATTCATGACTCTAAACGCGGCGATGTTGTCGCGGTGGGTGACGAGGTCACGGACACAACGCCAGCCCAGCGTTGCCACTGCAGGCGAAATGTGATCACGACGGCGAGCACCCAGAGACGATCACAGTCCCGAAATGAATCGCCTTCTGCACTCTTCCGAGGTGACATTGGGCGGCCCGCCCCAGACAGTGAGGCAATGCAGGATGTGGGGGAAGATGTGAGACTGAATCAAGAGCTTGTGTGCTTCGTGTGTGAGATTGTGACATTTTTTTAGACAGAACAAGATGGAGTTGTACTTTTTGACAACGTGGGATGAGTGCTCCTCCTAGGATATGGTGCGTTAGCTGACGAGCGTGATGGAGCCTGGAAGGACTCCGCGCGCCAAAGGTGTTGTGTCGTCGCCCAGCTGGTACTCTGAGAGGCGAGCGTCTCGTGCCGAGATGTATTGCTGGCGACGTCCCTGAGCACACAGACACCCCTGTCAGGGTCAAGCATGCAAACACACATACACGGGAGTGTAGCGGCCAACCACAGTTGGCTGTGGCAGGCTTGGTATCCACTGTGCGGTAGCCAATGATGTGTCAGTGTCGGGTCCGGTCGCCTTGCGGCAGTTACCGCCCGAGGCGGTGGACCACGCTCCGGTCACCGGTCGGCGGGTAGGCTGTGCCGCCAGGCAGGCCGGGCGCGCTCACAGCAGAAGACGAGATCCGCGCATTGCCCTCGGAATATGCCTCCAGCCCTTCAGATAGCTCCCGAACCAGTGAGGTTTGATGCCATACCATTGCAGCCTTGCAACGAGGACGCTGTGCTTGGTACTGTCGAAGGCCTTGAGCAAGTAAATCGAAGTTAGTGACGTCGCCTACCACCGGCCATCCACAACAGAGGGGATCTCAAATGTGCCACGTCATTGCGGCGGCAGAAAGCCGTAAATGCATCATACGTGAAACGCTGTGCATCACCAGATACTATTCTTGTCTGCAGTTCACAGCAAGCGAGGTGCGAAAATGTTCTATTGTGACCTGCGGTGTGCAGGTCCTTGAAGGATATGCGTCCATTCACTTGGAAAAGGGTTGGGTGATGAAAAGCATCCATCCGTCTTCAGGGCTCGCATAATCTACGTGGATCCCATAGGAACGTTCCGTCGGCCACACTTCCATAGATGCCTGCGGCGCTTCGGACGACCTCACTATTTACGCCTGACACGTCACATTTCTCTGAAACATAGCCGTGATCTCTACGCCAAGATTCGGCCACCATGCATACATTCGCGCGAATGGCTTTGTTCGGGATTCACCTCAGTGGCCGTCATGCAGTAATCTGATGACGACCTGATGACGAGTATCTGCCCCGTCTGCCGCGAGGCGGAATAATCACTCGCGAGCCCCACAGCAGACAGCAATCCTGAACATTCAACTCTAACTGGCGAATGTTCAGAACACAAGACAGGCAAATGTTCAGAATGTTCTGACAGGCGAATGTTCAGGACGCCCATATAACACTAGCGGGTCTTATATGGACTAAACTCTGGAGATAACAGTTTGCCGGACTCTGACCAGTCCTCTCTGACACACTGGAGCACGGCTGGCATGATCGAATCACGAGACATACACACTACAATCTGCTCTGCTACCATTGCGGGTGCATCTGGAAACTAAATCAAATGAGTCGCCTCTCCCGGCACTGGCCTCACCTTGCCGACCCAACCTGGCCGGGGAAGCCTGCTAGCTCATCACAGTGGCCTGCTGGATACCGGGAACACACTCTCGCCCATAGTCATATGACACTCAGCATCATAGCCCAGCAGATAACGCAGATGGCAGCAGATCAGCATCGTAGCCCAGCAGATATCGCACAGTGACACCATGAGTGACAGCGGCTTCAGCAGGGTACGTGCAGGGTGTAGCGCATGCCCTAACCTATTGCACAAATGAATGCTCGCGGAGGAGCCTTCCTCTTCAATCCTGCTCCCACACCAAGTTAGTTATTAGGGCTTTAGGGCGCATCAGCTTTTTTCCCATCTCCCACACCAAAACAATACATCAAATGTATAAATAACACTGGCCTGCATTTAAAAACTCTTTTTTCAAAAGGTCCGGAAGTTTCTCAGCTGTCCTAATGCAAGTTTCGTGTGCTGAATCCGAAAATATTATCCATTTTTTTTTATTATCCCAAGTTGTCACACTACGTCAAAGATAACAATGCATCACACTGATGTATAAATATGCATACCGTTCAACCAAGCTGAGCTCAATGATCTAACGAAGGACCTGAACTTTCCAAGGAATCTGCTCAGCTGCTGAGTTCACGGCTCCGCGAGAAACGTTTGCTGGCGCCCGAAACGATATTATTTTGGTATCGGAATCGCGAAGAAGAATTTAGAGAATACTTTACCTTCGACGAAGAACATTCTCTAGTCTACTGCAACAACATCGCGGGCCTAGTAGAAGCAATGGGGAAGAATAAAAAACCCCGGGGGGGGGGGGGTTTTTTTTATTTCCTCAAAAAGGAACCTGAAGGCAGTTCTTCTGAACAACGGCAATAAATTCGCGTCGATTCCTGCTGGATACTCCGTGCAACTGAGGAAACGCATAACAGCATGGAACTTTTGTTGTCTGCTTTGAACTTCAAAGAGCATGGTTGGCTGATCTGTGGTGACCTCATGGTAGCAGGTCTCGTCCTTGGCCTGCAGGGCGGCTACACGAAATATCCATGCTTTCTATGCCTCTAGGACAGTCGGGCTGACAAACAGCACTATGTACAACGCGACTGGCCATCCAGGCATGCACTTGAACCTGGCTCCCACAACGTGCAGTCACGCCCCTGGTTGAACCACAGAAAATCCTACTTCCACCACTCCATATCAAACTCGGTTTGACGAAAAATTTGTGAAAGCACTGGATAAAGAAGGACGAGGATTTGCATTTTTGTGACAAAAATTTCCTTATGTGAGCAAAGAGAAGCTGAAGGCTGGTGTATTCGACGGTCCTCAGATTAGGGAGCTCATGAAGGATATTCGATTCGAAGAACGTCTGGAACAGTCTGAGCTCTCTGCATGACTGGCCTTGAAGTCAATCATCACCAACTTCCTGGGTAACCACAGAAGTGCGGAATACGTGAAGGTCGTCGATGAGTTGATGGATAGTTTTCAGCAACTTGGTGCTCGAATGTCTGTAAAAGTGCACTTCCGTAGGTCCCATCTAGATTATTTTCCAGATAACTGTGGAGATTACAGTGAAGAGCAGGGAGAACGCTTCCACAAAGGCATACGGGTGATGGAAGAATGCTACCAAGGTCGGTGGGATGTGAACTTTCTGGCGGACTGTCGTTGGTGCCTGAAGAGGGTGTCCCATCTGCTCAACACAGTCGGAAGTCCCTAAAAAGGCCATTTATTCCGCAGTAGTGTGTACTGTAGGATGCGCTCTGAATACACTTATGGTTCATCTGTTTCGAGTTTAAACCTTTATTTATGCTTCTGTCGGATTCACTAGTAAACCAGTCAGAGCAATGTTTTGGTTCATATGAGTGAAATAACGTATTTCAAAAATCGAGCTAATCGAGCAAAACGGATGCCATTTTCGAAATCAGCATGAAAAACTAACCTAAAAACAGCAGAGACACTCTTGACCTTATAAATCACGCAGACCAGTGAAATGAGTGAAGGAGCATGCTGTAGGTCAATGTAGATTACATAAAATGCTGACGAATCCAACAGATGTGTCTCCAAGTCAAGGCCCTCCAAAACGTCACGGTTGAACATAAAGAAGCTATCTCTAAATCCAAACACATTTTATTGAGGAAGGCTTGGTTTATAGAGCTTCCAATGCCGGAGGTGCTGGAAATATACGGTTCCTCAAACCAGAAAAGCTCGCCCAGAGCTATTCCCTTTCAGAAAGAAACCTCTGTTCCTACCAGTCGGTTGAACTTGCTACTGGCAGAGTGCAGGCTGAGAGATGAGATCGCAGGTGGATCACTGGCCACTGGCGCCATCTGACGAGCCGAGCAAGAGTCACGGGGTCGAGTGGCCCGACGTGACTTAGTTTCGCGAAGGTGCAGGATTAAGATGATCATGTCCAGACGGCAGCGCGATGTGGCAGCGCGATGTGGCAGCGCGATGTGGCAGCGCGATGTGGCAGCGCAATTCTACGTGCTTTGTCGCTAATTGGCAGTCGCCCAACAAGTACAATATTGTGTATTCACAATGCAGGTTATTTGAGTTGTTTCCAGAGTTCATGTTCAGGTGTGGGCCCGGAAAATTATTCCAGGGGGGGAGGCTCAACAAGGGCCCGGACCAGGCCAGCTCGCAATTGATGGATTGTCGGTGGTGGTCCAAATGGCTTGCAAGTGTTTTCAGGTGGTGTTCACAGAGATTATATCTTCTGCAGTGTTAGGATGTTTGGACGTCCGCGAGAATGACGGATCCATAATTCAGAATTTGAAGGGGCGTAATCTCAAGAAGCTTCTTAGCCCGTCCCGTCTCGGAGGGTCTTCAACCGCCCCCCCCCCCCAGGTTTTTCGCGGATAGTGGACGAACGGCGCGAGGCAGCGCACCCAAATTTGGCATACCTTTTCCCACATCAATTTGGCATGCTGATTCAAAATGTTGAAGTCATCTCATCTAGGGTCAACCAGTTAGTCAAGGTCAAGTGAGGTCACTTCTAAAAAGTTCAACCAGTCGTTACGCTTTAATGGATGCAGATATTTCAATGAAACTTTCTGTGTTTGCTTATCTTTAGGGATGCAACAAGACGTACGATGGGAAATTTTCCTTTTTTCCTTTTTGACTACATATAAATTTTGCGTATTTGCCAAATTGCAATTCAAATAGAGGACTTTGGTTAAAGTAAGCATTTTTTATTAGGGCAAGTTGACTTCCAACAACTTTCTCGATCTTCTCTACCCATTGGAAAAGGAATATTAAAGAAAACTTGAAAACTCAACATTTTGAAATTTCAAAAAATTAAATATTTATTTTTTGAGGGGCCAAAAAATTGTAGCCTGGTCAATTCACTATCCTTTTCTCATTCCAAATACATTTTTTCATATATCCCCAAAATGAATTCCCCAGAGCCAAAAACATAATGTAAGTCGTGAAAAGCCGTGAAAATCTAGCCCCCTGGTGACGTCGCTTTTGGGGGAAATTGTTTTGGGGATGGACCCGGACCCTACTCGTCGAGCGCTTTCCGATGACACCTCTCTCGTTTTCGTGCGACGCTTAGTTTGGATTTTAGAGGGGTACTAACCCCCCCCCCCCCCAGATGGGGTGTGAAGATTTGACCGGAAAGACGGTGCGGGTTAATGTTCAAAGGCCTCCTTATAGTTTCATAGATCGCGTCATTTTGGTTGGGATGAGTAGACGATTTCCAAATAAAACACTTTCAACACCGCATACACTCACCCCGACGCGCCCCACACCGTCTTTTAGCTACATTTCTCTTGCACTGTTCCCTCCATGTTCTTCATCACATGTTTTCAAAAATTCGACACAGTTAGCCGAAGGGACTTTATCACAGCATAAAACACGTGTGAGTGTTGACCAAATTTTGCCACTGCCTGCACGTTTTGTTCATGTTGGTAGTTGCATATGAATGAAGAAGATAGTTTGATTAGGGCAAGGAACATACCTCCCATTGTAAATATATATCACAGCTTATTCAGGATGTGGTTCTAAACTGAACAGTTGGCAAGGCAAACGAACTTCTTGGCAGTCTCCCCAAGAAGTTCATTTTCCGGGTCAATCTTACACAACTTACTTTTCAAATTACTCATTTTTCATTCCGTCGTTGTCGTCGTTGTCGTCTCCCTCTCTCTCTTTTCTCTCTCTCTCTCTCTCTCTTTCTCTTTCTCTTTCTCTCTCTCTCTCTCTCTCTCTCTCTCTCTCTCTCTCTCTCTCTCTCTCTCTCTCTCTCTCTCTCTCTCTCTCTCTCGCTCTCTCTGTCTGTTTGCATATCGTACGAGCACTGTAGCGGCCACCCCACTATCCTTGAGCCATAACGGCCGCTATGTCCTTTGTGTCGCTTCCTGCGCAATTTTCTGGTCCGTTTCACCATCAGATATCGAGATGCGATAATCGTCGCCAATGCGTGCCCGGTACCAGCACGAGAACGATGTGGAGCATGTTGGTGGTTATCACCGTATGCATGCACCAAAGCGCATGTCAGACGAAGACGTATTGTTTCTGCCTGTGCTGTACGACCTTCTGATGCCGAGTCGCCCCTCCTTCACACCGCGTGCCCGTGGTCACCACTGACAGCAGCGCGGTCAGCGTGGTCAGTCTCCCGTCCATGGCCGTGACCCATTCGTTACCCCTCGGCCTGGGCATGCCCCTGGCAAGCTATCAAGACGCGAAAATGGCGGGAGATCTCTGATTGACTGCCGATACGTATGTACCTACCGTCAATCAGATCAGTAGATGCGTGCGTATCGCCACCGAAACCAGCGCGGCCCGACAGGGAACTGCCCGACGGGGAAATTGCCAATCGGAGACATGCGCGATTTCATCGATTGAGCAATCGGACTACACAGGGGGTCGTACAACCGTGGACATTTGCCGTTGTCGGGAATCGACGGACAGCGTCGGATATAGACAGCGTCCAGACAGATAATGGTTCGATGAGGAAAAACACAAAGCCAGTGAACGGAGAGGCAGACATAATTGTTAATGGGTCGCCGACCTTTCCGCTCACAGTGACGCTCGATACTTGGCTGCATGACCCGCATCGTTTTGAGGTGCTAAGTACAAGTACAATCTTTGCTAATATAGTTCATTGTATCGCAATCGGGTAACCTCCAGCCCCACTTACCATGCTCTTTGCATCATCTACCACCTTGCCACTTATATCTCTGATACATTTGCATATCATGCATATGGATATACATATGCATATAATATACATATCTGTATATATATTCATAAGTATGTACATGTACATATACATGTGTATATTCTCATTACTTGATACTTATCGCACTAATATCACGCTGAATGGCGTAGCTGTTGTCACATCCACATCTCACGAACTGGCAGTACGTCACACTAACCAACGTATCCCTACCACGCTGGAAGGATAGTACACCATTGTGATGACGTCACTGTGACCCATATCTCCTTAGATACTGCTCCTGACCGGGGACACCAACAGGATGACGCATCGGGGGTCAGCATGTCTTCTTGCATACAATTATACTCAGGGACACACCAGAATGAGAATGATTGGCACTGGTGTCAAAGGCTAGGGACCCGGTGCGCCACCAGGATGCTGGCATGTTGACCCCTGGCTCGGCATCCTGTTGGTGCCTCTGGCCAGAAGCACCCTCTAGGGGCACGCACGTGTCCCAGTGATGTCTGGGCAGTGGTGCAATGCAACCGACGTTTGTGAGACATTGGTGCTGTGCCAACTAGGCCACTACCAAGAACTTTGCAAATATTTTACTCCGCAAGTGTATAACATTCTCACCGCTGGTGGATACCTGGCGTCGGTCCTGGGACGGGAAGGTGGCCCACACCCTATGTTGTGTTCACAACACCTCGTGTACACCATGATAGGCAACTGCTTAGATTGCTTCTAGTCGACGAGAGGTTCGTAATTCCGCTTCCCGGAGCCTACGTCTATGGCTCTCAGAACAAACATGGCTTCGTCAGAACTCGCAATAGTAACGGTAAGACTGCCAGTTTGAATCTAGCTACTACACCGCCTGGAAATTCCGCCTCCACTTGGAGCTGCTGAGGGTCAGAAGTGTTCCAATATGACTAAGGGGAGTGTTCGTCTTCCCGCATGCTTACACTATGCATTCACTTGCATATATATGCTCATTTAAACACACATCACTTTTGTTATGAAAGAGAAGCTTTATCGCATCATGCTTTGTGTTCTGGATGTGTGTTCACATTAACTACTTAGGTCATACGGGCATGCGACTACCATCTAGCTTGTCGCGTTAGTTCGCCCGTGGGGCTGAGAAGGCTGCAGCGGCGGCTACGTTTCGAACCAATTACATTTCAGTTGCAAACATAGGCTTGCCTTCACCTGCCAAACTGTGTCGGCGGCGGTGACTTCGCTTCAGATCTAGAGATTCTAATAAAACAGGCTGGGCTGTGTAAGCTCCTCCACTGATTTGTAGTCAGTAGTAATTCGACGAACTTCTGCAAATCACAAACATTGGTATATTTTATGCTATGTGTCATAGCGTCGTCCCTAACTATCGGTGTTCATGCATTAATTTTCAGTGATGAAATAAAATGAGCGTGATTTTTAACAGCGTTCAAATTAATATAATTTTCCTCATATTTTTATCGTCTTAACACGGCAGACTATTTACTGACATTTCAATGTTTTTATCTGAAAGTTACGGCTTTCGTTTCATATTTGTATTTTGGCGAGTATCGGTTGTGTGTAAATACAGAATAAACGGAATTTCGCTTGCTGATGCGCAAATAAGTGGACGGCACAGATTTATACCCCTCTTTCATGGTATGTACATGGGTGTTCATCACACTGAAAGTTGAGCCCAGCCCATGGTGTTGGTATCAGATGATACCAAACATGACAAGTTCCACGGCAGGCGCACGACGCTGTTCCGCGGGGCCTTGGATGCATTGCGGCACGTAAAGTTTTTGTTTTCAGATTTTCGCGAGCGATGCTTACGATAGTAGTCAAATCCAGGACATTGCGATATACGATATACGATAGATATGCCATGGCCCTTCCAATTATTTCACACATCTCACTCAAAAACATCGTACAGGCTTTTACTGTATGTTTGCACGACACCACAATGGCCTGGCTTTGACAGAGAAAGGTTAGCTGTTGCATTAGCACCATACCAGAATGTCTACGTTTTCGAGCTTCACATTTTCTTGAAAATCGTTTAGCTTAGTGTCACAGGCACTCACCTTGTTCTCCATGACATTTGTTTGTTTATTGGGTGGTTCGCGACGCACTTTATGCACATTCACGGCTAATGGCACCGCCCACGCTGTTTCGCCGGTGGGCCGCGGGATTCGGAAATGTCCTGAGCGGCGTTAGTATCGAACCAGGGACCTTTGGTACCCATAGCCCGACAGCTTAACCACTCGGCCATCCCCTCCCCTTTTCCATGACGTGATTCGGTTAAAAAACTCGGCGTAGAAATACCAGATCCAGACTTCGCTGCGGTTCTCTGGCCTGCCCGTTTCGAGGCACGACATATCTTGCCCGCTTTGAGACTGACGTCATCACCACGAAGAGGGGTTTTAATCGAAGACAACTCTTAACTGAAATAATTTAATTAGGTAGGAAATGCACCTCCAATGAGCAAAATGCTTCAGTTTTGTATGCGATGTTGTATACGTTTTTTGCAACAAAATACCCATCACTTGAAGCTTGTCCATTCAAGTACGAGCGCTGTACGAGGGATGGCAAATGGTGAGCCATGGCGCTCGAACAGCGCGGCCGCGTGTGCTCCATATGACGCTGCAACGATCTCATAATGAAAATGTTTTTGTTTTCGTTGCTGAAAGTTTCCTGGAGCTCGCCTTTGCCGCGGCTTTTAGCATTGGTTCCACCCCTCCGGAGACCACACCGGCGGCGCCCCTGGCTCTCTCGCTGCAGACATAGAATCGGACGCCATGCCGCTGTCGACGGAGAGGTGGCGGGCGGGCCGCAGCTGCCCTCTTGCGGCGGCTCGTGGAGACGTATGCCGGGTCACGTACGAAGGCGGCGCGCCTCGCCCTCGTAGTGGTCAATACCACCAAAAGTCGCTTCTTTAAACACATGTTTTGAATACATTGTGGAATATATCGTGGTGACAACTAGCGAAAGTTTTCTAGCAAAGAAGAAAGTCTGTTGATGAGAGGAGAGCTAAGGTTTCAAGGCAGTGTAAAAAGATAAATATAGCACTGCTAAAAGCGAGACAACCAGAACAGGTCTGGCAGGGTTGAGCGTGGCCGACCATGCGGCACTTGGCCTGATAAATGTGGAAGTGGACTTGCTGAAAATTAACTCTCACTCTCAATTAGTGACGCTGCTGGTGTTATTTCTTCGCTAGGCGGAAATTATTTGCTAATAACGATATGCATCTTGAACAGATATTAAACAACTAAATGTTCAGCGTGTTGCGTTTTTCGTAGAAGTCACAACATATTGATAATCGTGCACTTTCCTCAGCTTCCGCACCTGGAGTGCCACAACTGACTTCCCCAGAGAATAGCCGGCAGGCATAGCTGGGCGGGTCAGGCGCACCCACTGATCTAATCCATGGCGATGCGGATGCAACCAGGTGTGTAGAATGCAGCATGACAGGCATTGTAGTGGCAACATTAGCTCGTGCGGCAAACATACCAAAGACCCTACAATTTTCATCATTTTGCGTGCTCGACAACGAACGTTTCTCAATCTGCATAACCAAGTGTAATTTGCGCTGGAAATCTTATTAGATAGTTCTGGCATGCATGCATTATAGCGTGTATTATGTAAACACCAGAGCATGATTGAAGTCCAGAGGCCCCTATCTTCCGACGTCGGAAAAGACTGCGTCACATGGGGGTTGGCTGAACCGCAGGCCTTCCAGGGAAGGGGATGGAAAATTAACCAGACGCAGGACGAAGCGGAGCACGGAAGGGCTGTTAATGAGAGAAGCAAGGATTGGACAGGTGGACAGCTTCCAATACAGCAATCGTCTTGGACAGGTGGACACGCCACTCCCCGAGCGTCCATGATCTCTTCAAATTGACAAGGGGAAGTTCCAAGATCGCGTGGGAGGGGAATTGGAGAATGAGGCAATGAGGGGCGTGTAAGATCTCGCTAATAAAGGGTGCTGATTGATCCATTGATTGATTGAGCTCCATTGATGCTAGCTTGATGAGTTAGCAGTATGTCGTCAATTAGTCTGCAGGTGGAGCAATGTGCTGGATAAAAGCACACCGTACTGTAGGGTGACAAGAGAGTGATTGGAGCAACTGATTCCAGAGGCATTCAAATCGTCACATGGTCAAGAGTGGAACTTGATCTGTGGACGAGTGGAAGAATGGAATGCATGCTCCACGCATAGTGTTATGAGTTATACACCCATACTATATAAGCCTGGTTGTTCATGAGAAATGTTACCCTCTCTTCTGTATTTCAGTTTGCCTTGCTGCTTCAGTACCACGAATCGTAGTCAGTAATCTGGATGTGAATTTCGGTTAGTAGTAAGGTTTCATGTCGACATATCGTGCGTGAGTTTTTGTCCTCGTTCGTTTGATATCTACTGGAAAGCTAATTCAGTCGTCAGGCATGTGCTTGTCTGGATGTAATCGCGGTTCTTCAACATGGCAGCAGGTGAAAGTAAGACGAACTGAACTCAAGTATCTGGCTTAATGCCACCTCACGATCAATTGTGGTCCTCGCGAGTGTTTTTCCACCAACTCTGGCGCGGTTGTATTTTCTTCCGAAGTGCTGCAACATTCCTGGAATCAAGACATCCGTTTGCATCGCTTGAACCAATCGACAGCAATATTGTTAAGGCACTGCACTATGTCAGATAGGATGTCGGAAGTTGCGTCATCGAACGACACCGGTCCCATTGATCCATCCTTGTGCACAGGTGCCGAAGCCATTATCCAAATATACAGCTCGATAAAGCTTCACGAGGCCACTCCGAATGCCGTCCATGCTGTATCTTTCATCTGACACCGCAACATCAGCTCACCAAACGGTCACTGCGGCCGAAGATTAGATCGTCCGACAGTTACCGGTCGGCAGGTCGGCCAGACGGTCCGACAGTTACCGGTCCGCAGGTCGGCCCGACGGTCCGACAGTTACCGGTCCGCAGGTCGGTCAGCCGGTCCGACAGTTACCGGTCGGCAGGTCGGTCAGGGGAATACGGGGAGGGTTTAGGTGGCAGGTCCGACAGTTACCGGTCGCAGGTCGGCCAGCCGTCCGACAGTTACCGGTCCAGGCGGGGCAGTACGGTGGGGTCGGCAGCCGGTCCGACAGTTACCGGTCCGGTCAGCCGGTTCGTCGGCAGGTCGGTCAGCCGGTCCGACAGTTACCGGTCGGCAGGTCGGTCAGCCGGTCCGACAGTTACCGGTCGGCAGGTCGGTCAGCCGGTCCGACAGTTACCGACCCACAGGTCGGTCAGCCGGTCCGACAGTTACCGACCCACAGGTCGGTCAGCCGGTCCGACAGTTACCGGTCGGCAGGTCGGTCAGCCGGTCCGACAGTTACCGGTCCGCAGGTCGGTCAGCCGGTCCGACAGTTACCGGTCGGCAGGTCGGTCAGCCGGTCCGACAGTTACCGGTCGGCAGGTCGGTCAGCCGGTCCGACAGTTACCGACCCACAGGTCGGTAGCGTCCGACAGTTACCGTCCAGGTCGGTCAGCCGGTCCGACAGTTACCGACCCGCAGGTCGCTCAGCCGGTCCGACAGTTACCGACCCGCAGGTCGGTCAGCCGGTCCGACAGTTACCGGTCGGCAGGTCGGTCAGCCGGTCCGACAGTTACCGGCCCGCAGGTCGGTCAGCCGGTCCGACAGTTACCGGTCGGCAGGTCGGTCAGCCGGTCCGACAGTTACCGACCCGCAGGTCGGTCAGCCGGTCCGACAGTTACCGGTCCGCAGGTCGGTCAGCCGGTCCGACAGTTACCGGTCGGCAGGTCGGTCAGCCGGTCCGACAACACCCGAAGGTGGCCGCTGCGGCGCGGCCCGCGTGTGTCGTGTTGAGCCCGCGGGCGGGCCGGCGCCCACCGGCAGCCGACTCGGCATTGTCCGGAAGGCCGAGCACGTCAGCGCGCCGCCGACGCGTCCAGGATTTACGGCGGCTGTAGCCGGTGCCGTAGCGGCGTCGCGGACATGTTTATAGCTCGGCCGCGAGTGTGGGAACGCTGCGTGCCGCGCTCGCGCGCGCGCGCCAGCATTCGCCACAGCCGAGCCGGCGCCGCCGGGCGTACAGCGCCGGGGGCGGCGACTGGACCTTGACGCCAGGACACACGGCCAGACAGAGACACCGCTGCAAGACGGGGCGAATCGTGCAGCAGTGGCCAGTCTGGTTTGTTGGAGGCGTTCTGCAGACGGTTGGCCAGCGCCGGCGCTCCCTGGCGCACTGTTCCTTTGCGCACCGCTCACTGGCGCATTGCTCACTGGCGCATCGCCCACTGGCGCACCGCTCACTGGCGCACTGCTCGTGCACACCACGAGACCGGCATGACAAATCAGCGGCAGACAATTGTTTATGGCCGACGCAAACGGCCCGGGCTTTTACACGGGCGACGAGCCTCAGTAAACTCGGAGATAAAGGAAATTAATTGTCGGGAGGTCGGCCGGCCCGCCCGATACAATCACGCTGGCCAAATGGGCAATAAAGGGTACGGGATTACGCTCCATAATGATTTTGTTTATATTTTTCCATCGTCAGATGGCCCGGATGGTGATAGAACATCATTATTCGAGGCGGGCCCGCGGGCCGGGCCCGGTCGGCCGTTGTCTGCATAATTGTCCGAGTATCTAACGGCCGAGCGCACGGCCGTCAACAGCGTTTTCGACGAGTCCGAAGTCGAGACGGCCGGCCGGTTCGTGAGTGTTCTCGCACGTCGGGGATTAATCTCGCGGCGGTCTAAAATCACGCCCAATAAAACACAATTGGCGTGATGGCCAATTCGGAGTGTTACGGCGCTGCCGTCCACCTTTTTCTGATTGTTTTTTTGGCAGCGGCCCGCCATTTACAGCTCACTGGCGATCAATTGAATTAGCACAATGGCCACCACTCACCCGGACGGTAAGCCGTAACCCGCTCGGACACGCCCCGCTGCTGAGAGTTGTATTTCGAATGTGACTGCTTGTACGGCTACTGTGTGCTCTACTATGGTTCGCTGTGCCGTTTGTTTGGAAAAACCATATAATAAACATGAATGTCAATTAACAATAATTTCAAAGTCATGATATTAAACCCCCTAATTAGGGGGTATCGTCATCCGACCCCCACCCTAGATGGCATCCAGCAGTGAGGTTCTCGCCCATAGTTGCATTATGCATAGCGCTGCTGCGACAGCCAGGACAGAGGCCTGCGCTATGTTCTGCGCAGCTCTATGTTTCTGACGGTGTTCCAGGGGTGCACCCATTCTATCTTTGATTGTTTCGAATACAGAATTGCACGGAGAATCAGAATATGCATGTTTTTTTTCGAAAATCGGCACTTAAACATTTTTCGAAAAATATATTATATAAAATATATAATGTAAAAAATAATAAAACATGGATGTATAAATTCATTTTTTTTTAAATATGCAATACCATACTACGTGTGCTTTACAAAACATTTTACAGAATGGAAAAATAATGATAAACATTGGAGTTAGATCGCATTGAAATTTGCAATGAGCAGAAAAAAGTCAGCATATGACGTCATCGTGACGGAATAACCGTTAGACCTAAAAACCTCAGATTCGTGTTGTCGAGCCTAGACAACCCCATACACAAACTTGCATGGGAATCCGAGGTGGTGCTGTGTTATCGAGGTGTCGAATTTCCCAGTAATGACCCAGTTACGACTAGCGGGCCGACTACCAATGGTCTCCGACCATAACTCACGTGTGGAGTGTTTGTCGCTGCACGGAACTGCACATGCTGGCGGTGCCATCGAGGCATCGCACCGTGCCCCGTCTGCTGGATGTCAGCCCCCCAGCCGCGGTCTCCGCGACCCCCCGACCCCCCCACGACCCCACGCACAGGCATGTGCTGCACGTCACAACGCATAACTAATGGCCGGCGCGCCGCCGACAAATTCGAACCGGAAGTGACGGGACAAGTCGCCACGCACGCGGCCAGCTCACTTCGTCATGAGCCCACAATAGCCGCGCGACAATACGCCCACCCGCGGCAAAGGGCTGGACGTCATTTAGATACGGCCGGATAGATCTGGCCCGGCCGCCGTCCATTAGGCTAAAAGGCGGACAACAGGCCCGGACAAATATCGCAACGCGCGCTGATAGCGGGACCCTCCGCTGAGCGGGCCCATTTCTTCACCTCCACGATCGCCGGAGCTATAATGAAAACTGCCGGTCGCACCCTAAACAGATATCGAACACACCGGTCCGTCCCTAATGCAAAAGAAAACATCACCCGACTGGTCTCTAGCTCAGACGCTATTCGTGACTAGTCTAAAAACGATTTTAGACCACCTGAAGGTCGTTTTACACAAATTACCATATATGTTTGTGACATAGAAATGGTCTTCATTCAATGCTGTTTGGTGCTATACTCAATTATTTTGTCCAAAACTAAAACGCAATGTTTTACTGCTAATCCGTGGGCATATGAGCTGGGTAATTTTTTTTTTAATCGCTTGAAACCAGCCACCAGTCTAAGGTAAGTGAAAAACGTTTTGATGTCCTACATCATTCCATTTGTACATGCATATGGACGAATGTGTCCATTGTAGTTTTCGGCTCCTGAAAGCAGCTCTTATTTCCCGTCCCTAGACAGAAGACATGGCATGAACTCGAAACTGTCTCCGATGCGTGAGGGAGCCGCGGGCTCTTGCACCCGTCGGCCGGATCAGAGCTGGATGACAATGTTCATGCTTCCTTCCTTCAGTGGCTTCACAAATGCGACCCAAATAGAATGACACTCCTCTCCAGCGTCATCCCTGTCAGGTTTCCCTACGACATATTCATGATGAAAGCTATCCATTCAGGATTCAGAAGTTACTCCACTGGATGTCAATTCCGGCCCTCCCATCCTAAAGAAAGCAAATGTTCAACCAGCTCTTCTTTTTCATCCACAAGTGCTGTCGTTCGATAAAGGCATGTCGAGGGAGCATGACCTGGTCATGCGTCGCGTCACCCGCTGCAATATATCACCGGGAACAGCATAGTCCCGCATGCTTCTCTGCGCTTCAATGCTTACATTTCTCATCGGAGAGCACTCGTCAGATATGATGAAGACCAACATCAACACCAATCACGGCGGATGGCGTTCAAAGCCTCTACCCCTCTTACCATTAGCGTTCAGAAGGCCCCGGGCCAAACAGCCATAACGCATGTGACCAATAGCCGTGTCTAATCGCCTCACAGCCATAAACCATTAACATGGGATCATGGTACGGTATAAAATATTTATTCCTATACGACACCCACTAATGGGCTTAATGGTGCAATAAAACCTGACTCTGAATTCCTGGTAGCTGTGTCGGCTTGCAGTTGCTTATGTACACTTGCCTCCTAAGTGCTACATCGCTCATCCGAGACCGAGATGAGACGGGCGGGGCTGGGGGAGGGGGGGATAAGTGGATATGACACATGAACGTCGAATGACACATATCTCCTGCAGGTGTTTACGTATGCCTCGTAGCAGCTCTTCAAATTGTTTGTCTACGGATCGTCAGCTGTGGAGATGGAGGACTCACATGGCGCCACTGTCAAGAGTCACCTGAACAGGTGCATAAGACTAGCCCACACAATTATATCAGGGGGATGTGATCCCATGTTTCATAATATTTCGGCATCTGGGATGGCGTTATGAGATATCCGTGCTATTAACACCACAAGCCTTGATGTGTTCGCCACCGGCGTCGGGCGTGTCCTACCTTAGTATCTGTCTCGTCACTACCTTGGCTTGGTCTCCGTCGTCACCTTCCTTCGAGACTCGGTCTCTTCTCCAATTCCCGCTTTCGTCGCTCACCGACGTTGTTTCCGTCAGGTCTCTGTTTTGGTGTCTGACCATGGCTTTGCCTTTGTCTCCGTTTCTGCTTCTGAATCTGCTGCTGTTGTCGTCTCCGTCTTCCTGTTCTCTTCCAATTGCCTTCTTCCCCATCGCCGTCTCTTTGTCTTTACTTCTGTTTTGTTTCTTCTTCGGTGTCCACCAATGGCCTTTGCTCCTAGCTTATCAATGTTAAATCGAAACCTTTGCCAATTGCTGTTGAATGTTTATCAATATCTTAATTATAGTCGCATCTTTCTATGACTCTTCAATTTTCCATCTCTCTTTCCCGAGTGCTTCGTGCCAGCACTAACATAACATTGTGTCCCCGTTCTTCGCCTCTACCATCGTGCTTGTCTTCATCGCCGTCTCCGTACCTCTGTTCGCGTCTCCATCCTGAAGTCCGATTCATACTCCGACTATACCTGGGTAGATTGGAGCAGGGCCGCCCCGGACAGGTATACAGCCGAATGCATTAAACAGCATTTCCAATTAATAGGCCCATAAAGGCCATTGAAAGACCTAATAGGAGGGATCAGTGGGTCGGGTGGAACGGTAGCGGGTCAGCGCCGGGGGCAATCCCAGCAGCCCGGACAGGTGCGCGCGCGCGCAGACACACATCCTGTGTGTAGTGACGCCCGGCTGTGTCGACTGTTATTGGGACGCTGTCAATTTGCCGCCTTTTGTCGGGCACGGCCGTTCGGAAAAGTTTATATGAACGCGCTAACAGCCACTGACGACGGCTGGCCGTCAATAAACCTGGCCGGTGTCGCGCCGCCCGCTCACTGGCGCACGCCCGCCGGCCAAGGACTCGCCGTCGGTGTACGCGCGAGACAAGTACCGCCGGTCGGACGGTGGGAAGCGCACACATGCTGACCCGACAGGTCAGACAGCTGTTAGTGCCCAGGTGCTTGCCGAGGTGTTGTTGTTGAGGCGTGGTTGGTGAGACGTTTTGCTTTATCAGCGCGCATTGCGGCTCTGTGGCGCTGCGCTGGTGCAATTGTAGGAATGACAATGAATGGTCGGCCCGTTTGGGTACTGCGAGTAAATTATGAGCCAATTGCTTCCAATCGCGCTCGGCCCTGTTTTAACTTCAGTGACTAAAGCAAATTGGACGAGCCTGGCGGTCGAACACTAAAATATGGCCATCTTATTCAATACTCTTCGTAATATAATTTGTATAGCTTAGACCACCCCGGCAATCCGGGGTTACAGCTTTCTTCAGGGCAGGGTGGGTGATTTACACCCTTTTGAACCCGGAAATACCGCTGCACTCTTCCACTATATGCATAAACCTAGTGACACACTTTATGCCTCTGGGGTTCAACGCCCAGCTTGATATTTAACAAGGCGATGGACGTCGGTATAGCACGCCGATTTTTTGCTGCAATCGAATTTCCACATTCCAAAGCCAGGTGAAAGCAGATAAAAGGGTTAAAATGCACCCAGTCAAGGAGTGGGACTTTTATAGCGTTTGAGCTGGAAGCATATGGCCGGTTTCATGGTTCACTCTACCTTTTTCACACGCGAATACAAACATTGAGAATGCTAACTACCGATGTTTCTTTTTAGCGTGAGGCTCGCCTTAGCAGTATTAACTGACCACCGCGAGCTGATACTAGTATTAAGTTCTGGCGATGCGCCCATTAATCCTTCGAAGATTCAGAAACCAATCAATTCATCGTGATGTTAACCAGATAAATTCTTCCCCAAGTCACCTTCCCTAGCTCTTCCCAAGTTGCCCATAGCTTAGTGCAGTAAATGCCTGCCTCCTGAGCTCCTTTTCTCAGTATTTCGCAGCATCCACCAGTAGGGGGTCCCCTGCGGAACCTCCTGGTCCCATGACTCCATGGATCATCTTCATATTCAGTCCTATCTTCTGAACCTGACTATTCACCAGCTGATTCTTTCTCCGACTTTTCCCACATGAACGAAACATAAATCACAAACCCTGGTCCTAAACAAGCCTGCAATATTTGCTTCCCTGTATAACATAGTCAAATGTACTACCGAGATGAAATTAGGTGGTCGGTCCAGCAAGTTTTATTTCAAACATGTTAAACCAATTTCATGATGCATTCACCCGATGCAGGGGCAGCCACGATAGAGGGATTGCCAACGACGGATTGAAGATCTAAAACAAGAGGGGAGAAGCAGCCGAGAAGTATCAGATTTTGCACATTTCAGCCGATTTGTCCGAAAACCTGCACATTCTCACCAACAGGGGTGGTGGAGGATTATGCCGCGCCTTTTTCGGAACCCCTCCCGATTGCCGCATGTGCAAAAAACGGCATAGTTGTAAAAAGACTTCTGATTTGAAGGCTGAAATTGCGCTGTGCTTTTGGTGTTCAACTAAAAGAATTACACTAAGCATATGATTTGCTTACTACTCTAATATGTAATCTGTTGGAAAAGTTCAACTGCTTTATAAGAGTACTGGGTGATGGCATTGAGCAAGCGCGACATCCTTTCTTCCATGCATGTAAATTCAATGTGCTTGTCGTTGATACTGTCATTGTGTAGGTCTAAGCGCGAATGTCCTTAGCACTGCCAGTTTGGAGGTATAAGCGTGAATGACCTAAGCACTGCCATTATGGAGGTATAAGCGTGAATGACCTAAGCACTGCCATTATGGAGGTATAAGCGTGAATGACCTAAGCACTGTCGTTGTGGAGGTCTAAGCATGATTGTCATCAACACCGCAATGGTAGACGTCTAAGCGTGGTTGTCATCAACACTGTCATTGTAAAGGTCAGTGTTGAGACAGAGTCAGACGTTCAAGTTTCTTAACGCTCTCGATATCCACAAATATGCATGCTTGGATGCAATTCCAACAATGCCTCAGCTGATACATATTTTCGTTCAACAACTACTTAATAAGCTTGTTAACAAATCCATACAAACAAACAAGCCATATGACTTTTCAAAAATAATTGAGGAGTGCCAGGGTCATTGAATGGTTCTGACTGTTATGCTTGGACATTCCATCGATTAGCTTACATTTCTGACTGTGTAAAATAGCAGATAAATGTATTGCCACTAAAATATGTTCTCATCTGAGTGAGAACAACATTCTTTCTGAAAAAAACCACACCGGTACAGATAAGATTCCAGCATCCAAATGCATCTTCTGCACTTACATCATCAGCTGCACTCCGCCGTTGATAAAGAAGACAACTTCACAGTCGATACCGATCAATCTCCAGCACTGAAATACATCTTCCGCACTCACCTCATCAATTGCACTCAAGCCGTCAGATCAACTCAGATCAGATCAGATCAGATCAGATCAGGTAAAGAAGACGGTTTCAACTCCGCCTACTTGTACATTGTAAAATATTTGAAGAAACTATATTATGAACGCCTCTACATAATTCCAAAATTAACTGCGGTATAATGGCTCACAAATTGTTTGGCTTCAACAAAATTGAGCCAAACGAGCTCCAGAGTTAGTTTGTGTCGTGAGAGTAGGAAGCGGCATTTCAGGGTATATCAATATTTCGGCAGGGTGACCACAAGGCTCGATATTTGGATCCATGCTAAACTCGATCTTCCTTAAAGACTAAGCCAAGACAAGCCTGGAAGGACGCCTGGTGTTAAGTGATGATGCTTCGCTGCATGCGTCCTACACAGACACCAACGGGGAAGCCCGATCTTACTTACAGAACGATTTAGGCACCACGCCCTATGACTCTTACGACAAAAACTGACCAATAATGTTTACAACTGGCACTTAACCAACATATCGCAAGTCAAAATCAGTCTAATCATAAATATCCAACTGGGCAGAAATGTGCTTGCGCAGTTACAAAGCATATTCCCACTACAACGGCCCATAAACATAGTAGACTTACTTTGACCACTGTGCATCATTTGCATTACCCTAATTTTACCATTGTGCATACATGACAAAAGTACATCCTGTGCATCAGACCTCATTTTGACTATTGTGGAAATGGCAACATCTTTAATTTATGTTATTGACAAACTTGGCTACAACCTGGAATCCTGTATGCGATTTTCCTCCAACACCTGTAATGTCGCAAACTATCAATAAGTTTTATTTCAATGAAAATAATCAAGCATTTGGCAAGGACGTTCCGCCTGTACCTATTTATGTCCACTAGGGTTCGTCACTTGTCACCGCCTTTCAAATTTTCCAGGGGGACATAGTTTTTCCCATGCCTTCAGTCAATTATAGTATGCATGACATATTTTTTTCCGCAAAAAATCCCGATTTCTATGTCCGAAATTGAGATTTCGAAATAATGTTTTCTTCGATTTTCGCATTTGCAATATTTTTAACCAGATGGCGTAGATGCATTATTAGGTAGTGTTTCGGAATCGTCTCGACAAGACAAAGCGATTGAGACAACATATTACGGGTCTGGGAAGTACAGTTCAGAAGTTACAGCCGTTCAAAGTTTCCAGATTTCCCGTTTCGCCCCATTTGAAGGCACGATCCACGTAATGTTGACATCTCTCCCTCCTATCACCCGATTAGATTTTGACTTTCAGTAACTGATCCTGTACCATTTATTACAGAAATGCAGAGCATAGATGAGTTATCTAATATCTAATCTCCGTAATGTGTGAATTTTGGTGAGTCTAGTTTCGAATGATATGGAGACCCGCAAAAAATATGAGATTATCGGGTCAAGCGTCGAACGGATCCCACAAAACAAGCTTCCAACTTTGAGACAAGCTCTTGCTCGTTTGATGCATCTAAAGGAAAGGTGCTCTAAAGCAAAGACGAGTGATCTTGTAAGAGAAGTGGTCGATGAAGTGTGCGAGTTATGGACAAAGGCGAACATCTGCACTCTGAACAAGAAGACAATCGTACGGAAGCTCATGAACACATATGAGCTGTATTTGAGGCGAACAAAACAAGGATACGAGCAAACGGTGACCGCCGAGTTGGAGAAAATATGTCCTGCTCTTTTTGACATTGCCAGTGCCGACATGGAGAGGCGGATTCAGGAAAACCGCCTTCTGTCCAGCGACGACAAAGGCCAAGACTTCCGCTTCTATCTTGATCAGAAGGGTGAAAGAAAGGGATCGATGGGATCTAGAGAAGAATGGAGAGAGTGCTAAGGAAATCCGGAGACGGCTCTGCACAGGGGCCCAGTTGCAGTTCTGTAGCTATGGATGTTGGCGAAGATGCAAGCGCAAGCACTGAACAAATAGACAGCACAGAAGTCAGTGAAGTTGAAGAAGAGAGCGATGATGACGAACTCCAGAAAAGGAAGAGAACAGGATCAAAAACGAAGACGGTCACTCTCAACTTGCCCATAATTTTTTAAAATCCTTCTGTGTGTCAAATGGATGATCGGCTTCACTTATCCTCCAATCAGGTTAGTGCTTCGTAACCAATATGTAGGTACATACTTACATACATATCAGCATACATACATATCAGCATACATACAATACATACATACATATACATACATACATATCAGCCTGCGCTTCCAGCTATGCTCGGCTAGAATGGCATTTGTTGATGAATTATCTAAACTGTCTAAAGCCAGCTTTAAATATTTTCCTTTGAAATGTTCATTTCGTCAGGTGGTGAGCATCGTGAGCACGGTGCATCGTGAGCACGGCTCAGGTGGTGAGCACGGCTGACCCTCCAGTGGCCCTGGAACAGTGCAGCCTATCGGAAGCCACCGCGCGACGTGAGAGACGCCGCTGCCGTGAGACGTTCGGCGGGAAGATTAAGGCAAGCTTCATCCCGCCAGATAACATGGTTGTCCACTGGGATAGCAAAATGCTAAAGGTGAATATGCCAGCATAATTTTCACGAGTTATGTAGACCCTACTGCTGCTGCCTTTACGGACATCAACCTGACAATGAGCTAGAAAATAGTCATACTTTTATTGATAGTAGGCGTACAATACACAGCTAAAGAAATTTGTTTAAATATGGCAAATGTCATTAATATTTTACTTATATTTCTGAAATTGTTCTGCTTTGTGCTCTTGCTTATGGCGAACTCAACCTAAGATGGTTTAGCAAGTACTTTTTTTTTGTCGCAGGACATCCTAGGCCTTCATGAGCACCGTCTGGCTATCCTTGTTTCTGGAGCTGGCTACGAGGAAGGCAAACTCCTCTGCGTCCCCGTCGCAGCTGACGGCACCGGGCTGGAGCAGGCACATGCTACCATCAATGCCCTCCAGGAGTGGCGTGTGCAAGACAACGTACGAGCACTCTGCTTCGATACAACCGCGAGCAACACCGGTCGACAGAGGGGTGCAATGGTACGCCTGGAGTTGGCACTCGGTCGCAGACTGTTCCGGCTCGGGTGTCACCATCACGTGCTCGAGTTGATAGTTGGTGCCGTGGGTACCAGTCTCTTCGGCCACTCCACCGGACCAACCAACCCTTTGTTCGAGGCACTGAAAGCAAGGTAGTTATAAATTGACTTTCAACCCTTTAATCAATGTCTTTAATCCGTTAGTCCATTTCTAACGCATTAATACGGACGGTTGCTTGAAGAAGCATCTTCGGATATTCCGCAGCACTATGCTTTTAATCACATTCCTTTTACCCACATTCTTGCTCCGTCTTCAAAACATGATCGTTTTACTTCCCTATTCCCAATCATTCCATTTCAGGTGGCCAAGCCTGGATCTCCACCAGCCCGTAAACAAGCTCTCGCTCAGTGAACCGTGGGAGCTCGAGCAGCGAGAGGCTGCGGTGCAGAGGTTGACGCACTTCCTGCAGCACCGTCTACCGCGAGACGACTACAGAGAGAGAGCGCAGAGCTCGCTCTGCAGCTACTGGGAGAGACGCCGCCTCGCGGAGTTCACTGGCTGCGCCCTGGCGCCGTTCATAACGCCAGGTGGATGTCCAAGGTGAATTCAATAGGAAAACTACATCAATGCGAATATCATCAGTGCAGTTTGCTCCAAATGGCATCACCCCCATTTCCTATGGTATATTCACCCCCATCACCCCCAAATAGTATATTCCCCATTTCTTAGTTTTCTGAAATCCTGCTCTCTTCCTCAGTGTCAAATGTATTTCCTGCTCTGTCCAAAGGTAATCTACTATGCGAAAATCCAGCTCCTCCAAAGCCAGCTAGTCCTGGACGCAGACCTCCTCCCAGCTCCGAAAGAATGACGAAGTTCATCGCACTTCTATACGTTCCGGCGTGGCTGGACGCCTCGCAGACTGCTGAAGCAGCATTCAACGATGCGCAACTGTACAACGGACTACAGGAGTACAAGGACTTTGATGAGGAGGTGGCAGACGCGGCAATCAAGGTTCCACGGCGACACACGTGGAACTTGGCGCCAGAAACAGTGATCTTCGCCCTCTGCAGCGACAAAGTGAGTCCGGAGACGAAAAGAGCGATGGCTCACAGGCTATTGGTTACTCCTTGGCCAAGTGAACATGCGGTTGGGGGCAACAAACCAGTGGTATTCGACGACGACAAAGTAGACCTACAGAGCCCGGTGGATGAGGACTCATGGATGCTATTCAATGTCCTGGGCATGTCGGGTGAATGGCTGGCGGAAGATCCCGAGGAGTGGAGTGGGACATCAGAGTACGCTTCCATGCAGCGGTTCGTGTCCTCACTCAGGATTACAAACGACACTGCCGAAAGGGCAGTCCAGCTGGTAGGGCAGTTCGCGAACGCAATCACCAAGAGCGAAACTGATTTGCAGTGGCTTCTGCAGTGCGTGGAAGCACATAAGAAGAGCGACGACTTCAAAAAGTCGTCGCTCTAAGTCCTAAATTTCTGGTAAGTTATGTACCTACCACGGTGTGTTTTGAGATTATGTTTGAGATTGTTTTGAGATTAGATGTTTTGAGATTAGAGTATATGCTGTGCTCAGATCCATGGAACATAACTTGAGCCAACGTTGAATATTTCACATGGTCAAAAGACAAATACCGAACATAATTTGAGCCAACATTCAGTATTTATGAATGTAAATAGAGGAATACCGAATTTAGTTACATGAACACCATCAATGTGAAATAATGCAACTTTGAACAGCTGTAACTTCTGAACTATACTTTTCCTCCAGACCTGTAATGTGTTGTCTCAATATTATACGGTGTGCCCAAAGAATCAACTTGAACAGCTGTAACTCGAACTATACTTTCCAGACCTGTAATGTGTTGTCTCAATCGCTTTTCTCAATCGCTTTGTCTCAATCGCTTTGATTCCGAAACACTACCTAATGATGCATCTACGCCATCTGGTTAAAAATATTGCAAATGGGAAAATCGAAGAAAATATCATTTCGAAATCTCAATTTCGGACATAGAAATCGGAAGTTTGGGGCGGGGATGGCCGAGTGGTTAAGGTGTCGGGCTATGGGTACCAAAGATCCCGGGTTCGACTCTAGCGCCACTCAGAACATTTCCCAATCCCGCGGCCCACCGGCGAAACAGTGTGGGCGGCGCCATTAGCCGTGATTGTGCATAAAGTGTGTCGTGAACCAACCAATAAACAAACAAGAAATCGGAATTTTTTGGCGGAAAAAAAATATGTCACGCTATTATAATTGACTGAAAGCATGGGAAAAAACTATGTCCCCCTGGAAAATTTGAAAGTCAGTGACAAGTGACGAACCCTAATGTCCACCTATGGTGTGATCGGGGACAACGAAGTGCACTGGACTATATATATATATATATATATAAAAAAATTAAATTAAAATAATATTAATTATAAAATTAATTAATAAATATATATATACTTTTCAATTTCAAATTGAGTGCAATTTCCTGAGACATCTCGGGAGGTAGGTGAGATATGGCCAAATTATTTTCGCCTCTTTGTAATCATTCGTCTAAAATTGAATAAACTGAAGCAAGAGGAGCGCTTGCAGAAGTGCAGGGAAGTATTTCTTCGAGAACAGCATTGCACCTTCAGGGTATGCTGGGAATAGACCAATTTGCTCGGAGGCACAGCACGGACAAACTGTGATTCGGTACTACTTAAATTTTGAGAATTCAGCATGCGGTCCATATAATTAAGCATGGGAAATTATGTCTGAGCATTACTCCCCGATGCCCACCCATCCCCAAAAGCATTACTGCAATATTTGCAAACCGTGGTGGTTTCCATTATACATACTTCTTGACTCATCTTAGTATTCCTGGATCCTTACCTCGACTGCAATATATTTAGCTATTTGGACATGACTTTCAAGTTCACATGTATTGTTCGAGAAGGAGAAATGTTACAGTTCTTCGGCATATCAATAGTGCCCGACCTCCTGACCTCAGTGGCACAGGTGCTGCCGGGTCTGTCATTCGATGGAGCGGCTGGATTACCATACGCCACCGGGCTCGCTTGATAAGTTCATTTACACACTACATCGGGCACGCTCAGTGCATAAATTTGCATGTGGCATCATAGTTGTGTATGGCCCAGCGGTCAAATGACCCAACCGACCTCGGAACGGAGCGATATCGGGGTCACGGGTTCGTATCCAAGTGTCTCCCAAGACTATTATCGTTGGTCATGCTCGACCGGAAGAACTGCTGCAAACGTTGCTTTGGTGGTAATATGCCTGACAGGCAGTTCTCCTCATCTTTATGCAGGATGAAAAGCAACGAAAAGTTATGAAAAGATATGTTGCAATGAATTGTGGTTTGTCGACAGTCCCACTTCGGGAGGTTGTTACCAAGCTAAGGCACTGAGCTGAAAGTAAAGCAAGCAGCCTGTCTTACTTCTGTTGTCTGCTTGGCTTGGTTTTTCCCATAGTCGTAAACCTGATGGTTCTTGTAAAAACGTACGTGTGGCCACATGACTACAGCCAATATTATTACATTTAGCTTCATCCATACCCAAATGTGTCCAGCTCGCCCAAAGAGGATACTGACTATCAACCGTCCTGAAGCGAACAAGAGAAGGGTTACGGAATATATCGAATTATTCTATAAATTTTGTGGAACACGAATAATGGTTGTTAGAATGTGCACCACCTGGAAGTGCTTTCCCCGGGACGTTATCACCGGCCACAATATTCATCAACAATTTAATCGAACAGTCTTATGGAAACTGTAGGCATGTGTTATTTTAGTTTTAGCAATTCAGGATTGAACGTAGCTTAAGGTTTCTTGAGCAGCACCTTTTTGCGTCGAGTATTTTTTCCTCCAGCAGTGCCTAGGGTTCTCCAGTGCAGTTGGAATATTTCCGTTAAAATACCCCAGTTAAAGTCACAAAGTGTTTAGTCTTAATAAGAACCACAAGGGCCTATCCAGTTAAATCTACTGATGGATGATACCATTAGCCCAGTAAAAAGATCCACCCCAACCATCACCACATCCCAAAGAAACCATCCACCAACATCCCACACACCTATCAATACCTATCTACCCCAGCTATCCGGCCCCTTTCCCCGACCCCCCCCCCCCCCAACACATGTGGATCGAACGCCCACCAACAACCCTCAAACAGCACCCACGCGCACTCAAAGGGGCCCGTGCCGCACACACCCACCCAACACAAACCTCACCCCACCCACCACAAACCTGAACTAAAAACAATATGTTCCTGTCTACGAAAAAAATCACCCCACTTTTAAATACATTCAATGAGAAACTCCCCAAAGCATCAGCAGGAAGCCTATTCTACCGATCAACAACCTTTTGACCGAAGACCTGCTGCCGCTTAGCTGTCCTACATCTCAACTTGTCCTGAATTGATGACCCCAAATAGTTGAAATTATTGATTGGACCAGCTTAGTTTGGTTCGGTCTAGCAGTTAAATATATTGTACTAATATCTTCAGTGTTCCCTCTGCTAAGGGTTACCTCCACCTCTCTCCCGCAAAAAAAACATCACGAAAAGCTCCACCCCTGACCGTACTGACAAATGGGGCATCCAGTCGTTACACTTGCTCACAACCAGCTCCAGCATAGAGCCTTCAGATAGCACAGACATGTCCCTTGTTTTATATTTCAATAATTAATTCAAATGACACCAAGGCAGATTAATGGCCTATGATGACCTAGGATGAGGTCACAAGTGACTTTGCTTCCTCTTGAATAACATATAATACGTGATTTACTCCAGATTTAATTCTGGTGTCGTTGTACACGAGGAAGAAGCAAGAAGAAGAAAAACCTGCAAACCTGCCTCCTAAGGCATCGGTCGTGATTTTTTTCGCATGACCTGACATAACTGGTCAATTCTGTTTTCGCTGAAGGTGATGTAATTTTCATGACGATGTATTAAAGGTATCAGCTTACTGGCTTTATTCGGTCGGGAGACATCCCATAAAAAAAACGAAAAAGGCAAACACAATGTCCCTTTTCCTAATCGCAGGTTAAGCTTTCAGTCAAAATGTTGTCGTTGAATTCGAATTCCACGATCAGCTAGTATACGTCGGGTCGATGAACAGCTCTGTTTAACATGGGCTCGTGACCACTAACGAACTAACGACCCTACGCAGTCATTCAGATTAATTCGACTGCAATTGTTTAAATGGCTTACCTTGCTTGCACAATGTGGCATTTGGACGGTCACGTTTTAGCTTTCGCGCGCTCATCAAATCATTTATAGAACAATAATGCATGAAGTGTATCATTGAAGGGTGGTAAAATAACTCCCCCTGAAACAAATTGTTAACGGCATTCTTCTATTCCTTGTCGGTAACCACGGGCTGCGATGTCATGTAAATAGCTTAGCATGATCATGAATATAATACAACCTGCAGGTATGTGGCCTATCACAAGCTAGGTTGCATCATCCTCGTATATACGTCAGGTAGGCGTCACTTTATATTGTGTCATTAAAGCGTGACCTGGGATGTTACAGGTAGTCCTATATCAAGTGCTATCGTGATTGCTCACCTGCACGTCCATCTTATTGCCAAAGCACCTCCAGTGGAATTGCGAAAGACAGGGGGAGAGCACCGTGCGTCTCCTCGCCAGTCGGGGGCTGTCTCCGCACTCACTTCAGTAAATAAAGCCCCGCAATACCGTATCCCTGGTCATAAATGCTGGCATTAAGGAAGAAAAACGAAACCAATGCCAGTTTATAAGCTCAGTTATATCATGGATCACAAGAGGAAAAAACGGCTCATTGACCAGACGAGAACAGCTCATTGACATGATGCTCGAACCTAATCAGCTATGACGTCAGCTGCCTTTCTTTATTTATGGTGCAGGGAGTAAACACGCCCTCAGGACTGTGGAAGTCCCCAGCTCCCAGCCCCCAGAGGAGGTGGTCATCCAAAAGCAGTTGCTCTCCATGCGACGTCATAGAGATAAAGCTGGACACGCCAAAGTAAGGAGGGTGTAGTTACCCCCGCCACTACACCCAACATATGCAGATGTGCTATGTTGGTTAAGTATTTGTGCCTTCAGTACCTAAGATAATTTCCTAACCCGTACTGAAAGCGTAAGTGCAGCCAAATTGCCATCGTAGCCTGAGACCGGCCACTACGTCTGCTATTCGGTCGTAGGAAGTAAAATCCAAGCGGACCAGCACCTACCACATATCATCCACTGCCACCACCGCCTCAGTCGCACCCAGCTCCGGGAGCCCAATCTCATGACCCGCTCCGCGCCTTCCGATGATGGAACGACTGCACTCCTGACCTACAGTGTGGCCTTGTGCATGTGACCTGCAGCGGGAAAACTAGACGGCATCGATACACTGGCCAATAAACTGATCCGCCGTGATCAGCCGGCCTTGACCTGGCGGCACTGACCGCCGCCAGACGACCTGGCGCTCCCGCCCCCGGGCGGCTCTAACCGGCGACCGGACGTGACCGCTGCTCTGCCGCCACTTGTCGAGGCGTCCTTCTCTCGCGCCACTTCCCAGGCGGCGCGCCGTCCGGCCGCCACCAGTTGGACAGGGTGCCGCTACCTCTGTCGTGCTCTCAGGCTTTACTACGGCTAATAAACTGTGCTGCGGGTGACTCCGGTGACAGATTGGCCCGTCCGGCTCTCCACACCGGATTAGCGCGGCGCCGATTGGTGGACGCCGCCGGTGACGTCAGGCCGGTGCCGTTGGACGCGCGCGCTGTAGTCACAATATTGGCGGCTTTTTGTCGGGCTGCGGGTCGGCGTCGCTCCGTGACGCCGTCACGCCGTGATGCCGGCCCGATCCGATCCGATCCGGGCCGGCCGGCTAACGGGCGGCCGGCCGCTCCCGGGTGTGGGAACCGGCGCCCGACGAGCGCGAGCGCGACATTGGAGCGGGCCGACAGCCGGCGACGGACACACAACGGTCCCCGGTAGCCACGCCTTAATTGACTCTCTCTTTTCTCTTTTATTTCCACGCGCGGCGCGCGCGAGACCGCGCCGGGGCGGCGGCGCGGTCCGACCGGCGGCCTCTCGCCGCCGCCGCGACCGTGCCGACATCGGGGGCAGGGGATATCAGTGGCTTTATCGTCGTTTATCTAAATATGACAAGTTGTGCGGCCGGTGATTGATTCCAGCGGCGCTCTGCCGGGGTGTCGGTCATGGACAGGACCTCCGGCGAGCCACCGGTGCACTGATTAATGGTGCCGATCTGTGAAACTATAGCGCCAGCATTCAACAGTGATCGGGGCCACCGGGAGGTGGGGGTGACGTGTTGAGATCGGCCACCGGAAGTCAGGGGTGACGCGTGGAGGTTCCTGGCTGCTGCACTGTACACAGCCAAGGGTGTCGTCATGGCTTTTCATTCAATGGGAATACCTTGTTTGTTTGTTTATTGGTTGGTTCACGACACACTTTATGCACATTCACGGCTAATGGCGCCGCCCACACTGATTCGCCGGTGGGCCGCAGGATTGGGAAATGTCCTGAGTGGCGGTGGAGTCGAACCAGGGACCTTTGGTACCCATAGACCAACACCTTAACCACTCGGCCATCCCCGCCCGAATGGGAATACCTAGCAAAAGACTGAGTTGGCATAGGTGAATTCTCATGCAACATTGCGGACCTGTTCCCATCCTTTAATCGCAAAATGTGTGTTAGTAATACATGGCTAGGAAGGGAACTGTTTCATCTACCTGATTACTGGCACACAACGACAATAAATTGCATAAAGAATACGACAAGACTTTTAAAATAAATATTCAGAACCACATTCACTCGTTCTGTCCCGCCCAGCACTCAGAAGCTTTCCTAGCACCCAGTAGCTTTCCTCTCTACACTGTCTCGTCTATTTTCTTCATCCGGCAGGTTCGGCACGACAAGAGCTGGGTGCTTTAATCCAACAGCCATTCGACAACATATGTCATCAGCTATGCTTCGACCTTTGTCCACAATACTCAGATGGTCACGAGCTTTTGTTCAATAGTTACTGAGACCTGCATTGCTACCTATTGACAGATAACATTGCAAGTCACCGTAACTATTCAATAACCAGCCCGTGATTGTCCGGGTATTGCGGGCAAAGGTAGAAGCATAATTGATAACAAATCTTGTTATATCAATGACAAATGTCATGGCAAATGCGTTGCAGGTCAAGGTGATCACCTTGGTTTGCAATGCATCAATATTTTCATGGGCTTTTCTTTACAATTAAAGCTGGACTGTTGGAAGCTGCTACGTTCAGGGCAAGCCATATGCCTAAGCTTCCCAACCGCATCTCTTCGTCAACTAGTGAATTGCGTGGCAAGCGCTTAGTTAGTGTGTCATTGTCCTATCTAGATGTGGGGAACTTGAGGTAAATGTCGCTTCCGATCGCTTAAGAATGACTTGCTTAAAGGACACCCTTGACTACAATCGTACCTCGCCATCCGCCCTACCTTCTGTCTTGTCTTCTCTTCTCCTTTGTCATGCTTTCTGCACTGACCTATCCGCCTCTGTATTGTCCTGTTCTCTATCTCCCCCGTCCTCTATCTCGGTCTCTCTCAAGCTGGTGGTGGTCGCATCAGGGACTCGGTCGTGACAGTCTCGATCGTGCTCGCTGAGGTCACTGAGCACGACCTCAGTGATCGCGCCCACTGAGATCACTGAGCACGACCCCAGTGATCGCGCCCACTGAGATCACTGAGCACGACCCCAGTGATCGCGCCCACTGAGATCACTGAGCACGACCCCAGTGATCGCGCCCACTGAGATCACTGAGCACGACCCCAGCGATCGTGCTTGGTCACTGGCACGACCCAGTCCCTGCTCTGGTCGTGAAGAGGAGCTGCTTCTGCTAGTGGTAGGAAGCGGGTCGCAGACAGTGAACCTCACGTGAATCTCTGCACCTCAGATCGTCGAGTTTCGCACGGATGGGCTCGGCCAAGGAATGGTTTCACTGATCACACACGCCTACTGGGTGTGTGGTGTTGTGCCACCACTGGGTCGCCAGGAATGGCTTCATTGTTCACGCGCGCATAGCTCGGCGTATTGTGTTGTGCCACCACTGGGTCCCCAGGAATGGCTTCATTGCTCACACGCTCGCAGTCCTGCGTGCAGTGTTGTGCCAACACTGGGTGCACTTGAGATGATCGAATCCAGTTTGAAATAATCCAAAAAGTAAAACAGTGAAGTTGTATTTGAAATAGCTCTGAATTAGGTTCCGCTATGGTCCATACCCTGTCGCTAGCAGCATCGTGGGCTATCATGCGACTGAGCAGGAGATGAGGATGCACCCTCGGTGGATTTTTATGGATGCACACGGTAGCCGGTAGAGTGTAATACAGGTACGCTGATGCAGTCCCATCATACTGATGCTGTGCGCTTGTTTCCACAGGCTCCCTATTTGCTGTGAGTTAGCTATGTTTCCAACAAGGATAGAGGTGTCTCACCGAGCGTTATGAAGTTTATGGCACAAACCTTTTGCTAGGTTGTGGTAGATGGCTGAATTTATGCGCAGCTAAGCCATAATCTACTTGATGCTCCAAACAAAACAACTGTTCACAGTGGACAATCATGACCAATAGCATGTGCGTTGATGTCAACGCACTTGGGTTTGGTGACACAACACAAAGTAAGACATTTGTCAGAATGCATGCTTCAAGTTTATACTCCTTTGGAGCAAGTTTTATCGCTCAGTACCAGGACATTGAGTGATTATTGAGAATAAGCTCGCAACCTTGTCTACAGGCCAGGAATCCCAGGTCAAACTAGGTCAAGCACAGAAATGGCAATGCAATGCAGTAGTAGCTTATAGCGATCTGGCACATACGTAGTTGATCTCTGTCAAAAGGAGCATGGCATGCAACCGGGTCACACAAAATGCACTGTCAAGACGGCGTTTGCAAGGCTATGTTGGATCACCAAGTCAAGTGGTGTCATAGCGGGCGATGCCAGGTGTTACCATATTATGTCCCTGTACGTGGCTGATTTTGTCGTCACGACCACCTCTTTCACAATACTGTGGCAAGGGAAATGCAATTAGATGGGTATGCAAGATGGCCACCGTATGTCAGTTCGTTTTCAAATTAAGCTAAGTCAAAACTTACAATTGCGGGTGAAAATTTAATGAATGTGTTTGTCACTTTTCAGGTTCGGATGACATTTTTGCCGTGAGGAGAGTTTCAGGCCACCCAAACTGCTGCCAAGTGGTAACGCGAGACAAAAACAAGCCACCTGAGACACTGTCAGCTCACATTTATTAATGCCATGTTCTCTTCAAGAATAAATACCACAGAACAGTTTCCAGCTATATACCACCAGTTCTTGACATTGCAGCACTATGAACAGCCTCTACTGTGCCATGTAAGCCGACTTCACTTCGTTTGATCCGTTAGCTGTTATATATGCCTAACATACTTTATGAAAAACGGTTTTGATTCAGACTTTCAAAAGTTGTCGAACACCGCTCTACCGCTACCGTAGCTAATTCGTGAAATAACCAACATGCCCCTTGAAGTAATATGACCTTTCTGACCCAACGTGACACCTCCAAGATCGCATGCCCTAACTTGAAATATGATTCATGGAGTACATTTTAGGAGACTCGAACGAGAGTTCCAGTTTTGGTCCGCTATTCTTTTGTTCGCTTTCGCTTCGTTTTTGTTTTTAATAGCAAGGTTCTCTGAGTCTATACCCTGACGGAATAGTGCGGGGGTAAGAGAAGTTACCATAGGGTGTGAATTGAAAGAAATCGTGGTGGGCAGTTCAAATGCAAACATCGTACGCTGAACACATAATTTTGTTGAAAGGACTGCCACCGAAGTCAGAAAAACTTGCTTTAGTGGACAACCTGGGTCACTTCCGAGGAATGTTTTCCGCCTATTTTTGAGTCCTGCATTCTGAACTCGCAGGCAGTGCTTTCTCTTTCTTTAATGCTATGCTATTTTCGCTGCTCTACAGCCGTGCAACGCTTCTGTCCAGAAATCTTTCCAGCAGCACACACCCATTCCCTGTCCAGGAAGCGTCCTTTCACCGAAAAGTCACTCAGTGCGAGATCATTACATATAAAAATAATGAAATAATGATAATACATGGTGTTACCGGACCTATATCCGACAAGCTTTCGTTCACCACTCCGTTTATTTTTGCAACGTCGGTCAGTATGAGCATTAGCTAGCTGACTCAGGTTGGCAGGGACGGTGGCGACGGGCGGGTGCGCCGCCGCCCCCGCCCCCGCCGCCGGTGTAGGCCCGTCGTGGCCCTCAGGCGGCGACAGCTGTCGTCAGCGAGCAGATAAAGACACCACGGGCGCCACACACGGCACAGCTCGCGGCGCGGCGGGTTTGTCTCATCCCGACATGTTGGACGTCGGCTGACACGAGCCATGCGCGACCAGCCATGTGTGGGGCCCGCGGCGGTCAGCCACGGCGCCAGGTCACTACCTGACCAGATGCCGGCTCTCAGTGTCAGGTCATTACCTGACCCTGTGCCGGCTCTCAGCGTCAGGTCATCACCTGACCCGGTGCCGGCTACGTGTGCGGCCCGCAGCGGTCAGCCACGGCGCCAGGTCATTACCTGACGCGGTGATGACCGTTGGCGCTAGGTCATGGTCATTACCTGACCCGGTGCCGGCTCAGGTCATTACCTGACCGGTGCCGGCCCTCAGCGTCAGGTCATTACCTGACACGGTGATGACCGTCGGCGCCAGGTCATGGTCGTTACCTGACCCGGTGCCGACCCTCAGCGCCAGGTCATTACCTGACCCGGTGCCAGACGAACGGACCGCCGCCGCCGCTGCTGCCGCCGCCGCCATCATTACGGCCACATTGTGTCCCCTCACGCGACAGCGCGCCCCAGCTGAAACGCTGAAACTGCCGGCCGCCGTCGGTATTTCTGTCATCAATCGGCGGTGCGGAATCTGCGCCGCCTCGCGCCCATTTGCGGCGGTGATCAGCGACGGATAAATTGAGCGCGTTAAGCCGGCGGTGATCCGCGGGTCGGACACGTGGTGCTCGGCCAGCGCCGTTAGCCACCCGCGTCGGTCGGGGTGCGGCTGGCGCGCCGTCCGCACGTGTTCCTCCGCTGGGCCCGCCACGGTCGCTCGACACTCAAAACACCCCAGCCCCACCCAATCCACAAATTATTGTGTGGAGGAGCAAAGTAAAATTAAAACCAGTTAGACATCGGGGAGACGTCCACAACCCAGTCCCCGCCTTCAGCACCCAAAAGACTTCGCACAAAGTATAACGCAAAATTCCCTTAACGTAAACGTCCACTTGCCTGTACCTTGATCGTAACACTCGCTTTCATAGATAGATATGCAACGTTTTCCTTTAAAGGCGGCGCAAATGACCTTTAGGTCCGGCACGCCTCTAAAAACCACTCTCCCCCCCCCCCGCCCGCCACGGTCGGCAGCCGTCCAGCAGTCACGTCAGAACGTGCTCAATGAAAGCCGAGACCGCCGTGGCGTGCGACGTTACGTTAATTGCATGCACCTTGGACACTGTCCTTAGGTGCGGAAGCCTGAAGGTGCGCGGTCACTCCTTTTCGAGGTATTCGGAAAGTAGATTGAAGCTAAAAAAGAAGAGAACATCGAGAAAGTTCGTCACCCACATTCCCTTCGCATGAGATGCAGAACATTTCAACCTGTTCATTCCGATGACAAGTGATAACTTTTTGATAGAACCTAATTGCGGTTCAGATGTGAGTCTTGGCGTCTACATTTAATGTAGTTGACCTCTATCTGCTCTGGCGTTCGAGCGCTCGAGGGCTGGGAAGCCACCATCCATGCATTGGAAACGCGACGAAAGTCCGATGACGTCCGAGAACAACGATATCATTACCAGCCCTAGTGCAATGCAAACAACAAACTGGCATTGTTCAGCTGGGTGGGGGAGAAATTGTGTTCGAGACAAGTGCGAAGGTTTTACCAAAATAACGGAGGAACCATTGCTAAAGCTAGAAGCAAATTGCATGGGTTGTCTAAAGGGAGCAACGTGTTAAAATAGAAAGCAGTGTTGGTAAGCGGGAAAGGAGGTTGTTGTGAGAACATTGGACGTCGGGCAGCGTTCAAGCAACGGTAACCAGGCGACTTAGCGCGTATCTCATCGTTGTCATGGTGACATACATGACCACCGCAGAGGACGCACCTGCCGATACTTCGCTGTGCACGACTGCAACTCCTTCGCCCAGTAACACCGATGAAGTACACCACACAAAGAACCACCGCCACACTCTCCGTCGCGCCGCAGCGACGGCGGCGCACGAGGCGGATCCGCTCGCTGCCGAGCTCGCCCTGTTGTTGGTTCGGTGCGCCGGATTCCGCCGCGTTTAGCAGGTCGGCAGTAATCAGGCGAACGGTGTGACCTGCTGACGGTGTTTGCCGCTGTTTGCTGGTGTTTGCTCAGCCCGCGATACTGCCCGCTAACGGCGACAGCTAACAGCCGGACGGAATTTATTCGGGCCATTTTCTCGCGCCGGATGCGGCAGGCGCTCGCGGCAGCGGCGGATGGGTGGCGCGTCGGGAGGAAGCAGGAGACGCTCTATCACGTGCTAAGATGAAATTCGCCGTTTGCTTTGTGGCGTAATAGTGCTTGACTGGCGCTCGGGTGGTTCGCTTTCGCAATGCGAGTCGAGATCAGAATTCAGTCGTAGTTCTGAGCGGTATGTCCCCAGATTCCGCGTGCAATAAAGCCATAAATCTCGACGTCATGAACAAATCGAGAACTGCTCTACGCAAATGGCAGGCATGGCTTTTTAGCTCCCGTGGTCGGTGTCCTTTGATGTTTGACTCGCTAATAGTCGGGTAGTTTGGCCTTACCTGAGCTCCCGCTACAAATTAAGGGTCATAATGGGTCGAACGGGTGAGGTAGTAAGAGGGCGCGCCTCGTGACAAATGATAATGGAGGAAGAGAGGGTTCTTTGATGTTCACCGGCACTCCGCACGTTCCCTGCGCGGTGGCTCGTGTGCGGTACTCACTCCCCCTCCCCCCAGGTGCTCGTGTGCGTTGCTCACCCACTCCAAGGTACTCGTGTGGGGTACTCACTCACCCCTTCTCAGGTACTCATGTGCTGTATTCACTCACCTCCAGGCACTCGCGTACGGTACTCACCCACCTCTGGTACTTACGTGTGGTACTCACCTACCCCGTTTGGCAAGACACAACCTGTTTGCCATAATCTGTAATAATTTCATAATCGCAAATATCAAACTTCCCATTTGCACATGCCACAACGACCACCACCTAGTCCTGCCGATGGCAAGACTGCCGCAGGCGAGCACGTGACATAACAACTAACCTAAGCGTCAATAAAGAAGCTTTCCAGAGTACGTCCTCAACTTAGGAAGGGCACATTGTCTCTCAGGTTTAACCCGCTAACTTCAAAGAAAATCTTGAAGGAAGCATGAGGACCTAAAATGTAATGTCCATTATGATATTTCTGCTCAACCACTGGTGGATTCAGAGAATCATTCGGGCACAGACCCCAGAAGCAGCCAAAGCTAAGAAACAAATATGAAGCTTCTTTGAAAATCAAACACATTTGGGATGAAACAACCCCCCCCCCAACCCCACCCCCCAAACACCACCACCAACCAACCAAACCACCACGCACACACCACAAACAGCAAACACGGCCGGAAGCAAGGAACGCAACGCTCTCTACGGCCTGAGAGAAGATCCTCCAGCAATCACCTGCCAGGCAGGCCACAGAGTTCCTAGACCAGAATATCTTTAGTGAAGACGAGAATGCTGCTAGGGACACAATGTCGCAATCATCAACCACCATTTCCCCATCCACCTCCAGTGGTCCTACACTACACTTTTAGCCTTAAATTTATAGAAGCTAAAGAATCTCTAGCATTACCTGCTGAACATTCTCGAGCAAAGTGATTTCAGCAAGTCTTTTAGATGCTCTAACACACCTCCTAACTTATTTCTAGCTATTCTATATGATTCTAGGTTTAACCCAGAGTTAGTATCTTTTAGTTTCTTGAATGCTTGTTTCTTTGAGTCCAGTAATGCTAACTCCCTAGTCAGCCACGAAGGGTGCTTAACCCTGTTTGATCTAATGCCTACTGGGAAGAACCTATCCTGACCCTGAAATAGCTATCTTTTATCATTGTCCACATTTCATAAGCATCTAAGCCATCAATATGACTTCCCAATTAATTTCACTAGGAAGCTCCGAACTCACTGTAATTCCCTTTTGTAAAATTCGGAATCAATGTTCTGTTGGTTGCACCCTTCAACAAAATGAAGCGTATAAGTGTGATCACTATTACCAAAGGTCTCTCCTACGTTAACATTTTGCACAAAATTTTCCTCATTAGTAAGCACTAGATCTAATATTTATTTTCCCTTGTAGGCTCGTGTATCATTTGAAAGAAGAAATTGTCCTCAAAACAAGCCATGAAACATCTTTCTGATTTGCTTACACCTATTGTTTGTTTCCCAATCCTGCTATGTTGAAATCCCCCCAACAAAATAGTTCTCTCCTGTACTCTCCTACTTATCTCTTCCTGCATCAGCCTGTCAGTGTTTTCATTCTGGTCTGGAGGTCTATAGAATGCCCCAATCCTAAATTTGTTCCATTCTTCAGAATTATATCTAACCACAAAGATTCTACTCCTGCACTATGTACTCCATCCTCTATGGAATGACATTTCATTACTTGCCTAACATACAAGAGAATGCCACCTCCTATCCTTGCCTCTCTTTGATAGGCATGCATGTTGTAGCCTGTCAATTCAAATTCTTGCAAGTTGTCTCCAAACATGCTTTCGTTAACCCATGCTTCTGTTATGCACACCAAATCTAGCTGTTCAGACAACATATATGCATGCAGTTCCCCAATTTTGTTCCTAACACTTCTGGCATTGACATAAAAACATGATAAATTATTCCTTCCATTGCTTGCTATGCTTCTCTCTTTATCAGCTACATCCCCCCATGTCCTGCCTAGTTTCCCTGTTTCCTGTTGAGAGCCTCCTCATACCTATTGCTGAGCAATTCCACTCCTCTCTTGCTCGATGTAATCCATCTAAACAAACATCTCCGTCCTCCCCCAAAACTCCCCCACAAATCCAAGAACTGCACCCCAAGCTCCTTACAAATGTTGGCCACCCTGGTTTGAGCCCAATGGCCCTCGATACCACTCCATGCTCATGGACCATAGGGGGTGGATGTCACCACTCCTCTTTTCCTACTTCCTGCTAAACTACCTATCAAAGCCCTATAGGCTTTCATTGTTTCCTCTGTATTATTTTTCCTACATCGTTAACTCCAACCTGCACAATTACCGTTGCACCCTCTCCACTTCCCCTCATTACTCCCTCCAGCCCATCCCCAACATCTTTCACCTGCGCTCCCGGGTAGCAAACACGCATCCGTCTGCTGGGGTTCTTGCTACAAAATGTTCGATCCATGTACCGAACCCTGGAATCCCCTATGACTAAAACCTCTCTCTCTCCATCTCTATCTTCAGCCATCTGGTCATCCCCACCTCCGTCCCTCTCATCTCACCTTCCCTCTCCTCCAGGCACAAACCCATTTAAGGGACGCCCAGCCACCCCACCCAGCGGCAGCGCCCCACCCCAACCCACCACCCGACCAAGCCACCACCCCACACCCCCCCACCCCCCCACCCCAACCCCCACCAAACACCACCCCACCCCCCCAACCACCACCCACCAACCCCACCCACACACACAACCCACACCCCCACATAGTTTAAAGGCATCAGCAAATCTGATATATATACATATATATAGTGTGTGTGTGAGTGCTACAGCATTGTACTATGAAGTACGATATGTGTCTTGTGCCACTCAGCCGCTTAAAACCCGCTATGATTTTTTTAGGAACGAAAAATGGCGGTATATCGCTGTTCATTCTCCAGTCTGCCCTGTAATGCGTAAAGACAAACCATTTACGGAGTACAGTTAGAAATGGTGAAATCTGATCTTCGCCAGCTGTTCCAGTATAATGCAAGTTGGTACACAATCTTTTGATGCGTGGAATGTAAAATACGAACAAAAGCACCAATCAACGGGTAGCTTAGGGGACGTGTGGGAACCGAAGTCAAGGCTTCTCTCAGCCGACGACCCAAAGTATAAGCTACATCGCTTTGTGGTGCAAGTGTGATAGATCGCTTTGTGGTGTCAGTGTAATTCTTCTTTTGTGGTATCAGTGTGATATGACACCGCAGACACCATTGTCGATATAAAGCCGAAATAGTAAAATACGATATACTTCAGATGCGGCCAGGTCAGACTGGAATGCTGAAACAAAGACCGTGAGACCATTACCACTATTGACGTTGGTAGTTCCGATTTAAGGTTAGTCTAGGTCCATAGGAATTAGCACACCAACATCGGCAGTTTTGATTATCTTTGACCACACTTCACACTGCTTAGCGAGACAATATTTATTTTCTCATTCCTGGTTCTTTTGCTGTTCGGGGGCTTCTGATATAAAAGATAGCACTTGTGATTTGGACGTTGATATCGTTACAGAAACAGCAACATAAGTAAAACAACCAAATTGAACCAGATTCGAAACATCCGTCTTGACGCTGAGGGCTGTTTTTTCTCCCACATATTGTTTTTAAGTCATAAAGTGAGATCGGACTTAACATGAGTCGCAAGGGCCCATCCCGGTGAAACCCGTAAAGGGCATAACCCAGACAAAAGGACACTCTTCACCCAAACTAACACCACATCCATATTTCCAAAGAATAAATCCAGCAACATCCCCATACTCATCAATATCTATGTGCCTTGCCTATCCATCCCCATTCACTCGATCTCATGCAACACATATCACTTAAGTGCCCAACCAATAATTTTCAGTTTACATCCATGCCTGATTGAAGGAGCCTGTACAGTGCACACCAGGGGCGGTCCGAGGCATCGAAATCGAGTGAGGCAGTCACTACTGCCCCCCCCTCCCACAAAAAGAAATCTTCGGATTTCGACCACTCTATTTTTCGGTTCCCAAAATTCGGAACTTGTTTGTTACCACAAAAATATAAAATATCCATGTATCAAATATCAAATATCAAATATCAAATATCAAATATCCTTTTCACACACAAATATCCATGCAATTGTGCTTTAAGGTATTTTTTACTCTTAGATTTGTACCAATATACTCTTTATAAGTATGTGACCACCAATTTCCTCTCCAAATGCTTACTTTTAACTGGGAAGCAAAATAATACAAAGAAAGTGGCTTTCAGTTAGGTACCATGGTGTAAAAATACGGTGTAAAATAAAATGAAATATGCCCATTTGCTAGTCCAGCCTAACATTAATGAAAAAACGCATAATTTCCCACAAAAATGGAAAATTGTTTTGTTTTGTTTTTCAAAATTGACGACTTAAATCCCAATCCAACGGATCACTTTTAATGGAAAAATTCATACCTTCCAAATGACCCCCTTGTTTGCCATCTGGAGCAAACAGGACATGTGTAGAACATGTCCTGTGAATATCTTGAAGCACAATAATAAGATGTCTTGCATGAATTATCATCAGCGTTTCGTAAAGTGGGTATAGCTACCTTTGCCCATTCCACAGAAGCACAGCAAATTAGAGAGAGGAATTTAACAATATCCAAATAAATTGTTTGGCCAGACAAGAACTATACATTTGCTAGACCTGGAAATGCATTGGCTCATACACTTAGGATCCAAGTTTATAATAAGATACAAATTTAAGTTTGTTCAGGGTTTCAGAGTCCCTAGAAACATCACGGAGCATTGCAATTGAAGAAAAAAACACCAACAAAATTTCCACATTTGTCAACCAACTATTCAATTTGGTCATAGCTGGTCACATTTGGAGATTGCCAACATCTTCCACTCTCCCTACAAAGCTTCCTTGGCATTTCCAGGGCTAGAGATCTCTCACAAAGTCCGGGGATCCAAGTTCATATTTTCGAGGAATATTTTCACAGTGTATATGGAAAATGACAAACTAAGATTACCAGGATAGCAAACCAGGGGGTCCAGACCACATACCAACTCCAGGCATGGGCACTTGGTTACCAACTATAAGGAACATGAACCATATTACAAGCTCAAAGATCAGACCAAACATTTGGTCAGACTAAGCATGGTTTTCAATTAGGAACAGCTCAACATACCAGTACAAATTGGATGCATTGGAAGATTCAGAGCTGGTTTTCAGTTGCCTAGCGGTGCAAAGCAAAACTAATTCTCAGATTTGTTTTAATATTTTGCGCAAGTTGAATTGGCAACCCCTTGAATTTGGCATGAAATGTTTATAGTTTTGCATACATTGTATACCATAGATCAACTCTGCTGCAAAGCAGGCTGTTAGGGGCATAGCTGAGAAGGACCACATCAAACCCCAGTCTTAGCCCACCGTTCCTGAACGCTTTTAGTTGAGCAGAATTTCTCACCTCTCCTACCCATCTATGCAGGTAGGAAACTTGTACCAACCCCACAGTGTCGCACAATTCCTTAATTTCATGAATCAATGGGAACTTTTTATGTGAAGCATGTTTCGATGTAGCCGAAAGTCAACTTGCAAACAATTTCCTCTGACGGTGAAATTCACTCCCCAGAAACGTTTTAGCTAGTCCTGCGAAGGCTGCTTTTTCTTTTTTATACCTTACGCTTCGTATGAAGCGAAAGCGCATAATATGGTGACGTTTGGATTAAGGATGTGGATTAAGCCTCACGCATACGTATGTCAGATTAATGATGGAGCTGTTCCAAATTGAAAATGTAAGTCCTAATTTAAATTTTCACGATAATTACGAATCACCAATGAACGTTTCATGTCAACCTTTTAATTTTGTGATTTTCCAGTGGATAAGAGCATCGCTATGCACGAAAATAACACCAGAAAGACCTTTCAGTTCTACTGAGGTGAGGCACTGCCTTGAGTGCCTTAGTGGGCGGACCGCCCCTGGTGCACACCTAGTTCGAAAAAAATATCACCTCATTCACCACTACCTAGAACTCAAAAATAAGATCTTGCAGCCTAAGAAATTTGTCCACCCTATTGTGCCACCCATCAATACACACAAAGTGCTTTGCGACAGTCAACAAGATTTCGTGGAGAGGACTGAAAATCCAGCAATCTAAACTGTAGTTATATTTCCGTTCACTGCTTCAATCGCTGAAAGAAAAAGAAGCGGCATGCGTTAATATGCGTCACAAATCAATCATTTAATGCGGAAATGAAACAACATTGGTCCGCTTGTTCCTGAATAGCATCTATCCAATACTTTCAGGAACTATGCCGGTAGGAGCGCTTGTCGAAAGACCTCAAAGCTAAAAGCATCCGAGTAAATGCATGCGAACATGGATGAGAAGCATGAGGTAGTACTGGCAGCACTGGCTATCACTAGATCTCGCGGAGCTGCCACAAGGCACAGCTGCTCCATCCTCTTCTCTATTCTGCTTCTCTTTATACATTTCTGCTCCATGCTACTACTGTCCATTGGTCAGGTCATTGTCCGACTGTTTTGGGGATGCTGTTGTATACCGTGTTCTGTTTTGTGCTCTTCTCGTTTATTTTCCTACTCCATGTCTCGTCTATTTTCCCTCGTGTCCCTCCTTCCAGTGTCTCGTGCTCCGGCTGTAGTTTTATTCCGGCTCGATCCACTGTTTCACCCGGCCGCCGTCGGATCCCCGCTGCACTTTGATGTTTTGTGCCGCGCCGTTCTGCCGGGCTCGCGTCGCGTCGTTAGGTCGGCCATCGGCGCCAATTAGTGCGCAGAGCGTGCCGTCCTCTCTGCGCGCCGCATCAGCCGACAATGGCCACTGAGTGGGCCGACTGCCGATCGGCCACCGATCCGGCCCAATAAACACCCGGCTCGGGCCGGCACCGGTGTCACCGGCCGGCACCGGCAAGGATTGGCGCCGACCGGGCCGCTGGCTCGTGGCAGGAGTTGGCCGCTGTCTCAAGCCCGGTTCACACTACGGTCTTTTGACGCTTTCCGAGCGTTTATTCGTCGTTTTTAGAACGTTTCGTCAGACGGCAATCGAACGTATTTCAGGCGCCCGTCAAAACTGCGTCTTTCGAAGGCTTAACGCGATCGGAGCTTCGCACAGTGTGCACCGGGGCATGTCAAACCCGGATAATGAACGTCAATCTGGCGTCCAAAAGATAGATTCAGTTTATCTTTTCAACGCCGATTCAGCGTTTAACGTTCTGTTGGCGTGATTGCGTGGCCGCGAGATATTCAAAGTTGTGTTGGCTGTCCATAACCATGTGAGAAGCATTGATTTGCTTGTGGATAGAACATTGCATTTCCCAGCATACTTCTTGACCACGTGGTAGAGAGGTAGCACTGGAAAATAGTCACAGGCGGAATTGTATGCAATGTTGTGTTATGTTTGTGTTTCATTGGCACTAAAAAAAAAATGCTTGTTTACCCAAGATGAAAAGGTGGGAAGTAATATTTTTTGGTTGTGCATGCAGACCCGACAAAATCTTGCAAGTACCTCTGAAGAACAGCCATGCACAAAATCATTGGCCCAGTGAATTATAAGTGCCTATTGTAAGCAAAATATTGACAAACCCTTGACAATTTCTGATACTCCAAACACAACTTGGCACTGCCAGGTTATGCATGATGGTGAAAAACATATTCATAATTTCCATTGCTGTAAATCCCAATTCATTGGAATTTTCAGAGCAAAAAACATTGCTTGTGCATGTCCAGTGCCAACTACAGATGCTATCTTTTCTGATGTGTGCATGATATGCATATTGAAATATGTACATGTTAATTTTGGTCCTCACTATGTCAAGGTGCACTTAAGTTGATGTCCCAAGGTAGGCTGCAAAGTTAACCCATCTATTTTGTCTGCAGACTCATGGTTCAGCATGTTGGGACTTGTGGTTCAGCATGGGCAACTAGCTGATGGTGTCCACAAAATGCAATGGAAAGGAGCCCCTGTGGCTCAATGTTGTACTTTTGCATTATATTTTTATATCTGGCATATCCCACAACAACACCCAAATCCTTCTTTTGCTCAGTCCCAACTCGTAATCGGCCACCCACCAAGTATGCATCCCTGGTATGCTGCATACCTACATGCATGATCTTGCACCGATCAAAGTTACATTTCATTTGTCACTTGTTGACCACTTCACATGCTATTCCAACTATTCTTGTTGAGTCTTCATGGCCAAACAAAACAAAAATACGTGAAGCATGTAATATTCTGCAACTTGTGCTATCCAGTTGAACTGAACAAGGCTGAACTGAGACTATCACAGCATCACTTCAACATCACTTGTTCAACAATGATGCAATATAAATGGATCACAGAGAATGTATGATTTTCTACAGAGAGATTCGTGATTTGACTAAAACCACTGTCATTCATTGCACATTAGCCGGTTTGCATACTTTCCACACATTTATTTATCAGTGCATGCTATTCACAAATTTTCACAAGTTCATTTACCAGTCAGAATGGTCTCATTGGCGTCATAATTGATTCGCAGGAAGCGTAAACGAACGTTTTCATTCGGGGAAACAGCGTGTGTTATTCCCGGTGCATTTCCGCTCGTTTTACGACGTCTATCTTCTGTTTGAAGTTCAAACGAACGGCAATCGAACGTATTTCAGGCGCCCGTCAAAACTGCGTCTTTCGAAGGTTTAACGCGATCGGAGCTTCGCACAGTGTGCACCGGGGCATGTCAAACCGGATAATGAACGTCAATCTGGCGTCCAAAAGATAGATTCAGTTTATCTTTCAACGCCGATTCAGCGTTTAACGTTCTGTTGGCGTGATTGCGTGGCCGCGAGATATTCAAAGTTGTGTTGGCTGTCCATAACCATGTGAGAAGCATTGATTTGCTTGTGGATAGAACATTGCATTTCTCAGCACACTTCTTGACCACGTGGTAGAGAGGTAGCACTGGAAAATAGTCACAGGCGGATTGTATGCAATGTTGTGTTATGTTTGTGTTTCATTGGCACTAAAAAAAACATGCTTGTTTACCCAAGATGAAAAGGTGGGAAGTAATATTTTTTGGCTGTGCATGCAGACCCGACAAAATCTTGCAAGTACCTCTGAAGAACAGCCATGCAAAAATCATTGGCCCAGTGAATTATAAGTGCCTATTGTAAGCAAAATATTGACAAACCCTTGACAATTTCTGGTACTCCAAACACAACTTGGCACTGCCAGGTTATGCATGATGGTGAAAAACATATTCATAATTTCCATTGCTGTAAATCCCAATTCATTGGAATTTTCAGAGCAAAAACATGCTTGTGCATGTCCAGTGCCAACTACAGATGCTATCTTTTCTGATGTGTGCATGATATGCATATTGAAATATGTACATGTTAATTTTGGTCCTCACTATGTCAAGGTGCACTTAAGTTGATGTCCCAAGGTAGGCTGCAAAGTTAACCCATCTATTTTGTCTGCAGACTCATGGTTCAGCATGTTGGGACTTGTGGTTCAGCATGGGCAACTAGTTGATGGTGTCCACAAAATGCAATGGAAAGGAGCCCCTGTGGCTCAATGTTGTACTTTTGCATTATATTTTTATATCTGGCATATCCCACAACAACACCCAAATCCTTTTTTTGCTCAGTCCCAGCTCGTAATCGGCCACCCACCAAGTATGCATCCCTGGTATGCTGTATACCTGCATACATGATCTTGCACCGATCAAAGTTACATTTCATTTGTCACTTGTTGACCACTTCACATGCTATTCCAACTATTCTTGTTGAGTCTTCATGGCCAAACAAAACAAAAATACGTGAAGCATGTAATATTCTGCAACTTGTGCTATCCAGTTGAACTGAACAAGGCTGAACTGAGACTATCACAGCATTCAACATCACTTGTTCAACAATGATGCAATATAAATGGATCACAGAGAATGTATGATTTTCTACGGAGAGATTCGTGATTTGACTAAAACCTCTGTCATTCATTGCACATTAACCGGTTTGCATACTTTCCACAAATTTATTTATCAGTGCATGCTCTTCACAAATTTTCACAAATTAATTTACCAGTCAGAATGGTCTCATTGGCGTCATAATTGATTCGCAGGAAGCGTAAAATGAACGTTTTCATTCGGGGAAACAGCGTGTGTTATTCCCGGTGCATTTCCGCTAGTTTTACGACGTCTATCTTCTGTTTGAAGTTCTCAAGCAGAGAAGAGAGAAAGTGGTAGAGAAAGAATGAAGGAAAGAGAGAAAGGTGCGAGAGAGAAAGACAGGGAAATATTGAGATCGTACCATTCCACGCATTGCCTATCCCGCTGTAGTTGTGTGCTGTCGTGGATGACTGTGCAGCTTTACGGTTGATCACTGCAGTCAAATGTAAAATCTGTCCACTTGAATACAAATTTCCCAGTCAGATATCTGGTTATATTCATGGAATAGCGGCATAGCAGGTAATATGCAGAAAACGAGAGGGCGAAGCCGGCTATGTAGATACATGTAAGCAACATTACATTCTACGTATAGTCCCGCTTGAATAATATACAGTCTATAATAATATACAGCCAGCCTAGCCTTGCCACTCACCAAGAAGCCTATTTATTTGGAGTAAGCTAGATTACATACTCAATACACATTACACATCAAATTTGGCCCTTCCCATTCCTCTAAAGTAATGCGTGAAAGGAGAAACTCTTGTGGGGCTCGTGAACCGACATCTCATACTCAGTGCTACAAAATACCGAAAGCAGTCCTGAGTCGGCACTGCCACCACTATCTCGAGACAAATCTTCGATGACCCTAGCTAAGTCGGTCTTTTCATCCATCATCCATAGAATACCTCGAAAAGCCATAGATATTCGGGCATTTCCACGGATCCACCGCTTCCACCTCACCCCGGCCTCTACTTCAACACAGTTTCCTGGTGACACCCCTGAATCGGCACCTTTTACCACCCTCAAAAATGCCTAGTCACACCCATGAATCGGCATCTTCACCAGCTTTGAAGATCCCTCATGGCACCCGTGAATCAGCATCTCGACCACCCATAGACACTCACCGATGACAACTATGAACCAGCACCTCATCTTGCCAGGCCAACAAGACTGGAAACGGGCTTGACCCGGCTCCTCCATCACAGAGTCGAAACAAATCCCCGATGATGTCAATGAATTGATCCTTAATTAGCATCTTCATCAACCTCTCACCTCCACCCCGAGAAGTCAATGAACCACTACCCCCACCCGTTGCTCCAATACATCCGGCTGCCGGTGGCTGCACTGCCGACATCAAACTATCTGAATTAGTGCTATCATGAAGAAGTCGTTCGTAAATTGAATCTTGTTGGTAATTTCATTGATGAACGCACAACATTTCCTCACTTCGGGTCTAGATACAGAGGGGGCAAGTGCGCCTCTCCCCCATAGAAAGATGGCTCCTCCGCGGTGCGAAAAGGCATCCTTTCAGAAAGGCTAGAGTGCACTCTCCTCTCACTCAGCAATTTTTGTAAACCAAAGGCTCCCCTCCGAGAAAATGTGCCCACACATGAAAATCACTGGATCTGAGCCTGCATTACTAACCCCAATACTCAGTCGTGGCCCAAAGTATGAATGAAAAGATCAGAGCGCATCCCATCTCTTCGATTTCCCGAAGGACTGAGCAGATAATTTCTCGAGCGGCGCAGCGAGCGCTGTCAGCAGCCTGATGGCCTCGTTTTTCATAAGCGAACTCGACATTCTTCCTCACCTCTCCCCTCTCCACCTACACACGAACACAATCGTTGGTAAAGAACGTCACATCTGTCGGCGGCCTCGCGCTCCACCCGCTCAGTCCTTTTCCAGCTAGCTTTGTTTGCGGGACACTACAGCAGGTCAACGTTTCCGCTCGCTTAGCACCAGATCAGGCACGTTTTAGTTGGTTTTTGGTAGCGTTATGCTTGTTTAATGAACTAAATTCTGATTAAAAAGGCATTGATAAAATTAGTCTACGCTCAAAAGAAAGAGATGTCGATGTTGTGTATATTTTTATATTTCTTTTATTTGAATTCCTTTTTAATTATAGTATGGTGATTCAATGAGTTTCATTCAAGACATATGACCTCCGTTTACCTTTTGCATTACACGTGGAAGAATACTGAAAAGCTGGATGCATTTTTTTCTAGTCTGCGGGCTAAGCAAAGGCAAAGCAAAAGCAAGGTATTCCTTGTATACTTGAATTCATTTCAGGAGGGAAATGATGGGTAAGGCTAAGATAAAAACAAATTTGCGCGCCGGGTATTTATATATCTAGGGTATATTTGGACTTGTCATTACCTACAAATATCTGGTAAGCAGCATAGGTACCGCGTGCCTCCGCATGGGTGGTTAATGTTTATTGTACCGACCTATGAATCCCTATGAAGCTTCACTAGTGAAGTCCGAACCTTGGAAGAAGCTTGATGTCATTTGAAAATAAAAGGCATAGCTTCACTAACATTTGTTGCAGGCTGCTTGTTGTGGCAAGGTGAAAAATATGGGTGATTGGAATGTGGAAGAGGAAAATGAGCCCAAAAAGAGCAAAGGTTTAAACATTTCCCTTCCGTGACTTTTCGTGGTACTTGCAACCTTGCATATAACCCTTACACCCAAGTCCGTTCCAGGCCCGGGAAACTACACTAAGTTCACAAGCTACACGATAACTTCCACGCATCCTTATGTTATTCCACTGCGTCCAGTACTTTGCAACGGTGGAATTGTTTCTTCTCAGTACAATGCCATGTCAGCACAAAATGCACAAAATGGCATGCACCAGGCCACCCATCTTGCATCGTGTGGTGGTGCTATTTTGGGCCGCCTCATCCACTGCATCCTTGGCCACGCGCGCGAAAACAACGACGCACTTGTTCTCCAGCTCTGATAGACCCAGCTTCTGTCTAGGGAAACATCGAGCCCGAAACGAACCCTCCCCTTATGACCAGGAATTTCGATCCAGCTTACAGCAATCTTCCCGCCCCCACCCTCACTCTTCCCCGTACTCTCCATCTCTAAGAGCCAGCCGGCGGGGCGAATCCGCGCGCCTGGCGACGCCCGCGTGTATGGCCCGGCGGAGAGTCGGGTCTGTCGCGACGCCGGCCGTCGGCGGCGGCACAAAGGTGCCGTCTGTGTGCGCGTCGACGGCGACGTGGGAGCGCGGCGGCCGGTCGCTTTATGGCGCGCCGCGGACGCGCGGTATTTGGCGCCAACCGGCGTCGGCGCCGATCTGGTCATCGTCGCGCGTCACGGGGCGGCCGGCCGGCCAGACGCGCGACACATCTGGCGCCGCCGCCCTGGGAACGCGCGCCGGAAAACGCGCCAAACGCTACCGGTCGTAAATAGCTGCGGGGCGTGCGGAATTTCGGACGAATCTCGGCGATCGATCGACCGACACGGTGGCGACCGAGCGCCTCGACTGCCTCGGCTGCCTCGCAGTCGACGCCCTGATCGGTCGTCATTCACCACGGGGTTCCCAGTCGGCTGCGGCTCGCTTACGCGCGCGTGGCGACACGTCGCATGGGAGTGCGGTCATTAACATCCGCGGTCCATTAGGCAAAAGCCGCAACTCTCGGCTGTGGCGACTGGCGGCGACATGTGGCGGCGGCCCAGCTCGTTCCGTCCACCCCCCGCCGTCAATGAGGGTGGCATCTCAGACCGTGACGTGTACCATCGGGACGACCAACCGCATACACACTGAATTAAAGGCGGCGGCGACTCCATAGTGCAGGAAATCAACTGAAATGCGGATGTTCGCTGGAGCCGAAACAGAAACAGTTTGCTGGAGCAAAGGATAATGCCGATAATCGAGATATATATGTGTGTGTATATATATATATATATATATATATATATATATATGTGTGTGTGTGTGTGTACATATGTATATATATGTCATATATATATCAGGAGTATCACGCATTATCCTGTGTGCGTAATATCACACCTGTCTTACTGATTATGCTGCAAGATAGCTGTGGTTATTTCAACAGTTATAAAAGGCATATATCTGCACCAAACTTCGCCGAAAAGTGGTTTACCGAACATTCTTATACGCAATCGTATTTAGTTTCGTTGTTATGCCATACGAATCATCATCGTTGGCTTTGCACCGAAAATTGTCCAGTACGGCGACCTCAGCTGGTAAAGCACTTTTAGTTGGGAAAATACCTCAACCACCTCAAATGCAAACTGAGCGATTCATTTCTGAAGGTCTGGGGTCCCACATTTCAGCATGTAGATTAAGCAAACTCAGGGATGTTCAAATTGGTTCAACGAACGTCCAAATAGGTGAGAACGAGAAGGATCTATGATGCAATTAATATCGAGCCGTCGTAGAAGCTTCTCTTCACGTCTGCACCTGCGCTTTTCATTCATGTCGGATCTTCCTGTCGTATTTTCAATCACAGCTACAAACAGGCTCGAAACGAAGCCTTTCGTAAATCAGGCACTAAGATCGTATGTGCAAAGTCGTGTCCACTTGTTCAAATCACAGTCTGGCACACCTCCGACGCGCTACCGCTATATCGACAGCGGGATACAAGTAATCGCTCCGACGACAGCGAGACACAAGCAATCGCTCCGACGACAGCGGGACACAAGCAATCGCTGCTGCTCCGACGACAGCGGGACACAAGCGATCGCTCCGACGACAGCGGGACACAAGCAATCGGTGCCGCTCCGATGACAGTGAGACACAAGCAATCGCTGCCGCTCCGACGACAGCAGGACACAAGCGATCGCTCCGACGACAGCAGGACACAAGCAATCGCTCGCCGGCAGCCGCATCTCCGTGTTTCGTCTCAGTCGGCCGCCAGTGAGCCGCCAGGATGCCGCCAGTCACCCCCTCCCCACCCCACCCCCATCCGCACCATCAGGCGCCACTAGGCGACCGGCCCTGGCCTGGACCACCACAGTGGCCGTGGTGACCAGCCAACGACCGCGTCTTCCCCGCCGGCCAGCGGCGCGTCAACGACACCGGTCGAGAGCCGGTCCTCTAATTTTCTCGCGCCGTCAGAGGTGTCGGCGCCGTCAGAGTGTCGGCGCCGTCAGAGGTGTCGGCGCCGTCAGAGGTGTCGGCGCCGTCAGAGGTGTCGGCGCCGTCAGAGGTGTCGGCGCCGTCAGAGGTGTCGGCGCCGTCAGAGGTGTCGGCGCCGTCAGAGGTGTCGGCGCCGTCAGTGTCGGCGCCGTCAGAGGTGTCGGCGCCGTCAGAGTGTCGGCGCCGTCAGAGGTGTCGGCGCCGTCAGTGTCGGCGCCGTCAGAGGTGTCGGCGCCGTCAGAGATGTCGGCGCCGTCAGAGGTGTCGGCGCCGTCAGAGGTGTCGGCGCCGTCAGTGTCGGCGCCGTCAGAGGTGTCGGCGCCGTCAGAGATGTCGGCGCCGTCAGAGGTGTCGGCGCCGGTGTCGGGCTCAGAGGTGTCGGCGCCGTCAGAGATGTCGGCGCCGTCAGAGGCGCCGTCAGAGTGTCGGCGCCGTCAGAGGTGTCGGCGCCGTCGGAGGTGTCGGCGCCGTCAGAGGTGTCGGCGCCGTCAGAGATGTCGGCGCCGTCAGAGGTGTCGGCGCCGTCAGAGTGTCGGCGCCGCGGAGGTGTCGGCGCCGTCAGAGGTGTCGGCGCCGTCAGAGGTGTCGGCGCCGTCAGAGGCCGTCAGAGTGTGTCGGCGCCGTCAGAGGTGTCGGCGCCGTCAGAGTGTCGGCGCCGTCAGAGGTGTCGGCGCCGTCAGAGGTGTCGGCGCCGTCAGAGGTGTCGGCGCCGACCAGAGTGTCGGCGCCGTCAGAGGTGTCGGCGCCGTCAGAGGTGTCGGCCCTTCGCGCGTCAGAGGTGTCGGCGCCGTCAGAGGTGTCGGCGCCGTGTCGGCGCCGTCAGAGGTGTCGGCGCCGTCAGAGTGTCGGCGCCGTCAGAGGTGTCGGCGCCGTCAGAGTGTCGGCGCCGTCAGAGGTGTCGGCGCCGTCAGAGGTGTCGGCGCCGTCAGTGTCGGCGCCGTCAGAGGTGTCGGCGCCGCGGAGGCACGCTCCGGCGGAAGTGGGTGGTCGGGCGCTGCGACACGCCCGCCCAGCGTGAGCGGCCGCTCCTTTCAGCGGGCCGGCACGGCGTGTCACTCAGGGTGGTGTCGTGAGGTCGGCGCGATTCATTGTGGCGGCGCACCGGCCCGCTCCGGCCGACAGCCGCTTGTCAGGTGTCCACACGGCCAGAAATTTGTCCGCCGCCGCGCGCCCGTGTGACGAGCAGGAGCGGGCGGCAGAGCCACGTCCGCTCCCCTCCGGCCGGCGGCGCGCGGCAATCCGCGAAGGCACACCCGTCATTACGACGACACAAACGGCGCCGACGACTGTCTGAGTGGTCCGTGACGCCGGGAATGTCTCCTGACAGCTTCCGCCCGGCTGGGCAGGCACAGAGTCGCCGGCCGGCCGGCTGACGCGGCCGTTTGGCCGGCCGCATTGTCCGCGCGCCGCGGCGGCCACACAGTGTCCATGCTCCCGCCTCATTGTTGCGATTGATCCAACAGCGGCCATTTTTCGCTTTAGAAGACACCAGCCTGAAATTCGGAGAGCCTGTCCATACAAAAAAAAGCAACTAACCTTCTGAGTGGTGCGTGAAATGCCTTTCAATATTGTGTCTTAAATAAATAACTGCTCATTCATTATAGAGCATGAGTGATTCAGAAATTTGCGTGGGGAGGCATATTTACTTCGAGGGTCTCCTTCGGTGAGAAAATTCGTTGAGAGGGAGGGTGCACTCGAGCATGCCTTTTCGCCTAAAAGCGGCGTTCTGGCTGAAAATTCGTTCAGAGGAGGAGGGCACACTGGATCCTTCATGAATGGATGCCTTTCCCGGCTGCAGAGGCGCCACCTTTCCGTAGAAGATGGGAGCATGTCCCCATTTCCCCCTGCATCCGCCGGTGTTATGAAGATGTTTTAATGCACCTTTTGCCATGCATAAAATTAGAATATTTATTGCATAAAATAAAAGCTGCGTGAGTGTGCCTCAGGCGAGTAAATGGGGGATCGCGTGAAGTCAATATCTTTTGCGTTGTATATTACCTTAATTATTTAGAAGAAAAGGGGACAGTGGATGACAGCACGCAATGACATCAACATACCCACAGCTAAGTTCTCATTCTCAGACCTACCATTTACTGCAGCTGTATCTTGAACTACTGCTGATAAGGAACCTTTCCAAAAAACCGGTTTTAGCCATCCTTTGAATACGTGTACATGCGTATGAATAGCTGTTCATAATCATTTCTTCTTTTAGTGAAAGTGCTACACGACATTAATTAGCATGCTGACAAGCCGACACGCGCGGCACCGTTCTCCGGCGAGCCCAGGTGCTGGCTCTCCAGCAGGGTGTCGCCGCCGCTGGACGACCTCGTCCGGCGGCGGTCGGCCGGCCTCGGCGGCGGCACCAGACGCGGGCCGCGCGCCTGCCGCCGCCGCTCGCAGCCGCCGCCGACGGATCGCCACAACACTGTCGCGTCGGCGCCGTCGGGGCGTCGGTGCCGACGCCACCCGATACGACTGTCGGCGTGACGGCGGCCCGGCTCCGGCGTCACAAGCTGGCACGTGACGGTGGGCCGCCGCGTCCCGGCCGGCCCGTCACACGGCACGTCACGCCGGGACGTTCTGGAGCCTCCACGGCGCACGTCCGCCACACACGGCACGTCACGCCGGGACGTTCTGGAGCCTCCACGGCGCACGTCCGCCATACACGGCACGTCACGCCAGGACGTTCTGGAGCCTCCACGGCGCACGTCCGCCATACACGGCACGTCGCGCCAGGACGTTCTGGAGCCTCCACGGCGCACGTCCGCCACACACGGCACGTCACGCCGGGACGTTCTGGAGCCTCCACGGCGCACATCCGCCAAGCCAAAGAAGATCGACATACGATGATCTTGCAAATGTGTGCACATATACAGAACTCATGTGACTCCTAGGTAATTGATCGATGAGAGGCAATGCTTGATTTGGAACTGACAAAGGCAACATGATAGTGTATGCAGAAGCAAGGCGGCGCCCAGGGTATCACTATCTAAATGATGGATATCCTTATTTTATGCATAATGAATAATAACTTCCCTGCCATGTAAATCTCTAACTACGGCCTGATTTTCGGAGCTGCGATACGATTCTATTTCCTCTTATTTATTCACGATATTTCTTGTTTCAAATGCCTTCGGATCGTGTTGTCTTGTCGGTGAATTTCCCCTCTGGTGAAGCGAAATCTCTTTTGTTGTCCAGCTTCATTGATCGATGGTCGATGTCGAGGTCAGTGATCTCTTCGAAGTCGATCGTGATTGATATGGTGTTATTTTTATTTTACTCAATATTCAATGGCTAACATTTTTGCCGCCTGAATTTGAATTCATCGAACGTTGCTATACAATAATCTGTTCATGCCTTTGTCTCATTAGACGTTTTTGTGTATAAATTGTTTGAATGTGACCTCGCTTGACCCGTTCATGACACTCGTGATAAGATAAAGCAGAACTGTATGTACTTGCACAAATTGAACATATACCGCTGTGCGTGGTCGTAACTGTATCTGAATCCGATTTTTGAGAAATTGCAGTCTTTGACCTGCCATGGGAGGTTCCTAAGACCATAGTACCACCGGGGATGTTTAGTGGCACGCAGTGCTTTCGTATATATTTCGTCGCCCTTGTGCAATGAAGGGCGAAATCGCTACCGGTATGAATTCACAGTAGCGAATCCATCGACTGGAAGGCACGGAGGTGAAAGTTACTTTGCACCGCTTGATCACATGCAATGTCGCTGCTCTCGTGCAAAACTTAAGAAAAAGATGCTGGCGGCACGTACTCCACACTCCGTGAGTGGAGCTGTGAATGGTGCCGCTCCTCTGTACGTCATGCCTGGCGAAGTTCTTTGGGTAGACTTGAGCCTTCCGTCTATGTACACATGTAAACTCGGCTCTCAATGTATTTACACATCAGTGGTCAGGCGTAACAACGACACCGCTAGACGACGGATATGGCTCGCGTCCGAACGACAGTCGCAGTAACAGCGCGAGTGCGCACGGCTACCGACACGGCAACCCGATCGGGACGACGACCTAATCGCCTCGTGAAGCCGGTCGAAAGTCGAGCCCGGCGGCGGCGCGCAATTCCCGCCAGCTTCTGACTGGCGCGCGCTGCCCGATCGTAAAGAGCGCGCCGCCGTTTGGCGCGTCGGCAGCCAGGCACATTGCTCACGCGCACTTCGCGGAAGCCGGTTTACCGCCGGTGCTAACGGCGCCATAAACTCTGCAAACGGACACAAACAAACTGGCGCACTGCGCCCAGCGCCCTTCACGTCAGCCGACAGAGCTTCGCCGCCAACAGAAATGGGGCCGTATTGCTCTGACGACGCTTAACAATGACACAGCATGATCAGAAATAGCCGACCGAAATGAATGGCGGTCAGACAGATACGGATACTGTCGTTATCCGGATTCATAGCGCGTACGGCCTGAACAGATGGGAGTGTTGCCGGGCGCGTGGCCGGCACAGATTGACCGGTGACGTCACCGGCGACATGGTGGGGTCGGTCGAGAGGTGCATGGCTCCCGGGAAGGATTGGACCGGTGACGTCATCACAGGGTAGGATACGGGCATCGGCGGCGATGAAGGCTCGGAAAGGAGCGCGAGCGGAGGTGTCAGTGGCGCGGTCGGCACGTGCGCCATCGGCATCACTGGTGACGTCACGTGTGCTGACGTCACGGCCGGCATGGGCAGCGCGCCGGCCGGCGGCACGACGCCGGCGCAGTGCAGCTGGAACATGTAGTTGTGCATCACCTGGCTGAGGTAGTGCATCTGACTCTCGCTCTGCTGGCGCTTCTCCTTCATGCGCCGGTTCTGGAACCACACCTTGACGGTGCTCTCGGCCAGCTGCAGCTGCCCGCTCAGCTGGCGGCGCTGCGGCGTGCTCAGGTACCGGTTGGCGGCGTACTCGCGCTCCAGTGCTGCCATCTGTGCGGCCGAGAACACGGTGCGCGCCGGCCGCCGGCCGGTCGAGCTGCCGCCGCTCTCGTCGCTGCCGCTGCCCGAGTCGTCGGTGGAGACGCTGCGCCGCCGCTCGGCCGCCGACGGCGAGCCGGGAGGCGAAGGCGAAGGCGACGGTGAAGGCGAGCCGGACGCTGGCGCGGGTGAGCCGAGTGCAGAGGCGCAGGAGCCTGAACGAGAAACAGGCAATTGTCAGCAAATCGTCACAAATGACAGGAGAACGCTATCGTCAAAACTCGGTGAAGACTAGAGGCAGTAATACGTCACCATAGCTACTGGCGAAAAGAACGAAAACACAAAAGTAACAAACAAAAAATCAGTTGTTCAAGACATTTGCACCAAATTTGTTCTAATCTGCCCTAAAGCTATTACTTGAATGTTGGCGGAAATTGCTGCTCCTGAACCTGAATGGATCCGACACAAGGCGTGCATCAACAACATTGCTGAAGATACACATACATTACAGCTACTAAATCTGAATACCCTTGAAAGTCACCAGCTATTCACACACAGGCAAATAGGAGCAGATAAATAGACAACAACCGGACAATCCCACCAATGCCTCACCTTCGGAATTCATGCTTTCGCACATGGCCTCCATCGACTGCAGGGAATTCTTGACGCACAGCATGTCTTGCGAGTGGATGTGTCGGACACTGGACTTGGCACACGCACCCCAATCGAGACCAGGGCTGATAATGAGCCAATGAATGCTGTCCGGCGGACGCAGGAGCCCCTCGCTCGGTCCAGCGCGGACGACCAATCAGCGGCCGGCGGGAGGTGACGCTCAGCCAATCAGGCGGCCGCCAGTCAACTGCTGGCCCCGGGACACGCGGATTATGATTTAGTAATCGAGAAGGTCCCGGCGCATTACCTGAACCTGGCCGTCCGGCTGAAACCGGATTCTGGCAATTGGAGGGGAAATATCAGTTCAATGGGGATGGATCGGAGAGCTCACTTAGGCAGAAGAGCGTGAGTTATAAGGGCAGTGATAAAGGCATGTAGTTTAGTTCGCACACCTCTATCAGAGACTATAAATGTGAGGGATACAAAGTCTATTGGCGAATCAAGCATTGTATAACAGTGTGTTTGGTGGGGTTGGGGAGGACTCTTCCGAGTGGCGCCATTTTCTAGGTTGAGCACCAATGACCGAGTAAAGTTCAAGGTGGGTGAACTCAGATCGCCTCAAGGAGGGGCTCTGTTGCTCACAGAGCAGCAAGGCAACCTTTGTCAATTTAGACGCGGGGAGTTTGGAGTCTTCCTGGGGTTCGTCTTCGGCTGGAAAACAAATCAAGGGGAAAGGAGAAGGGGTGCAGCTTGGCCTTCCCAATGGGAAGTCCCTTTCCAATTGAGAAGGTATCATTCTGCGATTGAAAGGGGATGGGGAAGACACCTCCAGAATCCACAAGTAGTGAGGGATGATACAGGAGAAGAGGCACCCACCACACATGCACCTCTCGGACCACAGGAGGCTACTGTAGAATGAGGGAACACAAACACAACGGGAAGCCTCTTCAGTGCACATGGGGTCACGTTCAGAAGCATCTACATTATGCGAGGCCGCACAGCGCGGGAAGCCACACACTCGCGACATGTTATTCCCGACGGATGAGGGGGCCGACCAGGGGAGTGGAATAGTTCCTACTTCCTTCCAGGAAACGTTCGTTGGTTTCCTGCTTTCACAGTTCACCCAACCTTACCCTTAACCGCACGAGAGCACGTAGGGGGGGGGGGGAGTGTTTTTTTTTAGGCGTGCCGGACCATAAAGGTCATTTGCGCCGCCTTTAAAAGAACACGTTGCATATCTGTCTATGAAAGCGAGTGTTACGATCAAGGTACAGGCAAGTGGACATTTACGTTAAGGGAATTTTGCGTTATACTTTGTGCGAAGTTTTTGGATGCTGGAGGCGGGGGCTGGGTTGGGGACGTCTCCCTGGTGTCTAACTGGTTTTAATTTTACTTTACTCCTCCACATAATAATTTGTGGTTTGGGTGGGGCTGGGGTGTTTTGAGTGTCGAGTTGATTTTGCTAGGGTGCCGGCTTTAGCCTACTCCTATCGAAGAGCACCGAGGGATTTTTACCGTGCGGACAAGGAGGCAATTGTCCACACCGCCTCTCACGCCGGCTGCCGCGTGTTAGTTGTTAGTAGTTGGTTAGTTTATGCATGCCATGCAGGGTTGTCAGTTGGGTTAGTACGGTGTTTCATAATTTGGCTCCTCTACGTCCGCTGTTCCTCTGGGTAGTCATTTACGTTAGGTGTCGGAAGGCAAGTCGGCTCATCTACGTCCGACGGCTCCTCTGGGTAGTGGTTTTACGTTAGGCTAATATATTTTTTTTTCCTAAAGCAAGTCGGCTCATCTACCTCCGACGGCACCGCTAGGTAGCCAATTATTCCTAACTGGGAAGCAAATCGGCTCATGTACGTCCGACGCCATGCGGGGATGGCTATTTACGTGTTTCCTACGAGTGTTTCGCGGTCATGTATTGCAAGTTGATGTGAACGTTGGTGGTGCCTAGAGAGCTCCTCCTAGTTCTGTGGCATACAGATATTCAAATAGCAATTGAATGAGTTCTGTGTGTTTGTCACCAAGAAGCGATGGAAGCGATAGGGTGATGCCCTCTCTCTGGCAGAAGGCCTTAAGTGGTTGTCTCTGAGAGCTAAAGCTAATGCAGTCTAGCAGGATGTGGCCTATGCTTAACGTGGTGTTGCAGGTGTCGCAGTGAGGTGTTGTGTGTTGGTCATCCTCTAATCGGGGCTGTGTTAGTTTTGTGCAACCGGTTCTAAGTCTAGTGAGGATGACCTCTTTCTGTCGGTGAGACTGATTTGATGTGTCCCATGTGCCTATGGTTGGTTTTATTGAGTGGGCGTGGTTGGATTTGTGTTGTGTTGAGTTGTGTTGTGTCCATGTCTTCTGTTCGTGTTGGCGAATTCGATGTTGTAGGAGTGCTTTGCAATCGTCTACCGAATATTCCACGCTGGGGTGGGTGTTCGATGCTAAGGCTTGCTTTGCGAGCCGGTCTGCTTCTTCGTTACCTGGGATATTGGCGTGGCCCGAAATCCAGAGGAAGGAAACGTTCATGTTTACGTTATGGGCCACGATTTGTTGGATTCGATCAATGATGTGATGAGGACAGTCGTGGGTGTTGCTAATTGACTGTAGGACGGATTTGGAGTCTGAGCAAATCACTACGTTTCTGACTTTTCGCTTAATGATAATGAAAATAGCGGCCAGAATGGCCATTGCTTCAGCAGAGTAGATGGAGAAGTTATCCGGTAGACGTTTGGAAAGTCTGAGACCTGGTCCAGTGATGCCGATGCCTACCTTAGCCTCGTGTTTCGACCCATCCGTGAATATGAGTGATTTGTGATTGTTGTCATCGGCGAACTTGTGAAAGAGGCCTAGAATCTCCGCCGATGTGATAGTGGCTTTCTTCTCCGAGAGCAAGTACTCGACCTTTGGTTGACTGAAAGTCCAGAAGGGCCTAATGGACGGTCGAGCTGCAGTGGATGGCATTGCGAGGTTAAGATCTGGGAGAACCGTGGCAATTTGAATGCTATATGGTGGAAGTTTGCGCGCAAATCGGCTCTTGTCGTATCTGCCAGGCATGAAGCAGCGCTGTGCCGGATGATTTGGAATGGATTTGATTTTGATGTGGTAACGGCACAGGTGTTGTGTCCTCCTGTGGCGGAGTGATGGTGTGTTTGAGTCTACTAGAAGACTAGCTATCGGTGTAGCGCTAATGGCGCATGTGGCTGCTCTGATGCAACTGTTTTGGATGACTTCTAATTTTTTACTCTGACTTTCTGAAATTGTGGGAAAAACGATCCTGTTGTTTTCTATGATGGGTCGTATGATTGGTGTGTACAGTCGCAGAAATGTTTTTCTGTCTCCGCCCCAGTCTGTACCTGCAAGTGCACGTATTATGTTGACGCGCTTCGCTTCATGATATCGGTGATATGGGTGTTGAAACTGAGTTTTTCGTCTAAATTCACCCCTAGAAATTTGAAACTTTTCAACTGTTCGATGGCTTTGCCATCGACTTTAAGTAACGTTTTCGGTGTGGGACGGAGACGACTGTATGTGACAGTGGCCGATTTTTCTGCGGATAGGGTGAAGCCCCAAGTTTTGCACCACTTTGCAATGTTGTCTAGTCCTGCCTGAATGTTTTTTTTCAGCTTTAAGGAAGCATTGTGATGTTGTCCAGATTGCTATGTCGTCCGCGAAAAGTGAGTAGTGAAGTGAAGTGTTCCCGTGATCGGCAAGTATGTCGTTAATCATGATGATGAAGAGGCTCAGCGAAAGCATGCTCCCCTGAGCCAGGCCCTGCTCCTGAGTTGTGGTGTTTGATGTGACATTGCCGCATCGGACCCTAAGAGTCCTATCCCTGAGGAAGTTGAGAATGAAGTGCGCCAGGTGTCCGCGTAGGCCTATCTTATGGAGTTTGTGTGTCAGCGCTGACTTGTGTACTCGGTCGAAGGCGGCAGTGATGTCTAGGTAGGCAGCTATTGTTGTGCGTTTGATGTATAGACCACTTTTGATGTCATGCACTAACCTAATGAGATTGTCTGTAGTTGATTTTTGCAGTTGGAAGCCGCATTGAAATTCGTCGAGCAGGTCGTTGTGTTCCAGAAATTGCATCAATCGTGTGTTGACCATGCGTTCGACCAGCTTGCTAGCACAGCTAGTAAGTGAGATGGGTATATAGCCTTTTGGGGTGGAGTGATCTTTGTGCGGCTTTGGTAATGGTATGACTACGCTCTCCCGCCAGGATGCGGGAAACGTGTCGGTTTGGTACAGTTCATTTATGGCCGTTAGTAGATACGTTAGGGAGTTTTTGCTAAGACGTTTAAGAAACTGGTAATTAATGTCGTCCGGCCCAACCGACGTGTTTCCACACTTGCTGAGAGCAAGTTCTAATTCGTGCATAGTGAATGACTGATTGTAGATTTCTCTAATGTCAGAGCTAAAATTTGCCTTGGAGGCAAGTGCGTCCAGGACGCTTACTATAGTGGTGTCATAGTTGGTGTTGCCGGATACGCTGGCGTAGTGTAGTTTAAAGTGGTCTACGACTTGTTGTGGGTCAGTGATGTGCTGTCCATTCACCGTCACCTGGGGGAAAGGGCCTGGTGGTGGGGGAAAGGGCCTGGTTATAATAATGCGAATTAAACATTTATGATATTCTCACATTGAGAAGCGTACTGAAACTATTCTTGCAGTTAAGCCAACCAACATAAAATTGAATCACAATGTGGATACTAACGATTTTGTTAGTTTATAAGCAGAGGTCATCCAAGTGAGTGAAGTTTTCCTTCTAGACCTACAAGAAAGCGTGTCATCTTGTTATAAGCTCGAAAGGGAGCATGCCCCTCTAGCCCCAATGGAGAAGCATGTACTGATGCTGAGCTTACCCACCAGCTCTTGAGGATGGAAGCTCGAGAGCTGAATCTTTGCTTGGTATATTTTTATTTGATATGGCGGAAACAAAATATTTCAACATGCTGCTGCCGTGTCAAGATATATGCTGTCCGCATTGTCTGTGGCACCGCGGGTGGGGTCCAGAAATGACTTGCAATCCCAACAGCGGCTCACGCGCCCAGTAGTACCCCAGTGGAGGACTGTCGGTAGCGCGGGTTCCCCATCTCCCACAGGCCCCAACAGTGGGGAGGTTCGCCTTCAACGACATACAACGCAACGGAACAACTAACACATCCGAATAGGTGATCAATGTGTTCTCAAATTTTCCTAATCACATCCTGTTCGGTAGCGTCGCTGCGCATGTAGGCGGAGTATTTATATTCTATATATATTTATATTCTTTATATTCCTCAGTGGGTGGTCCGGTGGACCCTAGCTCCTCTTCTTTGGGTACATTGTTGAGCCGGGCTTTTTGGCCAACTTTAGCTGGGCACGAGTAATATGGCATGAGAGTGTGTTCACGGATGCGTGCGTCTCTGACGTATCTGGCGCACGGATGCGCGCGTCTCTGACGTATCTGGCGCACGGATGCGCGCGTCTCTGACGTATCTGGCGCACGGATGCGCGCGTCTCCGACGTATCTGGCGCACGGATGCGCGCGTCTCTGACGTATCTGGCGCACGGATGCGCGCGTCTCTGACGTATCTGGCGCACGGATGCGCGCGTCTCTGACGTATCTGGCGCACGGATGCGCGCGTCTCTGACGTATCTGGCGCACGGATGCGCGCGTCTCTGACGTATCTGGCGCACGGATGCGCGCGTCTCTGACGTATCTGGCGCACGGATGTTGCAGACCGATGTGGTGAACCTAGGCAGTCAGGAGGCTCAGCTAGGCTAGCCAGTCAGTCAGAGCTGGGTAGTGGAAAGTCGAGGAAGATGGTTCTATGGAAGGCCAATTCCATTGGTCGACAGATAGCAGTTGTAGAGACGTGCCAAGACAGAGCGTATATCGTTCAGGAATAATCTGAACGGCAATTCATCGAGGACCAAACGCACCAAGCGCCATTGAAACTCCAGGCAAACACGATCGCATTAGTAGAGTCTCGCAGACACGAAGACATGAATTTGCTGGGGGAACGTGAAGAACGAAGACGAGGCTGAAGTCAGCAATGCAGAATTTAATCTCTTTGTGTGGATGTCTGCACTGGCGGATCCGGGGACGGGGTGGGGGCAACGCAGACATGCGTACCCCTGAAGGGGACGACTTTTGCAGAAATCTTGAAATAAGATGACACTTTCTCGACATCTTAGGACATGGCAGTTCGTGACATAAACGGTGTCACAAACCCGACCCTGCTAGCTGTTCAAATCCGATAAGTAGTTCGAAACTGCATGATGTAAAACTAATGTGTCCCTTCATCAGCCAGACTTTCGTATCCGCCCCTGGGTACCGAGTATCTGCAAACCAAAAATGAACACTCACAACGATTCCTGAGCACTCAGAACAGCCATTAACCCTTTTTCAGTATTCTTCTGAAAGTATTTACTTTAGTCTACACCCAGAAATAAAGGTAGAATAGAATGCTGAGGACATGAGAAGCAACATCCGGTAACTGTTTGTCTCTCATAACAAACCATGTAAGGAAGTCAAACTATCCTGTTTGAGCCTTTGCATTGTTCAGCGCAGGTTGTCATGTCAAGATATGACAGACAATATATCTACGTCACTCCAGCCAAGAGCCCGTAGCACGCTGAGTGCATTACTTAGGTCACTGGTGCAGGATAGTAACTATGTCCTCCTTTAGAAGGTTGGAATCGAGTAGGAGGGCATGAATTATAACAACATAAGCTTGGTATAACATATCTGATGCATTATAGTAATATATGCTTCTTACTTTGATTGTTTCCTTCAACGAAGAGGAACAGGAGCTACTTAATAAAATGTAAATTTAATCCTAATCGTCCAATAATCCAAGGTTCTCCGGCAAGAATACATCTATGAAAGGCGTTATGACGAGCATGAGGTCATTCGTATATGTCAGGTAAGCATATCTTTATGTTGACCCATTAAATACATAACCAAAGGTAGCTTAACCTAACTTGACCCAACCTAAGGCAATAAATTCATGACCACCATAAAAATGTCTTTTTCATGGATGGACTCTTGCCAGAAATGTTTTCCGATTGCAGAATGATACGAATTGAACTCGTCTAACACTAACTTGGCACTTTTTACCGAATATGGCAGACGATGCTGAGCCACCCCGGTAGCTCAGTTGGTTAGAGAGCGCTGGTCTGCACTGGTCTCCCCTGTCCTGAAAACACAGGGTGCGAGTCGCTTCGCGCGCTCGCATTTATCCCCCGGCCGGGAGTGTCAGTTGGCAGCTGGCCCGATGAGACCGGGGACCAGCTACCGGGCGGCCGTGTTGGTGCATTGGCGGCACGTTAAACTTTCGGTCTAAATTCTGCCGTTGAACTGGAGCTCATGGATCGGGTGGTGGGGGCAGGGTTCACGCAACAAGCTATGCTTAGCAATTGAACCCCAGTTCCTAAAGCTACCCAGCAACAACACGGATATTTTTTTTTGCCATATAAAATATTGTCATATCTTGACATGGTAACCTGTGATAAATACAAAGACATGCAGACTCAAACGGGATTGTTTGAATTCCTTACATGGCTTGACTAACCTATTTGCATTAATACAATGAGACCAGTGAGCAACAATCGGCATTGATGGGAGTCATGGGCGAATAATGCAAAACATCAAGTAGTCACATACAGAGCTACGGAAGGAAAATAGGCGTATGTATATGTTAAAGGGGTTCGTTGCATCACTCCCGTCGCTACCCCACCGTGCATATGTCAGCATATTGATTTGTGATGAACTCCCTCGTTTCTTGATCTAATCCTCAGTACGACACTGAGCGCTCTGCAAAAGCACGAAGTTATGTGACCTTGGCTACAGTCGTTTTCTGTTTAAAGAAATAGGGTCAGAGACCTGAACCATTGATGTTGGAGGTCGAGATTCACACTCTGTTGTCGGCAAACACAGCCTTCCCAGTGTCAAATACCCTTTGCGGTGTTTTGAGCAGACCGCCCACAACAGGGACAGTCCCTGGGACTGGGACAGCACGAGAACGGTCGTGTGGTGACGTCACGACAGTCGACCCGCCCCGTTGGCTCGGTCTGGCGGCGTCACCAAGGCCGGTAACCTTCCTTCCTAAAGCAGAGTAAGCGTGATGCGGCACAGTGGTCGCGAAGTCCGGTAACCTTTCTTCTAAAGCAAAGTACACGTGATGCGGCACAGTGTGACCTGAATTGGGCCAACGAAGCTTTTCATCACACTTTAATTTGGCCAGCAGAAGTGCAGGATAGAGATCATGTTGGTGAACCCGATGCCACAGGCGCTGGTCGATCAGTCAATTCTGCAGCACGGCGAACACTCCCCAGTTACTGCCACCTCCTGGGTATGCTCAATTGTGTTAAATTTAACTTCTTCCCGGGGCCAGACTTCAATCAAGGCCTCCCACACTCGAAGAATGTGGCCAGCCGACTACTGCGGTGCCAAGGTGATTGACTCGGGAGACTTCGCTACATTCCTGATACTCAGTGTCTCGAGCAGTCGCAAGCATTTTGAAACGGCCACTTCTGGCTAAAGTGGTGCATCTGTTGCTTCAGGGAGGGGGAGGGCACTTGAAAGACGCTCGCTCAGCCTCATGGGAACTTGTCAGTGAAGAGGATAAGCCGTCTCGTTCGATGCCGTCCGCATCACTGGCAATAGTCAGAGGATATGCTACTGGCATTAGTTGTTCCAAGATGTTGTTTTCAGTATTAATGTCCCAGATCCGCAGCTGGTGCTGGCAAACAGAAGTACAATGATCATCACTCGGCTGTTCTGGCGGGCCGAATCGGCCGTATCAACGCATTTGACACAATAGTCTCATTCGGTCTGAAACACCGACCTGAGGCTATTTGGCTTCAAAATAGCATAATTGCATAGTAATATTCCTCTTGGCACTCCAGCCCTAACGCGTACACAGTGATCCCGCCAGCCAATACGCCATTTACCTATACCGCTACACCTAACTGCCCCCGTCTATATACACCAAACTGCCTAACGCTACATACCGCTACACCTAACTGCCACCGCAACCCTCAGGTAATGATCTTAGTAGCGCGTTCAGCAGACTCTAAGCATCTCCCAGTCTCCCGGATGAGCCAGCACGGCGCCAGCAACAGCTTCGGCGACACGGCCGCTGCAGATCACGTGACCAGCTCCGGCGACACGGCCGCTGCAGGTCACGTGACCAGCTCCGGCAGCACCCTCGGCGACACGGCCGCTGCAGGTCACGTGACCAGCTCCGGCAGCACCCTCGGCGACACGGCCGCTGCAGGTCACGTGACCAGCTCCGGCAACACCCTCGGCGACACGGCCGCTGCAGGTCACGTGACCAGCCCCGGGGACACGGCCGCTGCAGGTCACGTGACGAGCGCCGGCACGCGCCCTCGGCGACACGGCCGCTGCAGGTCACGTGACCAGCTCCGGGGACACGGCCGCTGCAGGTCACGTGACCGGCGCCGGCACGCGCCCAGACGTCTCCGTCGCTGGTTGGGCCGACGGCGGGTTAACGTCGGCTCGGTAATCGGACAAGATTAGCGGCCGCCGCGTTGCTAGGAGACAGCGCGGCAGCGGCCATGTTGGCTGCGGCCGGTGCGGTTTTTGCGGGGCGGAGATCGCGCCGGCGCGGCCAGGATCGTGTGGAGCCAGAAATAACAGTTGAATCATTTTAGGTCGCATGATGCTCCCACAACAAACCACTTTCTCGAAACACCAAGAACGTCGATATGAATTGGCGTTCCGGGTACCAGCTAAGTGCGAAAAAACTATGACAAACGATTTTCCCAATGCTATTCTGGTATATTATTTTATTACTTTTGTTACACCACGCTCAGCGAACTCCCATTTTCACAATAGAATGACGTTAGATGTTCCAGAAGGGTGGACATGTTTCATCCGATTCACTCAGTGCTGAAGACGGGAAATATTTAACATCAAAATCCCGTGATAGCTACCATTAATGTATTTGTGCACGAATGCCCGGTAACAATTGATTTCATTATTTGGGCTTAAGGGGCCCGGCAACAATATCCAATGCGGCGTCACATTACGTCATCGAGTAATGCTGTACGAACGTCATACCAGCAAGGCTATCACAACATATAAAACATCACTGTCGAAGAACTCAACTGGCACATGCGTTAATCGCAGAACTCACGTTACCTCGTGACTATTGATCACTTGAGGCCACCTGGCGCACCCAACAAGAACCACAGATTCCTAGCTTCGGCCGCCCGAACGCGCACCAGCCGCTTCTTGTCGTCCAGACAGTCGGCGATCTCCCTGAGCACCTGCTGCTTGAGCGGCATGAGCAGGACAGGCTTCAGGCGCGACAGCCTGCCCAGACAGAGCAGCGCCTCGGCCCTGGTGGTCAGGTGCGCCGCGCTCGCCGCCGTGCGCAGCAGGCGCGGCACGAACGTCATGAGGTGCGGCTCGAGCACGGCCGGCGAGTCGGCCGCCGCGCCGCCCAGCACCTGCAGACAGGTGGCGCTGAGCGGCGGGTCGTCGGCCAGCTCGTCCAGCGCGGCCACCAGCAGCGGCAGCAGCCGCTCCAGCTGGCCGGACACCACGCTGGCCGGCAGCGCCGCCAGCTGCTGGCCGAGCGCGCGCAGGTGGTGCCGCCTGGCGGCCGGCGACGCGCCGTCGGCGAAGCCGCGCGCCAGCCGCTCGCAGGTGACCGTGAACAGCCACTGGCGGTGCAGCAGTCGCACCGTGCAGTGGTTGGCCAGCGTCAACAGGTCGTCGGCGGCCAGCAGGTCGTCGAAGGCGGCGGCGGCGGCGGCGGCGGCGGCACCCTCCGTCGACAGCCAGTCAACCAGCCGGTCGACGAAGTAGGCCGCCTGCGAGTGGCCGCGCAGCACGAGGCCCTTGGCGACGGCCGCCCACAGCGCCACCACCGGCGGCCGCTCAGACTCCGGCTCGGCGCAGTTGTCGAACAGGAACTCCATCTGGTTGGTGAGCGTCTTCAGCAGGTGGTCCGTCTCGGTGGGCGCGCGCTTGTTGACGATCACCGCCAGAGTTTTGCCGGCGCGCGCCGCCGTGAGCGTGTGGCGCTTCTTGAGGGCGAGCTTGACAAGCAGCACGGCCAGCATGTCCTGGCGCGGCACGGCGACGGTCGGCCGCGCGGCAGCCAGCAGGGCCGCCAGCAGTGCCGTCAGCTGCGTGTGCTGCCACGGCGACTGGTGCAGCAGCGGCTGCACGCCGCGCCAGCGCTCCGCCAGCGCGCCCAGCAGCGGCTCGCCCTCGCCCTGCAAGAACAGGTCGACGGCCGAGAACAGCAGCTGCTCCTGGCGCCGTGCGTCCAGATGTCGCGTCAGGGCGGCCAGCAGCTGGCCGCCGGCCGTCACCACGTGCGACTGGTGCAGCACCACTCGACTGTCGACGTCCGGCGCCGGCTGCATCGGGTCGAACGCAATCTCACGCGCCGCCGCGCAGAACAGCTCGAGGATCTTCTCCGGCAACCGCAGCTCGGCCAGCAGGTATTCGGCCACCGCCGGCGCGGCCGCCGTCCGGTCCACCACGGCGGTCAGTGCGGCCAGCGTCCGCACGGAGGCGCTGGCGTCGGCGCGACTGACGCGCACCAGCCGCACCAGCAGCAGAGGCGCCGCGACCCGCACGGCGCCCACCTCCGTCACGGCCGCCGTCACAGCCGTCAGCTGACGGTCCGTCACGGCGGCTTCGTCGTCGCCGTTGAGCCGCTCCAGCAGCGGGCGCACGAACGCGTCCGTGACGGCGGTCGGGTGGCGCGCGGCGGCGGCAGCCACGCCGCAGACCGCCGCCGAGCGCACGGCCGCCTCCTCCCCCGTGGCCAGCGTGACGAGGTGCTGAGCCAGCGGCGCCGCCTCTGAGTCGCCCACCAGCCACGGGCACGCCTCGAGGGCGGTCAGAGCGGCCGCCTGCAGCGCCGGCGCCGGCTCGGACAGCGCCGCCAGCAGCACGGCGGCCAGTCGCGGCCGGAGCGGCGTCACGGGCGGCGACCGCTCGCCGCCACCGTCGGCCAGCAGCCGCGACAGCGCCGCCACCGTGTCGATCCGCTCAGCGGACGTCTGGCCGCCGGCCTCCAGCTGCTCGAGCAGCGCCGGCACGGCCGTGGCCATCACCAGGTCGCGCTCGCCGGCGCAGAGGGCGGCCATCAGCGCGGCGCCGGCGGCCAGCAGTCGGTCGCCGCCGCGCTGTGACGCGTGGTGCATGCACTCGGCCAGCAGCGGCCGCGTCCACTGGTCGGCCTGGCCGGCCACGGCGGCCGACACGGCCGACACCAGGCCGAGCGCGGCCGCCTGCACGTCCGCCCGGTGCGGCGCCAGCGCCTCCCGCGCCAGCGCCAGCCGCAGCGGCGTCAGGTGCGGCGCCAGCTCGACGCCAGTATAGGTGCGGCAGCACAGGCGCATCAGCGCCAGCGCGTCCAGCTTGGCCTGCGTCAGGTCCGACGCCAGCTTCTCCAGAGCCAGCGGCACGCAGAAGGCGGCCCACTGGCCGGTGCATGACAGGCAGTCGGCCAGCGCGTCGGCCAGCATCTGCCGCGTCACGCCCAGCCCGCCGTCCTCGGGCGGCGAGAAGTCCACCGGGAAGTAGCAGGCCAGCAGCTCGAACAGGTCCTCGGCGAGCGGATCGAGCGCCACTTCCGCCGCCAGGCGGCGCACCGTGGAGAACACGACCAGCAGGTTGCGCGGGTCCTTCTCGCCCTCCATCGACTGGATGCAGCCGAGCACCAGGTCTGAGCCGAGCGCGCGCACGTCGGCGGCACGCGCCTCCAGCACGTGGTGCAGCGCCGAGAACACGTGGCGCCGCTGCGCCAGCACCAGACTCTGCGCGTGCACCTCCTTGTAGAGGCTCTGCACCAGCTGGCGCAGCGGCTCGTCGGCCAGCTGGCGGAACCGCACGGCGACGTCGATGCCGGCGAGCGCGGCCGGCACCACCACGAAGTGGTCGCGCACGCGGTCACAGTAGAACGACGCGACGAACGCCGCCTCCTGGGCGTCCAGCAAGTCTGCAGGCAGGCCGGCCAGCACGTCCGACAGCAGCTGGACGCCCCTCGCACGGGTCTTGGGCTCAGTGTTGACGAGCAGTGGCTCAAGAGCCTCGGCAACGGCCAGCACCGTGCACTCTCCGCCCACCACGGCCGAGGCAACGGCTGTGGCACCGTCCTCCGACTCTAGCCGCGCCAATAGGGCCAATTTTTGGTCAGTCTTGGCGGTGGCGGGCATCACATCCCCACTGGCTTTGGCATCCATGGCTGACTCAGCCGCACAACTGGTCGTTGTGTGGATATGGTGAAATTCACCGAAATGTGCTGCTGAAATTAAACACATTATTAATGCAAAGGCATATAACATTACTGTACAATGTTATACATAGCATTGTGTTTGTCTATCTTGCAATGTCTATGTGACAAGATAAGCACAAGATAGCATTGTGCTTATCTTGTCTCACCAATTAATGTGCCAACATATTTCCGTAATTGTAATGAGCATAAGCAACATCGGTAGAAAACGTATGACGGAACATACCACAAAGTCTCACACTAAACATATCTGAAATATCCTGACATAAATTTCCATTTCTGTCTCAGGTCAACATGGGAGTTCTTCTGGAGCTACACTTCTGTAGAACACAAGCAACCATATGTGCTATAACAATATGAAGCCTATCAACCCACATTAGCCAGCTAACAGCCAACTAATCAGCTGACTGAAGTATGGAATTTATTTGGCACATCTTAAGGAATCTGTAGTCATCATGAATGTCACCACAACACCACATTAAGCACAGGCCACATCCTGCTAAACTGCACCAGCTTTGGTGCTCAAAGACAACCACTTCACTCCTTCTGTGAAGAGAGAGAGAGAGAGAGAGAGAGAGAGAGACGGGTTGGTTGGTTATTGATTTTTACGACACATCGATCGTCGAGTCATGCAGCGTCGCCAATCTCTCACGCCGATTGGTCGCGGGCGAAGAGTAGAGACAGGTGAGACTCGAACCCACAACCTTTCGATTGTGAGACAAGCAACTTGCCCCTAGGCTACTCATCCCCAGGGGGACGGGGCGGGACGGGGACGAGGACGGGGACGGGACGGGGACGGGGACGGGGACGGGGACGGGGACGGGGACGGGGACGGGGACGGGGACGGGGACGGGGACGGGGACGGGGACGGGGACGGGGACTGGGACAGGGACGGGGACGGGGATAGGGACAGGATGGAGCTGAAGAGAAACATATATTCATAGTCAACAATTATTTTTTGTTGTCATTGAATATTATTTAAATCAATTTGAAATCCTTCTTGGTGAAATGACTACTTAATTGATATATGTACATCAACTCAAATTGCTTATATCCTAAAAATGACAAATTTGCAGGTTAGGGTAGCTTCTGGTTGATTGGGATTGATTTCTCCAATGTTCAAGAATGTGCTGAACATCATGTAACCAAATATTCTTTTCTGCAAATGTATACTTTTCAGTTGGGAGGCAAAATGACATCCAAAATGGGACTTGGAGTTGGGTAGCATAGCATAAAATGTAATGTTCAAAAGAAGAAAAAATGGTGCAATATAATCTATCCTAATCCAGCAAAACTTTCCATTAGGAGTGCTGGCCTGCTCTGGTCTCCCCTGTCCTGGTGACACCAGGCTTGAGTCACTTTGCAGGCTTGCATTTAGCCCCCAGCTGGGAGGGTCAGTTGGCAGCTGTCCCCATAAGACTGGGGACAAGCTATTGGGTGGCTGTGTTGGTGCATTGATGGCATGCTTAACCTTCAGTCAAAATTATACTGTTGAACTGGATTCATAGATTGGGTGCTGGGGCCAGGGTTCACACAAGCTCTGGTTAGCAATAGGAGCCTGGTTCCCAAAGCCATCCCATCAAAGAACTGAGATTATCATTTCTTTATTGAAGAATCAATTTTTTAATGGAAAATTTGCCTTTTAAATGGAAACATTTCTTCAGATATAAATAAATGTCCAATAAAAACCTAACCTAACCTAATATACTCTAAGCTAACCTACACTGTCCTTGAAGAAGAAAAAAAATATAAAAAATTCCAAGCTTGACATTTTTTTTCTAACTTGGAACAAAACCCTAGCCTAACCTAACATAACCAAACCTAACCCATTTGTGTGCTTCACGGAGGTAAAAGGTATACAATACTTGTCTTGTTGTTACCTTAAACTGGAAGAATACCTTGAAAAGTTACTATTACACCTGCAAAAATGAATATCAAATTAATTCAAATGATATCAGAAAGCATTACAAAATATTTTGGACAACAAATATATCAATGCATAATGAGGCTCATTAAATATATTTACATTCTAAATTGGCCAGGCTAGGCTAAGGTTAGTTATGTTACATTAATTTAGCATTTTTGTACTTACTACTGATTTCCATCTCCCCTTTTGGTGTTATTTTGCTTGTAAAATGAAAAGCAAGTGCTTGCAAAGAAAATGAATGGTCACATTGTTTTTATGACATCCATAAATGCTGCACTAGAGAATTATAAAGCTCATGAGATACCTTGAAGCACAATTTGTCCTATTTGTATTCAAGCATGTGAAGTCAAAACCTCAGTGTGTAATCCCCACACAATTGTGTGCAGTGCATCACATGGTAACTCATTTGCAAAGAGCACCACTCAACCTCCAAGTGAGGAAAATGAAAGCATAATTATTTGTAGAGGATCTGGATGGCAAAAATTCAGAGCTATCAATTTTTTGTAACCCTAGCATGGACACACCTGCATCCAGTGTTGGATGCTATTTTAAGGCAAGAGCATGATACATTAACTTTGAAATCATAAGCCCCCTTTGGATGTTGATCAATGTGCTTCTATTTGGCACAATAAATCATCAGTGCAAGGTATTGGTTCCACAAAATCATCAGTTTTCATGTCGAAAATCATGAAATTGCTGTTGTTTCGCTCACAAAATAACCCATACTTTATTGGAATTGAATAACACCTGTCGCACTAAAATGATGGGATTTTAGAACATCACGTACTACATTTGTCTGCAATCCAAATGTATCCAAGTGAGATAAGCACAAATTACAGTTTAAAAATTTGACTAACTGTGATACCTACAGCAATAGACACCAGTCCCTTGCAAGAGGCGGTGTCACGGCTTTCGCAAAGCATCTTTGTAACATGTGCGCCGGGTCAACGCCGAACACTGCAGGTGAGTCCTTTGGTAATTTTCCCCTTAGTTGGTAAACTTCTGACCCATTATACATAGTTCTTGGCAGTTGTTCAATATTCTACTTTGTGATGATATATACATTGAAACATGTGCTCAAATTTTCTTGCGATGCATGAGAAAATGTGAAAAGCTCTCTGTTCTTCGTACACAATTTTACATGCTTTCCTTTTTCCTCCTACACGTGTAACACAAATGGTAGCCCCACACATTTACGATTCCTACGTGTTAAAGACAAATAAGCCATCAGGGGTAGCGTTGGTACAGGGACAAACCGGCTCTTTGGGACCTACAGGTCGAACACCAAACATAAGGGCTCTGAGCATCGCTCTTTGTGTATTCCTGTGACACAATTTTGATATTTCTGAGTTTTGAATTTCATTGGTTTTATCAGCAAAACTAACTATCCGTATAGGTGCTATTTGGAAATAAACCACAATATAAGTGTCTAGGCTACGCACCTAATAGCAAGAAATGGATTTCCTTGGATTAGGGTTTGGAGATGTGAAAAGGATGAATAAAAGACAGGTGAGTGCATTTGGATAATTTACCTTTGAAGTCCATCATCGTAATGTTGACTAGATTCAGACCTGCATGTGAAGACTAAAGTCATATAGTCATCAATTGTTAAGGCTTAATAAGAGCCACATAGGCCATCTGGGTCAAGCATATCTAGAAAAGGTACCAGAAAAGTGCATACATGCTCACACTTCAATCAATCCATTATCTCAAGTTCCAAAGGAACTATATATTCCAGTTTATCTAGCACCATTCACCAATATTGCATGTCACACCACAACAATTTGAAACTCCTTCAATCATGCCCCATTGTGCTACCAAAGCCAATCTCATCAGTATCATACCTGAAGGTCAGTGCTGAATCCACTGCTAGGTTCACAATATATATCAGTATAATATATAATATCAGTATAATATATTTCTTTAGTAACAGTAGTAGAGTAGATAAATTTGTTTTAAGAGGGGTTTTGGTTTTTTTTCAGGATTTGTTTAAATACAATGTTTATGAACATGATTTGGAAGATGTGACCATTCATTTTCTCTGGAAATGCTTCTTTTTCAATTTCAACAATGACTTCATAGTCATGTCAGTACTGTGTGATGATGTCATAGGTTCAGCACTGAGGCTTCAATTGGCTAATGCTGCAAGTGGTTCACATACCTTAATGAGTTCACTCTGCTGCAACCTGCAGGCTTTGGCACATTTAGGACAGACAACTCTGGTCGCAAGAACCAGAGCACATACTGAGCATATGTGGAAGTTACTGATTGATTATATTAATCAGTCAGTTTCTGCTGCATCCTGTCTTTCCTCAAGACCTCCAACAAACACTATGAGAATTAATAATTAAATAAGAAAACCTAACCTAACCTAATCTAACATAATATAATCTACTCTCATCAAAACTAATATGAACCTATATATTTTAATTTAAAAACAACTGCACTGTTTATTGTGACATCACCTATAAGTCACTGTGCAAAAACATGCAGTGTTCAATTTCTTTTGGCAGTGTTGTGGAATGATGGTGGCATCCTATTTATGTGGCAGAGGCAGAAATTAAGCATTTTTTTCAGGTAAATTAGTGTTGAATCAAGTATGTGAAGTGCTAAATTTTCCTTTAGTCACATCTGAGAAGTGTCAGGTTAGGGATGGATAAATTATGGCACAAAGAACAGTAGTGTATGGCACATTATGGAAGTTATCTTTATGATAAACCAAAAAATAAGCATTTCCAGAGAAAACAAGTGGTATCTTTAGAATCATGTTCACAAGCATGATATTCCAAAGAAAAAAATTCCCAAAACACCTTCTGACAAAAGTACAGTATAATATACCCTGCATAGCTATTTTAATAGTCAATTTATCATGATAAAAATGTTTTACAGACTTCATCCACACCCACCCAATGGGCCCTATACAGTGCACACCCACTTCACATAGATATGACCCATCCACCACCCCTAGAACTTAAAAATAAGATTTTGCAACCTAAGGTAGGTAGTTGCCCACCCTATCTTTAAATGTATTCACTCACAGACCTAGCAACATCAACAAGCAGGCTATTGCACTGATCAATTATTTGACTGAATTGATGATTTCCATGTGATAGAAGGGCATCATTCAGATTGACCTGATCTAGCCCTTTAATAATTTTATGCATTTCAATCATGTCACCCCTTAATCTCCTATACATGATTCAGTACATATCTCATGCCACAAGTATTTCTCAATATTGTAAGTTATATGTTGCACAAATGAGTCTGGTGGCTTTTTGCTACACTCTTTCTAACATCTATATCTTTTTCTAGGTAGAGGCTCCATGCTTGTACACAATATTCCAAGTGGGGTTGTACATATGCAAAGTACAGTTTTTGCTTGAATTCCTTGTTCTTATATCTCACATGTATATTGATGATAACTGGTACTTACTTGGCATCTACATCAACCTCCCACACCCACCACCAAGAAGTCAATGAATTGATACCTGTTGCTCTGGTACACCAGGCTGACTGGTTGTAGCCAATCAGCTTCACTGCTTGAACAAGTAATTTGTGAATTGAATAAACCTGTTGGTAATTCCATCAATGAATGCAAATCATTATCTCACTTCAGGGGCAGATACACAGGAAGGAGAAAGTGGGAGCAAGTTTGCCCATCTCCTATAGAAAGGCGACTCCTCTCTGATCAGGAATGGCATCCCTTCAGGAAGGCTAGAGTGCACTCCCCCTCTCACTCAACATATTTTTCAGTCAAAGGTGCCCTTCCAAGAAAATGTGCCCACACATGAAAATCACTGGATCTGAACCTGCATCACTAACCCCAATGCTCAGTCGTGACCCAAAACATGAATGAAAAGTTCAGAGCACAGCCTATCTCTTAATTTTCCCAAAGGATTGGACATATATTTTCTTGAGCAATGCAGCCAGAGCTGTCAGCAGCTTGACAGCCTCATTCTTAATAAGTAATCTCAACATTCTTACTGACCATGGCTCCTCACCCACATTCTTCACCAGTACACAAACACAATTGTTTGCGGAGAGTGGACCGCTTTGCTCATAATTTGAGTGATATCACCAACAGCTGACTGGCAGGCAGCTAACAGTGACTTAGTTATCTTGTTGATATAAAGCAAGTGTGAGGGGTAATACAAGGTCTCCAGATTACCCTACCTACCTATGTATGGTAATCTTCAGGTAGCTAAAGCCCCTAACACTTTATACCAACAGAGTATCTAAGTCATCATCAGCCAACTGCCAGTCAGCTGTTGATGATGTTACTCAAATGTATTCAGAAATGCCTCCAGACAGGTGCACTGGACATTACCAAGAGCTGACAGTCAGTTGACTGTGACTTAGATACTTTGTTGATGAAAGTAAATGTGAGGGGTAATACTTGAAGATTACCCTTAGGAAGGTCAGTTAGGCTAGGTTAAGCCTTTCTCCTAAGTTGGATTTTAAAAAAAAGTTCGATAATTTAAAGAATATATAAATGTAAATAGAATATATTTGATAATAAATAAAAAGAAAACCTGCAAAACAGACAAAAAACTCACCTAGCCAAACATATAATACATACATAGCTTACCCAAGTCTAACCTAACAAGTCATATATACTGTTGTAAGGTCATGCTTATTCCAACCAACATAAGTACAAAGTCGGTCCAGTATGCAAATAAGTAAAAAAAAGGGGTGACAATTTAGACAGGGGTGGACTTCACATGAGTGCATAATTAATGTGAGGTTAGTCTGGAAACTAAGGATTTGTGATGAAGTGGTGTTGAAAATCTTGTTAATACATATGATAATCTACAGGCATGAATGCTTCTTCAACTTACCTCATCAGAACTATGCCCTAAGCATGCTGCACAGTGTTGCCATTTGTCTGTTTGTTTGCATGTTTGTGTATTGCTTGGTTTGCTATGCACCTTATGTGCATCTACTGCTTATGGTCCCACCCACACTGCTTTGCTGGTGTTGCCATTTGAAAATCACTCTTTGCATCCACACTGACAGAGTGCTTCTGGTAAATATAGTGTGGTTTGATGTGTGCTATTTGAGATAGTATAGAAATGTGCTATGTTGGGAAATACTACTTTGTTTTTTTTTGTCACAATCATGTGTATGTATGCATTGTATTTAATGCCTGTGGAACTGATATTATGTGGCATCATTGTTCCTTAACATGAATGCTTGAGCCTTGTAAGTCATTTTGGTATTATTGATATGACATGTACAATCATTCAAGATACAACATGTTCAGAATCAGTCAAAGTGATGTCAACATGTAATTTGATAACTAGGTTGCAATATTATGCACCAATGTTCAAAATATGCTGATTAAGCACTTCACAATATTACAAGTGTGCACTTTGTACAGGCAATGTAGCTTGTGTGGTTCCTGACAGGATTGTCAGGCCAGCAGGTGTGATGTATTCCTGCTGCTTCTCATTGTTAATGTAGGTCAATGCAAGATGTGGCCGTAACCATGTTTGTTTCTTCCAGCTGTACTACCAGGTGCTGAACTTTGGCATGATAGTCAGCTCTGCCCTGATGATATGGAAGGGTCTCATGGTGGTCACTGGCAGTGAGAGCCCCATTGTCGTTGTACTCAGGTAGGTCTATTAGAAGAGTGCATTGGAAAGTTTTTAGCATATTCAATGGGTAAATACTGGCCAGTAATTAGGTACTAATTCATTTAAATTACTGATGATTGGCAAGTGTCAACTAATTTTTGTGGCACCTTGTTAGCTCAGTTTCATTAAGGTCACCCATGTTGCATGTTATGGTCCTGTTTACCTGCAACTGCATGTCTATATATATATCCAGGACATTCTGAATATTTGGAGCCAAATAATCCATGCATACTCACCTATGTGTATGTATTGAGTTGCAGTGTGCAGTGCAATAGTTGCTTAATGAACTGGACACACTCTGGGTAAAACAAAAACAAATTATCCAGTTCTTCTACCTTTATTGACAGGCTTTCTAGATGGCAATGCACTAAATGAGACAAAACATAAAATCCAGCTAACATATCAGTCACATGATAAATTCCGAGGGTGGCCTGCTGTCAGTGGCAGGAGGAAACAGCGACATAGACTGGATGAGAGAAAACCGACAACAATACACTCACCACACAAAATCACACCTGAACAGCTAACTAGGTTGAGATTGGTGTTCGTGACTGTTTCTGGTATCCTCTGGCATGGGCTCAGTTTAAACTTCTCGACACCCTGGCTGAACGAAGGGTTGTTTATCGTGATTTCGATCGCCTCCCTTACCACACGGCGTTTGAACTGTTTTTCTACAGCTAGTATGGTCGCCTGGGAAAACCTAAATCTTGTCAGCACGTTCCTGAGCCAGTGCTTGGCTTGTGGCGAATTGTCACCATGTCCATATTTGAGAATTGCCGTGTGTTCATTTAGGCGGCTGCGTTATGGTCGGCCGGTTTCTCTAACATGGGAAGCGCCGCACTGGCAAGAAGTTACGTATGCAACTCCTTCACAGTCCCGTGTCGGAATTTGGTCATTGGACCGCGAAAGTTGGCTCCTCTGTGGGGGTTCGGAGCCGTGGGTAACACGTATGTTACGCTTAGCCAGCGTGCGATTTATCCGCTCGCAACTCCCTTTGTGCAGGGGGCGACAATATTCATAGGTTTCTTTTTGGGGGAAGCAGGTAGTCAGGGTGTGGGACTAGGCTACTGGACTGCAGGGTTAGACTGCCGGACTGTAGTGACAAATAATAGTGTTCTGCCAAAGAAATGAAGAAATCAGCACTATTACGGAGTACAGTCCTACTGGGTATTCAAGTTTGATTATGTGTGGTGAGCATATTATTTTCAGTTTCTTCTCATCCAGTCTGCATTGCTGTTTCTTGCAATCACTGACGGTGGACCACCTTCGTTATCTGGGAGACCAACTTGCTAGCTGGATTTTATGTGTTGTCTCACTTAGTTCATTGTCCTATAGAATACCTGCCAATATAGTGCCTGGGTGCAATGTAGTACGAAGTACCTGCTGACATATTTTTGATTTTACCCAGAGTAGTTCCGATTTATTAAGCATTTTGATTGTTTTAGTTGAAGCGCCCTTAAACTCAAATAACTAAGTATTTTGATCTTTGACATAAGCCTGGTCATATGCGCTTCCATTCCTGGTTATATCATTGTTTATAAATGTGCTTCCACAACTAGTATTGATGTGATCAGCTCATTGTGAAGGAGTTTTCCGTGGAGAGTTCTGCTGATCCGATCTTGCCCCACCAGTGGGAGCATGGAGCCAGCGTTCTACCGAGGCGACCTGCTCTTCCTCACCAACTATCAGGAGGAGCCGATCAGGGCCGGCGAGATTGTCGTCTTCAAGGTGGAGGGTCGCGATATTCCGATCGTTCACCGGGTACTCAAACTACACGAACGGTGAGCACACAATCGGGAGCGCTGTTGCTATTTGTGCTCCACAAACCTCGTGTAAGGGGCACTTTGGAGTGGCTACCCAGCGGGGGTGGAAAAAATAGCGCATACATAGTGTTGCACTTATTTTGTTACTATTATGCATAATTTAGAATTTATGCTTGCAAGCAATGGGACGTGAAGCATCCACGAATTCTGCAGATTGGTTTCTTGTTTAATACAACGAAGAATGGCTCTTAAGTGCTCCTGGGTTTTAGACATTGCGTGAGACGATATGTACGACCCTCAATATACCAGGAGGTGCTGGGTTTACATCAAAAGTAGCGTTAGGGATTATACTATTGATGAGGAGATATAAGGGATTGGTTTCTTAGCATAAATATATGTTGCAAATTGTACTTTTCCTTCGTTATGCAAGAATCGTATATTCCGCACCAAAAATTAACATAAAAATACAACTTTGTAATGGGGTAACCGGAGGGTGCCTAATGCGATGATCGTTCCATATTACACATGCATTCGGGAACGCCTTACATAGTGTTGTGAATTAGATCAGTCGTTGAGTACAGGAGACAACGAAAGATGAAGCCGGGTACCTTGTGTTTATTGTATGAAGGAAATCCAATGGTGATATAAAGTACCAAAACACAATAGTTAGAAGGTGCTCTTTTGCTTTGTCCTTGCAAGCGTTGAATACTATATGCATTTTAGCTCAAACTATCTCCGACGCCAGTTACTGATGGTTTGCACTACAGACCCAAACGAAGGGTGCTTTAGAATGAGGACTACACTGTCCGTGATACATTGTTGCCCATTGATTACTAGCGATGGCGAAGCCCGATCGAGTCCACCCATTGCCTTCCCTGTGGTATCTCGGGTGGTCTGAGCGATACGGTCTGGCCAGACTCGTGTTTTTGAAATGTGACCAGCCGTTTTGTCACAGCGTTTGAAGTCTTGATCCCTTCACTCGTATTTAGATATCGCCTTTTAATATTGATTTTGGCTTGGTTTGGTTTGGTTTGTTTGACCCAAATATTGTCGTCGAAGTGTCGAATGTTGTTTGTTTAAGTAAGAGTTGAGTGAGTATGATGGACGGTAGTCGGTGGCGACCCATCCGTCTCTGACTTCGGGGCGGCCGCCGGTCATTAACTATTCTTGTAGTCGGGTTCCTCAAATTTGAACGCTCTGTGCCATATTATCAATAAAGTACCTATTCCTGAAATGCCTGCACCACTGCGATAATTTCACGCAATAAGATGCGTGTCTTCGAGGGCTGGCAAGAGCACACAGTTGCGGTGTGTCCATAAGTTCCCTAGCTAAATGGCCAATGCAATCGATGCATCCTAAAGACCCCCCCCGGAAGTAACCTTCCGCAGTTTGGGTTCAGTTCATGTGGCTGCAACGGGGGAGCCCCATAGCCGCCTCTTGCCAGTTGTGCTGTGCGAAGGTAAACCGCACAAAACCATTCCCGTATTGCGTTCTGTCCGTCCAGTATCATGGCTGGGAACACGGTTTTGTCCAGCGTTTTTTTTTTTTTTTGGCAATCGAGAACATAATCCTCTCCGGATAATTATCCGCTCGGTTTTGTTTTGCGAACGATTTGGATGAAGTGGTTTGAACCCTTGCAAACCTATTGATGTAAACACCCGAGTCTGCCTGGCAAGTATAACAAGGAGTTCTTTTTCTTCTCAACATAATAATTTTCCTCTCCGAAGTGGAAGGCCCGCAAACCATCTTCTCCCAATCCAGAATTCGAAACGATAAATCCAACCACATCCAACGTCCAACGTTTCCCCTTGAGAGCGTTCAGCAGCATGTGCCGTATCGATTATCGTTGACGAAGTGCGCTGCGTCTACACGCATACGACCTGCCCTCCTCGCGCGGCCGCCGCCCACCACGCGCCGGGCGACGCCGTCACCACCGCGCCGCACCCGCAGGCAGAACGGCACCGTCAAGTTCCTCACCAAGGGCGACAACAACAGCGTCGACGACCGCGGCCTGTACGCGCCCGGCCAGCTGTGGCTCACCAAGCGAGACGTGGTGGGCCGCGCGCGCGGCTTCGTCCCCTACATCGGCGTGGTCACCATCCTCATGAACGACTACCCCAAGCTGAAGGTGAGAGCCGACACCGGCCCGCGCAGGCTGTGTTAGAGCTGGTGTCGCCTCTGTCGCCGCACCCTGTCGTATTGTGCGGCAGCGCTCAACCGCTGCGTCTGGTATCGTGGAACTCGTTCGCTGGGTTTTCTTTTGTGATGCACCGGTGGGTCGATTTCTTTGTTATTGTTTGTTTATTGGGTGGTTCACGACGCACTTTATGCACATTCGCGGCTAGTGGCGCCGCCAACACTGATTCGCCTGTGGGCCGCGGGATTGGAAAGCGCTCCGACCGGTGCGAGTGTCGAACCCGGGACTTTTGGTACCCAGAGCCCAACACCTTAACCACTCGGCCATCCCCACCCCTGGGTCGATTTCTTAAACGAAGTCGTTGTTTGACCGGTGATTGTGCCACCCTTTGTTGCGTGATTATCTGCGGTGCCAGTCTCCCATCAGGGCAGCGACCAATGAGCGTTGACTTCTACGACAAACCGAAAATAATCACAGTGCAATTCAATCCTTTGTTTGCCCGTGGTATTGTGTCAATTTTCAGGTCATTATATCCAGCGGTGGGGTTCCCTATGCTTTTGGATGGGAGATGATCGGGCCCAGGCCCCACTAACTTCCTGCTCACGTGAGAACCTATGGGGTGCGCCTGACCAACCAAATTGGCATCACTCGTTTCCTTCATGCATTGGACCCCCACCACTAATTTGCAAGCTTCTCCATTTAGGATTACCTTCATGCTACGCGGTGCAGTTAATGCTAACATCATCTAAGCTTGCGGCAGAGGCACCTGTACCCCTTGCGGCCTGCTAGGTATCCGGATGCCCGTCCTCGTTCCTTCGGGAATCAGAAGCTTTGTTCAGGGTCTTTGAGTGGCATTCCAGACCGAAAAAGCACATTTTCAGACCCAATGGAGTTCTTGGAGTTCAGGTATCAGAATGTCATTCCAGGGGTGAGATACTATGTTGTCTCCTTCAAGCATCGGACATGCCGTTGGCCCACTGGCACGTTTTCAGGTACCGTGATGCGCTTTCGGTTGTGGCGACACCTTTTCAGGACATGTGGCGCTCTTGAAAGCATCAGGTGCTCTAGAAAGCACTGGTGGCGTCATTTGAAGCCTCCTCGGCGCCCCTTCAGGCAAGTCCACGGTTTCCCTTCCAGTTTTTGAGCGCCTTTTCCGGTACTGGATCGCCTTTTCAAGCCTCAAGAACTGCCTTTGAAGCTTCGAGCGCCCTCTCAAGCTCCTATGCGCTTTCTAAAACTTGGCCGCTTTTGCCAGGATCAGTTCTTTGAAGCATAGGGGCGAATCCGCAAGCTTATTAAATATACTTCAAGAGAGGAAGGGGTATGATCAACATGATCAACGCGCTGTATGAACAACATGGTCGATGCGCCCTAAAGCCCAAATAACTAGCAAAGAGGGAGGAACATTTTCATTTTGGGGTGCTCTTTCGACCATCGGATCACTATGTCCAGGAATTTAGCCAGTATAAGGGGATGAAGGGAGTTGTGCAATCAGGGGTGTAGTGTATCTGATTTTGGCCATGCTGCAGTTGGGATCTGGAATGTTGTGTTAGCCACGTTTGACTGTTAACACGCGCCCTGGAGGCAAGGGGGGGGCGAAATTCGCCCACCCTCCGGTTTTTCGTAGATAACTCAAGATTTTACCGGCCGATATACGCCATTGTTTGGGTACCTGCTCATAAATGACCGCCGCGTTGTTCAAAGGAAGAAAAATGAAAATGGACCGCAGATTTTTCGAGTTAGGGGTCGCTAAAGTCAAACAATTTTCTCAGCGCCAGACCGCAAATATCGGCGCTGATGCGCTTCCCGTATATTGACAAAAATGAAGTGTTCTTGGCAAAAATAGCGACTTGTTTGATGTATATTGTTATGCTGTATTGTTTCAATATAATGTCAGGTCACCGAGGTCAAGTCAGGTCAGTTCATGACAGGTTAACACACGCCCTGGAGGGGGGGGGGCGAAATCAGCCCACCCCTCCGATTTTTCGTACATAACTGCATATTGTATCGGCAAATATACGCCATTTGTACGTACCTGTTTAGAAATGACCGGCGCATTGTTTGAAGTAAGAACAATGAATATCGGCCGATAATTTTCAAGTTAGGGCCCATTAAAGTAAAATCAATTCGCAGCTCCAGACCACAAAAATCGGCGCTGATGCGCTTCCCGTATATTGGCAAAAGGGAAGTGTTCTTGACAACACTAGCGACTTGTTTGATGCATATTGTTATGCTATATAATTTAAAAGTCATGTTAGGTCGCCGAGGTCAAGTCAGGTCAAGTTCATGACAGGCTAATGGAACCAAACTTGGTCAACTGGAATGTTGTCCTAAATGCAAATGACTGGCATGCGATTGATGTCACTTTGCATTGATGTCCCTATACATCCCGAAATCTACTGTTTGCCATTGTGTGCCTAAGCATTTCCATACTTTATTCGTGTATTTCACTCCTTTCTTTGCGAAGCCGATTGTGCTGAGCCGCCCAACGGAGCAGTCGGGTGGGGCATCCCGGTTCCGGTAACTGGGGCAGGTAATGACCTGATAAAATTCTTCTAAGTAGGTGACCTGAGGTTAAATGGCGGATCTGGCATCTGTATTGCATCATTAGTAATGTCCAAAAAATCATTAATGCTAATTTTGGAGCATTTAAACACAATCGCAGCGATCCATAACGATGGCAAGCCAAGCCACGCAAAACCAGAAAATTGTGCTATTTTGACCTCATTTGACCTTGAAGATAGACATAAGGTTATGAAATTTGCACACAGCACAGTTCACTATCATCCCCATTCACCCTGCGAATTTTCTTGCTCTAGTCTCAATAGGAGCCGAGATCTTAGGGGGCGGAATCCGCCCCTCCAGTGGTCGTAATTTTCAGAGGCCCCTCAGGGCGCGTGTCAAGTGAATAAATAATCCGTTGACGCCGATTACCCCACCCTCTGGCCATGCTATTGATCCTTTGAAACCACCGGATTATCATTTCAGACCCGGAGGTGCGTTTTCAGGTAGGGGGCGCCGTCTAGCCCGCGCCATCTCGGGACCCCTCCCCTACCGCGGGCCCCTCCCCATACCTGAAAACGCTCCTCTCATGTCTGAAATGATAATCCGCGGTCCCCCTACCGCGGGAGAGATACCGCGCGTCGAAATTTGACGTGCCTCTTCTCCCATAAATTTGGCATATTGTGTGATAATTTTGAGGTTAGGTCATTCGTGGTCACCGAGTTCGTTGTGGTTAAGTGGTGTCACCCCCAAAAAGTTCGACCAGTCGTCACACATTTCATGAAACATGAAACATTGGCATGAGCACCTTCCGATGACACATGTCATTTTCGTGCGAAGCTTAGTTTATAGATTGGTGGTGGCATATAGTGTCCCCCCCCCGCCGGGACGGGGTGCGAGGATCTGACCGTAAAGGCTGGGTTAAGCCCATGAGTGCACTTCCCGAGTTTCAGGTGCGGTGGTGCTCGTTTGGCACCTCATTCTTCGAAGCCCCGGGTCGTCATTTTGGTCGCCTGGGCGGCTCGTTGAGCTCTGAAGGCACCTGGTGCATGCCCTGGATACTTATGAATGGGATTAAATGACCGCACAAGACAAGGCCAGATTGAAACCATGAAAAATTAGCCTGTCTACTCATTATATGCCGTTCGAACATTCCTTCGAATACTCAACACTAGTCAGTCGTGTTGAGCTGGTTGTGCAAGTCAAACATGCGGTGACTTGCAATCAAACAGCGGACTCCACGCGTGGTGCCGTGCAGATTATTCGGGGAAGGAAGGTGGCCGATGTTTGCTGCCTCTCGGTCGTCTGTGTGCTCAGCACGTGTTGACGCCGGCGCTCCTGTTCCAGTACGCCGTGCTGGCGTGCCTGGGTCTGTTCGTCCTCATCCATCGAGAGTGATACGCTTCCGGAGGTCGGGCCCGGACGAAGCTCATCGGGAGCGGTCGGCGCGGTGGTGACGTCACACTGCGCCATGAATCCCCGGTGACGTGACAATTGCGCTGAGCTGTAGTGGCGTCGCCGGTGGGCGTCCTACGTGGTGGTGTGGCTGGCGGGTGGTGACCGCCCCGCGCAGGACCTGGTGGCCGCGGCGCGGGTCTGTGGAGTCGGGTGTCGGTTTGGGTGGAGGTGTTCTCGGACGTGATGTGGCCGCGAGTGTGCAGCGGCGCTCGCTCACAAAGCACGACTTGCGCGTTGGTACGTATATTTATGAGACGGAAGTGCACGAGCTCGCGCGATGCTGGCGTCCGGATTTCGGCGAACGCGAACACAGGCGGTGTGACAATACAACCGCCGGCGAATTCCATCGGTGGTGTACAGTTGCGCAATCTGGCCAGCGCTGGGTCGACACTTAATCATCCCCGACTCAATCAAGCACAATCGAAGCAATAGGCGCGGGCGAAGGGGTGGCGAGGTGCAGCTTCTGGGCTGGGCAGACGATGGACCGGCACGGCACGGATTTCCGCTGGACCACTCGCCACAGCAGCTCATCATTTCCTACATATCTCGCCAGCCGGGGCGACCGGCGTGGACATCGTCGGGCCCCAACAGAACGCGTAAGCAACACTGTCGTGCCCCGCGTGCTCCACACACTGACCGCGCGGCAGCTGCACTGAGCAATAACAAGTCCACGCAACTTCACCCGGAGGCGCACAACAAACGGGCGAGGCGGTGTGTGGCGAACGACACGCCGACGTTTGGTTATTCTGCCGGCCGCCGACATCTGCTCGACTCGGGCCGTCCACTGACATTGTTCTCGATCACCGCCCTGTGCGGCGCCACAATCACAATCTGCGCCAACACACAGCGACGGCAGCATCCGAAAGCTGAACATTAGCCGCTCACCACACCAGCAGCCCAAATCAGAACACGATTGCGGCGGGGAGCAGCCAGGTCGCAGGGGCACCACGGACAGCGAGTTGGTGGTGGTGGTGGGAGAGTACCCGGCGGTCCGGCACGAGCCACCACGGTGTCCACATCTGGGCTGGACGGTCCTGATTATAGTATGCAGATTGCACGGTACATGGAATAGCACTCGACTCGGCGCCACGGTATGACGTCACGAAGCTCCACGGTGTGATGTCACACGCAGCGCCACGGTGTGACGTCACACGCAACACGTGTGGAGTCGGCTCGGCTGTGCATACACAGCCAGCAGGCGTGCATAAACACACTGCTGTTACACTGCGGGCTCTTGGCGACCGACTCGGGCGTGTGTCAGACAATTGGTGAGCGCTGTAGCGCGGTCACACGCAGGAACGTGCCTAGCACGGGTAAGTAGTCGCCGCCGGTGGCTCTGATCCGCTTAGCTGTGGCGGCCCGTCTACTCTGTCCATCGGTGCATTGGCCTAATTCAATCACAACATCCCCACGAGAGCTCGGAAGAAGCAAGAAAGACGATAAGCACTGCCCGAAGCGCCTTCTGGTCATGTGTAACCGTGTAACCGCATATATATATATATATATATATATATATATATATATATATATATATATATATATATATATATATATATATATATGTATATATGTGTATATGTATATGTGTGTGTGTGCATATATATGCGCGTATGCATGCATAGTCATCACCGACCGTCGAGACCAACCGTACACTTTACCATTACTCCACAAAATAAGCACCCTCTGCATGCAAACATTCCATTCATGTCTAGTTCTAAAGGACGACGCATTTTCAGCACGACCACGCGTGGCTGCATATGCTTGCTCAAGCGGGTGTGGTCCCTTGTACAAAAGTGCTTCTGAATATGCCAGCACGGGCTTGGCGCCATCAGGCTTGCTCGGTGTACTCACCGTTGTGCGCTCAATTTCAGCGAACGGTTACTCGCACGAGGGGTAAGCTTGGGGTAAGACGCATCAGGGGTAAGACGGCCAGACGTGGTCGAGTTTAACATGCGTGCACTGCACTCGGGAGCGCAGCCCGATTTCGGCAATGGTACACGTTTCCACAGCGGCGCACACCCCTATACCAGCTACGCTAAACCACATACATTGACCAAGCTTATCACTACGATAATGGCACTCCCGCGAAAACTGGGCACAAAAGGTTAGTTGTTCAATTGACTGCAGATACGAGATAATTGGAACAACACGCTTCAAACCATTGAGACCAATGCAGGCCAATTATCCTTCTTTGGTGGAGGCACCAATCCGGAAGCAGTGACATCGAGAGTACACCAGGAAAATGTATTTACATTTATTTTAGGGAGGTGAAGCCGTTTCGAGAACTTGTTTCAGGCGAGATAAATTTGGACACCGCTGGCACTCGCAAAACGCTTCGATGGACGTGGTTACAGTTATGTGCTCAGTCAGAAAATATCCTTACGAATTTCGACGTTGAAGCACACTTTGAACGGCGAAGCGACTACTCCCCGTGTATCACAGAACATTATCACTGGCTGGAAATTTGGCATCATTGAATATCGACTGTCTAGCGTCAGAAAAAGAATGAAGTGCAACTAATAGTAATGAACGATGATGTCACCGCCAACGAACAATTGGCGCATGGATTCTAGACTTCGAGAAACAATACAATTAGCGCCGATCTCAACCTCACAAATGAGGAACAAATCTATGGCCGAAGAGCGCGGGGCCCGTGCTGATATCTTCAGGCACGACTGTGCATAGCGGACCACATTAATGCTCACACGACACATGATTGCAAGAAATCAGCTAAAACATATCAATGCATTATACGCGACGGGCCACACAACGATATCAATAGATAATGCAGTCTCAAAAACGTCTCGGATATCACAACTTAGCAGTCTGCAGCGATCGGTGTTGGTCGGATACCGGCTCAGCCGCCGGGCTTGCGGGACGCCCGGTGTCCAGGGACCACTGACAGACCCAGCTGGTGGCACCAGGTGACCGTGCAGGCGGCCCCAGGTCAGCACCCACTCCAGCCGGCGGCACCGGACGGACGGACCGCCGCTCTCACCAGAGCGGCCAGGTGGCCGCCCTCGGGCGGTCATATCGCCCGCCTCAGGTCATATCCGGTCATCGGCCTCGATGGTCACGCCGTAACCTGCGATTGACTGGTCAGGCCGCCGGCCTCGTTGGTCGCGTTGGTTGTCTCGGATGGCCATGTCGCCTTGCTCTGGTGGTTCGGTGATTTATCGAAGACAGTTAGGCGGCCGGCTTCAGATGCCCAGATCGGCTGCCTCAAATGGTCAGATGCATTCGCTCCGAGTCGGTGCCCCATCTGAGGAGCATGACACGCCGTTAGTCGCACGCTGGTGCAGCCAGGCGGTGGCACGTCCTACTTCTGACCCGGGCTGAGGGAGGGGACAAAATTGGTCGCGTGGGGTTCTGTTGGTAAACAGATGCCGTCTGGGCGCTGTTGACGAAATTGGTGGCATAGGGTTCTGCTGGTAAATAGATGTCGTCTTAGTGTTGTTATCCAGATAAAATATTCATATATTCAACATATTGGGATAATTCCTTACCGCGTATATTATTTCCGCCATTAATATAAAGTTAGGTCCTACCCATCTGTAGTCATCTCCCTTCCATCGAATATTTCCAGTTTTCTAGGTATATCTTCATTATTTCCCAACGCAACGAAATACTTCGACGTACAATTTCACGTCGCGTCAGTACGAAAAGACAAATAAACTAAAAAGAGAACCAAAGCGGGCATCAGGCCGCGCTCACCAACCACGCACGGTCCCTGCGCTTCTACAGTCGTCAAGCCAGCTCACTACAGACGGTCTGTCATACCATACAATAATGGATGTTGCACGGACTGCATGAACTGGACGTTGCGCGAAAATAACGATCCCAAGTTTGCCGCTGCCGGTGGCGCTGCCCACGCCAGAGGGCGGCTCCACGGTCGGACAAGAGCTCCCGCAGCCGATAGCTGGATCACCGCTTACTGTCCACGACTGTTGGACTGCATCGTCTACTCAGCCGCACCTCTCCATATTGCGTCCAGTACATCTTTGTTTGCAGTCGATGCGCCCTAAAGCCCAATTAACTGACTACCTAACAGCTTTGTTTGGAAACAGGCCACCTCTGTGAGGGGATAAACGTGCAGTGCTTTCGGATCCCACTAGGAAATAAAATCTGAACGGGAAATCTGGCGAGATGACTCGGGGATTTCGCCATATGCATCTTCTTTTACTTTGATACAGATGTATGATTTCACTAAGTTCATCTGCAAAGGTTAGGATCACAAGCAAAGCTACGGGAGCAGTGGTGATAAGCTCAACTAAAATGTTCCCAAAGAGAAAGGCGTATGTATCTGGAATGAAAGTGGGATAGGTTGCGCAGTACGTTTGCGAAACAGGGTAATTTTTGTAATGTTAGGTTTTAATTTATGCCACCCCAGTAGCTCAGTTGGTTAGAGCGCTGGCCTGCACTGGTCTCCCCTGTCCTGGCAACGCAGGGTTCGAGTCGCTTCGCGCGCTCGCATTTAGCCCCCGGCAGGGAGTGTCAGTTGGCAGCTGGCCCGATAAGGCCGGGGACGAGCTACCGGGCGGCCGTGTCGTTGCATTGATGGCACGTTAAACTTTCGGTCTAAATTCTGCCGTTGAACCGGAATTCATGGATCGGGTGGTGGGACCAGGCTTCACGCAACAAGCTCCGCTTAGCAATAGAACCATGGTTCCTAAAAGCACCTTAGTAACAACTCGGATTAATTTTTTTTAAATAATTAAAAAAATTAGCCTAGCATTTTTAAAAGGAATATTGACATCTTGGAGGCCTTGTTCAGATGAAAGGGCAACTTTGTTGCCATAACAAAGGTTGATATGACTACCATACTCATCAGTTGAAATAAATCACAATAAAATAGTTGTTTGTTTACGCGTGTGTCCTGTGTGTTCACGGATAGTCCTGTTTGTTTACGACTGGACCGCGAAGAACATGTTAAGGTTGCGGCAGTTCCGTAACTGTGGCAATTTACAATAAATCAGCCCAGCCTAACACTACGTTTTTCTAGACATACACTTGCGTTTATTTGGTGTTTTACAATCTACAAATAAGCGACTGCTTGGTACAAAACCTATGGTACCATGAATCAATATAATTTAACTCAAATGAAGTGAATGGCATGACACGCATATCTGTAGACGTTGGGTGCGTAAAGCCTACATCAACGGACGTTAGGTGGCATCAAACCTATATATACGGACGTTGGGGCATCAAGCCCACATCCACGGATGTTGGGTGGCGTAAAGCCCACATCTACGGATGTTATGTGGCATAAAGTCTACATCTACGGATGTTAGGTGGCATAAAGTCTACATCTACGGACGTTGGGTGGCATAAAGCCCACATCTACAGATGTCGGGCGGCATGACATCTCCACATACATATGTCGGATGGCGTAGAACAATCACCTACGGACGTTGGATGGTGTGAACCCTACGATAATCTGCAATAAACCAAGCTGACCTGATCCGAAAGACATGCAATGAACCAGTTTATCGCGGATTCCAGTATTCTGTATAAAATCGTCGCGGCGTTAGGGTGGTGTACTCCCTGGCCCCTATGTATATTTGATCGCCACTCATTCGAACTCAAACTTCCTCGACCAACGGCGCGTTAAAATCGATGCATTTGCGATAAGTTATGCTGTTCTGCATCTCTGGTGTCCAGAAAACTATTCAAGTCAATATTCCGGGAAGAAAACTGTTAGCATCCAATCCGGTCTTCCTCAACAATATCCTGAAATAGGTGCTCTTGATATATCAGATGGTACTCAGGCCTGTTTGATGATTAACGTTTTATGGGGACCTTAACTTACCCATATTGTTGTTTGGACGTAATTTTCTCTGATGTTCTCTCAGGCTAATGTCACGTCGTTAGATAGTCACGCATTATAAAAAAATTATACCATTGATTGGACCATTGCAATAGCACTAACATGCACCCGTGCAACACTACGCTAATCTAGCCATGACTGATAGAACAACTTGGGAGTGCTCAGTGAGTATGTGCATAATGTTTAACACAAATGCAGCCGAGAGGGTGCCCATCCCCAAAAAGAACCAAACATACACTAGATCAAACAATGCCTCCTCACATATTCACCGCGCAGAACCAAAAATTATCGGCGCGCCTCATTGTTGTTCGGTCCCCTCCTCTTACGAAAATCCCGGCTCAGCTGGTACCTACAAGAAAGTTTGGATGCTCGAGCGTCAACCAGATAGGAAGTCCCGCTACTAACTACAAACTCTCCTTCCCTGTGACTTAGTCATTTACCCATGCCTTCATATCAGGGGCTATCATTCCGAAAGTGCAGCTTGTTCGGTTTCCCTCCAATACACCTCATTAGTAGCAATCCATAAATATTATCAATAGATATTGGCATCATTATTTCACGTCTAATGCGTTCGCGCACGACACGTAAACCTGCCGATGGCAAATTTTCACCGCAAAATGAACCCGTGAGCTGAACTGGAAGGATACAGTCAGGATACCCGCTGATTTCTGTTACAATGATTTAGCAAATCAAAGCGAGATGTCACACATCATGCAATGAACCAATTCCGGCAACTGTCATGTGCTTGGACAGCTCGACGTGACTTTCAGGATAGCTCGTCCTATCTTGCCACTTACAAGCTGCGTTCATAAGACGTAGTTGCCCCCTACTACAGCATACACATACACACATCAAACGTGGTATTTGTGTTGTGGGAGCGGAGGGGGGGGGGGGAACGGGCCCGCGTCGCTCATATGCTGATTCTTATGAGATGATCAAATGCTGGTGTCTGTAATACACATGTGGCAGGGAAACATCATCTCCCCTCGATATATGGCCATAATACGCACAAGTATATATCACAGGTGTGAAAATAGTTCCAAGCGTGCAAAGAACGCGGGATTGGCATGCTTGTGAGAAGGAAACATACCTTCGCAGGCGTGCTCCTAACGTTGATATGGATGTACCCTGTCAAATAAGCTCAAAGAAGTAACGAAATTAAAGAGTAACTGTGTATTTGCAGATAACGGACAACCAAGCCATTTCCGACGAAACCAGACGTTATTTCTGAGCAGGATAAATGAAATATACAATGGAAAATAACAATGTCCACCGGGTGTACATGATCGAATACAACTCATCGAAGATAAACAGGCTCATTCTACAGCTGATGCGAGCTCAATACACTACAACCCAATCGAACCCATACACATAGATGCTCTATCAGTAACCGTGCTACTGTGGGACGTCCCCCCTGCAAACAGCACCGAGTCAACACAGCTCCAGTGGTCTGCTGTGCGAAGGCTTGTGCTGTCTGGACGCGCACACAGACACGCACACACAGCCGCTGTGCAAGGCCGCTGGAAACACGTGGCCGCGCTCACCAACGTCGCCATGCACATGCGGTGGCCCAGCCACACCCTCGGGGCACATTCGGGGCCGGCCGGGGCGGCGCGGCCACCCGCCTCGCAGGCCAACAATGGAAGACGTCATTGTGTTGTTGCGTGTCGTGCGCCAGGCGACCACACGGAACGCACGCACGCACGCACACGTACACGTGTCACACCAGCCCAACGCGCCGCTGAGCGACATAACTTGCAAGCACATTCTGTACGCAGAGCGCACGTCGCAGATCTCATTGGATTGATTTGGTCCGAAGCCCGAAGCTTGTACTGCACTCAGAATTAGCATACGGCCGACAGGCCACCGCAACTATTCACGATTAAACTGTTGCTGAAATGCACTATTCGACTTCCGTGAAATTAAATGAGCCGACCATGGAGACGTGGATATATGCTGGTTTCTAACCCGAAAGCGAAAATAACCCTTAATGCATCTCTGGTGACCCTAGCAACATTGGACGAAACGCAATACCAAAATGTGTAACAATAATTGGACAGAAACATAAATCGCAGTTCAATTACCCACTACTGAGACTACACTGGGAAACTTCATGACAGCATCCGCTTTTGGCAGTTTTTGTCTGGGGTCGATGCCATACGCATGACATGTTTCCAAAACACGTACGGCTCCAATCGGCGGGATCACTCCCTCACGATAGGCGTGAAACGGTCATACACCCCATAACCACAGCTCAGCAACCCTACATATATGATTATGCGGTACCATTGTATATGCATATCCCGCCTCATCTTGGATCTGCGACAAAATAGAACCACATATCCACCCCGGCAGAGCTGTGGTACTGCTACACCAACTATCCGGTCCGTGACACAACAGCACCAATTATCCGGCCCGTGACACAACAGTACCACGTTCCCAGCTCGAGACACAACAGTACCACGTTCCCAGCTTGCGACACAACAGTACCACGTTCCCAGCTTGTGACCCAACAGTACCACTTCCCCAGCTCGTGACCCAACAGTGCAACGTCCCCAGCTCGTGACACAACAGTACCAATTCTCCAGCCCGTGGCCCAGAGCCGCCAGAGCAGATCAGCAACAGTCGGAGCATGTCGCTGAACTGCCGCCAGTGGTTGCAACAGCACGGTGACTTACCACACGCCGAGCCAACACAGTCCCAGAAGCTTGGCGCCCCAATCACGAGCACGCTTGGCGGTACGACGGCACGCCTCCACATTGCATAGCCGGTTGACCGTATGCCTCTCATGCAGACAACACTGATTGGCCGGCTTGGGAAATATCGCAAAAAACTTATTCGTATTTGATTATGTTTGATTACGCAGTGCTATAATTTTTGGCGGTGCACCGGTGACCGAATTCTGTTGCGATGATGAACATGTAGCATTGCATAGTCTAGACCTTGCTGAGTATTCCGGTGTTGGCCATACCAAGCGCATATTTTGTGACATTGCAAACAAGGTATATATATTGATAAGTGTGTGTGTGTGCGTGTGTGTGCGTACGCGCGCGCGTATGTGTCAATATTTTGGACGATCGCTAAGCGTGTTGCAATATCCAGCACACTAAATCGCAATTGATACAAGGCAAGAAGGCAGCCAAAGAAAATCACCACTCAAAAGCGCAAGTCTCTGTGTTCTGGTGCGCAAAGCTCTGTTGGTCCGCATTTGGGTGAAACGAACCTGGCGTTAGTCGACCAAACCTAGTCGTTCCACCAAGAGCTCTCGCGATTTAGTTTACCGGCCACCGCCACTTGGAATGTTCGAAAACTCCATACCGGTCTCTACCGCACTGGAAAGGCATCACGTTATCACACAAGTCCAGCCACGTCACAAGCACTCGTCTCAAATTCCGTTTGCTAAAGGTCATGACGCTCTGACGAACTGTGCGCAATGGAAGGGTTTGTGCGCTGCACACTGCCAACACGGTGTTAGCAACTGCACACCCCGTGTAAAAACCACGTGCAACAAGGAGTGCCTATCGTCAGTGCAGCCGAGCCACGCCGTTCACCGTCGCCTCCCACACGGGCGAGGCGGACAACAGCCGCCGCCGCCACCCCTCCACAACGACGCTCACAGTCGGAGCCACACGAAAGAGCCGGGTAGCGCGTCACAGGCGGCCCGAGCGGCGCGCTTATCTGGAAAGGCGCAGAACACGTGTCGTCAGTCGGGACGTCCGCCGGCGCCGGCCGCACGTGCACCAGCCGGACGACGAGAACTCAAACGGCAGACAAAATGAAGCGCGCCAGTCGCCCGAACTAATCGCAACAAAGCAGAACATACCCGGAGCGGCCGAACAAAACGCCAGCGGCAAACGAGCACGACAGCCAGGACGCGTTGCCGGACAGATGCACACCGTCTAGCGGGACAGCGAAATAAAGTAAGCCCGACACCACCGAGGCGCGCCGACGCATTCGCTACCCAGCCGACGTCGACGGAGGGACCAGCTGCGCGTTTGTCGGAGGACAACTCACAGGTTGTTGTATCGGCCCGCCATGCCCTGCCGACGTCTGTAGATCCGCACCCCGACGAACCCGCCGGCGATCAGGATCACACAGAGCACCATGCCGCCTGCAAGGCAGTCGGACAGCACTGTTACCGCTGCAGCTGCCGGACCACAGCCTTCGGGTCACGGGTCAGCGCCCGACTGGTCGACTCCAGCTCGTAGACCCCATGAGGCTGGACCGCAGCTGGCGACCCCATCCTGAAGAACCACACCTAGTGGATCACACATGCCGGACCGGATCTGAAGCTCCCCACCCCCCCCACGAAAATTGGCTATAACGTACAGAAGCGGTGTGAATTGGAGATGGCAAATACGAAGAACTTTGGGACCCAAGTCCGGGACCAGCAAGTCCGATGTAACCAAGCCTGGTTTGGCCCGATCAAAATGAACTGAAGCCCGGCCAAAATAAACTGAACTCCAGTCAAAAGGCCAGTTTTATTAGAACATGTTATTGGCATATGAACTAGTACCATTTATTTTTATGTTTAAGCAAGGTCAACTAGGCAGTTTACATTACCATGGAAAGACACGTTCACTGCTAAAACATGGGTTTCAACAGTCAACAACAAGCAATATTATATACTTCCATTGGCAGGTATTGATAACGAGAACATGATGGCTACAAAACAACTCTTAAAGCACATGTTCCATTACTTATCATCCTTCAATATAAAGAATACGAAAATGGCGACAACCAGGGTTTCATTTCATGTGAAATAATAAGTTGATGAGAAAGGCTTCTTCGCTTCCTTCCATGGTCATTGAATATATTTCACAATAGTGATGTACGTTGCTTGCACAGCCATACACAAAAAGGGACGGCGTGGTACCGGATCTCAATACAGTGCGCTACAATGTCAGTCGTATTCCAAACATTGGTAATGTTAGCCTGGTTCCAGCCATATTTTACTGTTTGACATATGGTGAAATGAACTGACATATTTGGGCTTTATTGTTGTTGCAATTCCTACTTTTGAAAGCATATTGCGGATATGCTTAACATTTCAATCAATACCACTGATGATCTACTGTCTTCAGCAATTAGCTTTCCAGAAACCTTGGAAACATGTAAAATATGATCACCAGGTTGTCAAATGCATATAACAATCGCTGGCTCGAATGGTGACATGGCCCTCACAAGTTGCATAATGATAATCATTAGCCTTCTTATTATGCTAATGCCGATTTCTTTTTGAAAAATACAATGAACTGAGGGGGCTTTAGGCCATAGCGTCTGTATCGGTCATGTGTCATAAAATGGCAGACAAACCGGACGAGAGACCAAACATCAGTGAAAACAGTCCCCCGGCACTGACCCGGCTTCAATACCGGGCTCTCGGCCGTTACAGTTGTCACCTTCAGTCTTCATGTCACCAGCCTGACCCCGCTCTGCATGCACTCGCGTCGACAGGGACATTTGGCATGGCCATTTTCGCAGACTTTTAGAAACGTCGTTTCTCTTTCGCAAACGCGGCCTTCCGCATCGGCAACTAAGCCACACATATAAATCCAATTTCGTGGTCGGAACGTCCCGGCTGTAAGGTCGAGCCTCGCCGTTGAGTCTCGCACATACGCCATTTTTCACCATGACAAATCTCTTCCCCATCCCAAGGTAGTCATACACATATATATTTGCACATTCCAGCAGCATGCTACTCATGCAGTTTTGCTATTTTAAGGAACTACCGAGCCAACTTCCAGCCGATTTCCGATGAAAGATCCGGTGTTCGAGCTGGGGCGGAGATTACAGGCGCACCGACTGCGACGGTCATGTAGGAAGACCCGGTGTTCAAAATGTGTCACAAGTAAAATTATATCCCTCCACCATCCAAAAAACAAAACAAAAAAATATCAGTATGCTTTTGGCGACCAGAACACCTTACCGCTCAATTTCATATTGGCTGTTAGGTTCAAACAGCTCAATAATCAGGTAGGTTGCTGTTTTGGGAATTTGAAGGGCACTCCGACCAATAAATTTGATGATTTATCGCCCATAATGATATAGACAAGTGCATATTAATGTGCTAACAAATTAGGCACCGACCTTCTTCAGTCAGCGTTTACATATAGAAGCATTCATACAGAGGCCATGCAATCACATTTCCAGTGCCCATTAATGCAGCACGGAACATCATTTCACAACAGAAGCAAACCATGAAGCAACCCCATGTGAAGTCTGGCTTTTCCACGTGACTTCTGCATTCGCACCCATGTGGATCGCTGAAATGCGCACCAAGCAAGCACGAAATCGAACCTCACAAAATCATGGAACACACCTCTCGCGACGAACCGACTGAAATAGAACAAATCATCAATGTCGGTGGTCTTTGTTGTATCCATCAGGATTACTTAATGCCACTGATGAGCACCCACCGATGAAACTGCCGGCGTCAAATCCACCCGTCTTCGGCTGCGGGCCCGGGCCGGGGGGAAGTGTGGTGGACGAGGCTGAAACAAAACAAAAACCACACCCTTCACGTATGCCACCACATGGTAAAGAGCTCACGACAAACGCCAGGGATGCCCACGGCATGGCACGAATCCAACGCCAATAGCACATTTTGTCCCTTTGTACGAAGCCGAAGTCAGCGACAAAACTTGGCCAAAATGGCCGTGATCAGATCAAATGTCTCAAAGTCGGTCCCAATCTGGTGGCTCAATTTAATATTTGGGTTGAGACATTTTGGCACATATTCCCCAAAATTCCCCACAATTGGGGAATTTTGATAAGGAGCCAAATGACTGCATCTCTATTTCATTGGTAATTGAGATAAGGATAAATAACAAAGAAATAAACTTGTTCCCACCATGTCCATGAAGCAAATTATCAATCTTCCAGCGAGATGAAGACTTCGTGTCGACGAAAACAAGGGCCTGCATGATTCCAATAACATGAATAGGCAAACAAAAAATATTCGTGTACGGCCTTCTACGACCCTTGTGCCATGCTAAAACCGCCAGGAAGTTGAGTAGGCTGGGACCATGTAAGCAAATGAAGCAAAATCCCAGATGACAACATCACAACTGGACGCCAAATCATGCCATCAAAAGTGGAGGTTTCTGGTCAAGAAGGTTACAGAGCTTAGCTGTCAGACTGCATTAAACAGACATACAATTTACGTCCACTCAAACGTAAGTAAAGGAGTCCTCAATCGTCGAGGTCAATGACCTCGTTGGACATTTATAGAATAACCATGTCACAGGTAATTCACAGGAAGACAGCATGGAAAATCCACATATCAAACACTGCCTTACATGTTTTTTTCTGACGAATTTCTTATACTGATAAAAGCTGAACAGGACTCAGAATATGACTAAAACATCAGCTTGTTTTAACAGTTCGTCATCTTTGTGCTCATCAGAAGTTGCTGGGCAATCATGTACAGTGCTTGCAAAATTGAAACGCAAAATCAGGTTATTCGATCCACAGAGGTTAAGTGCTCACGCGATTGTACGCCTATCCGGAAGCATTGGAAAATACATTATGCACATGCAATGGTGCTGCAGTGATATCGCGCCGAAACTGTTTCGGGACGCACTTCGTGCCGGGACGAAGGCATGGGTGCAACAAACGGCACTGTCCAAAGTCGCACGCAGCGACACAGGTGAAGGCTCGGCCAGTGGCATCCCCGGTCAGTGGGATCTCTGGTCCAGGGAGACGATTAATCTCTCCGGGCGGCCCGCCACAGCCAGCCCACAGCAGCGGCGGCGCAGGCTCACCGGTAGTGGGCACCTCCGTGGTGATGGGCACCTCTGTGGTGGTGGGCACCTCCGTGGTGGTGGGCACAACCGTGGTGGTCGGCACATCCGTGGTGGTGGGTATCACCGTGGTGGTCGGCACATCCGTGGTGGTCGGCACATCCGTGGTGGTGGGTATCACCGTGGTGGTAGGATCATCCGTAGTGGTGGGTATCTCCGTGGTGGTAGGATCATCCGTAGTGGTCGGTATCTCCGTGGTGGTAGGGTCACCCGTGGTAGTGGTGGTCTCCGTACTAGTAGTGGCGCTGGTAGTGGTGGCGCTGGCAGTGGTAGGTTCTTCGGTAGTGGTAGTGGCGGGGGTCTCAGTAGTGGTGGAGTCACTGGTGGCGGTGATGACAGTGGTGATGTCAGCGGCCGTGCTGAACTCCGTGGAGCTGTTCAGAGCATCGCCTGCAACAGACGAACAGCTGATAAAGGCCAAGCGTTGTCACCAACAGACTACTTTTTGTAACTTGCATTCCACATCGGGCTTCTCGTTTCTTTGTACACTAGTGCTGAGTATCCCTATCTGCAATATAAAGTATGTTGCATAAAAGGTCTGAGCACATTTTTATGTTGTAAATACTCCAAATGACATACCGCCATTCGAGTTTCATGAACGTAACGCAATGTTTCATGCGGTGCATTAAACATGCTCAACATGGAATGGATTTATGCCCACCACCATAGGCGCACCGGAGGGGGGCCAGGGCCCCCCCCCCATGAGACCAAAGTGCCCTTTTGACCGAAGTGCCCTCTTGGCCGGAATGTCCCAAATTCAGCCCCAAAATCACCTGCCTTGTGTGCCCCGCCTGTGCCAAAGGTGCCCTTTGGGTCCAAAACTGCAATTTTGAACAATTTTTTTTTTCACGCCCACCTCCCCCAGTCAACAAACCTTCCAGTGTGCCCCGGGCTGCAGTGCTCTTTTGGAGCCGGTCAGGTGCCCTTTTGGAGCCGGCCAAGTGCCCTTTTCGGTCAGCCCCCCCCCCCTCATGGAAAAATCCTGGGTGCGCGCCTGCCCGCCACTAAAGGACACAGTCTCCTGATGTCCGAGAGAAAGGGGAGGTGGCAAATAGCTAAATGTACTCATTTTGGGATCTTGGTGCCAGCGGTGGTAGATCGCTGTCTTGGGGTGGGCCAACTGACTTGGTCATTTTAAGCCCAAACGTATTTGGTGTTTTCCCAAGATGTGACATTAGTATTTTGAAAATCACAAGGACGGAGCAACTTCAACCACGCGGGTGGCTCGATCACTGACCTAGCACGCTCATGTTCATTATGTGTTCGAGTTAGTTAGCTGAGCTCATGGATAACTACCACCGAAGGACAACGGAAATAAAAACAACTAAAGTAAGGACATATAAGTCCTAATTTATGCGTGCCTATCAAGGTATAATTTCTGTATAATTCCTATATTATGCGTCTAAAGCAGACCACCCCAGCTTAGTCGCACCAACGTGCACCAGGACCCCACCCGCGCATTGTCAACAGCAGATAATGCTGAAAACCGAACGCTGAAGAGCAGTCTTCACACTGACGTGGAAACCTACACCGTGCACGTGTGCCTTACACTCGGACGCGTTCACGGGATTGCAGTCTTCGGCCGCGCCGCCACTGGTGAGGTAGCAGCCTGTGTTTGTCGCATCCAGGGCGCAGACAAACCAGCTGCAGTTGGCCGTGGCAGCACACGTGTCACAGGCGGTCCCAGATGAGCACGGGCCAGCGCCTGGGGACACCACAGCCACCGCCTACCGTTACACGGTGGAGCACTGCCGCATCCGGGACTGCAGACACCACAGCCACCGCCTACCGTTACACGGTGGAGCACTGCCGCATCCGGGACTGCAGACACCACAGCCACCGCCTACCGTTACACGGTGGAACACTGCCGCATCCGGGACTGCAGACGCCGCAACCACGGCCTACCGTTACACGGTGGAGCACTCCGCATCCGGGACTGCAGACACCACAACCACTTCCACTTGTTACACGGTGGACAACCGCAGCATCAAAACCATAACGGGGACACTGCAGACGCCGCAACCACCGCCTACCGTTACACGGTGGACAACTGCAGTGGACAACAACTCCACTTGTTTCACGGTGGACAATCGCAGCATCCGGGACCATAGATATCACAGCCATGGCCTACCGTTACACAGTGGAACACACGGCCGGGGCCAACTGCAGTATCCGAGACTGCAGACACCGATGGCGTCATTTCAACGGGAGTAGAGAACATCTCACATGACCTTAAAATATATTTTGCTGAAAACGTTCCAATCTTATCCAATCAATCTCCCTTGTAATGGTCAGTAGAGCCAAATAATACACTAAGTGAAAGTGTAGTCTAAAACTGGGAAGCCAAATGGGAGGGATTTCAGTAGACTGACACTGAACAAGGCCTAGATTTTCAGGATCTCATTCAAGATAACATGTCAAGTAAGAATAGTGTGTATAAGGCAGCTCATCAACAACTTGGCATTCATCCACAATTCAGCAAACTACTTCACTACATGACATGGTACATGGTACATGACACATGTCTCATGTATCATGATTTCATGACACATACACAAAGTTCATAACCAAAGTGACAACAAGCTCACGTTTACTAGAACACAGCACAATGGATGCACCCTCTTGGGAGAGGTGCCTGCCTGGTAACATATAAAAGCTTGACCTATGCAAACATTAACACTGTGTGGGTAGCACAATCACTCCAGACACCTTCCCTCCCTGAAAAAGTGGCCCTGTCTGGATATGAATATTACTTCATTTTTATGAAGATAAAAATGTCCTTGTGCACAGCAGGAACCTATACAAATTATTTTGAGTACTTATTCATCCATTCTGGCACATACATTCTATATGCAGATAATGGTAATAATCATATTAACTGGACCCAATGACATCCCCCAAAGTTATGAATGGCATGACTGAATGGCTAGAAACCACACAGCACCTCACTTCACCCTTCACATATCATTACTCCACAGGGTTAGCTTGTTAGTTAATTGGGGTTTGAGGTGCATCAATGAGTCACTGATCATTCTTTTCATCCACTACTTCCACTCATTCCAGAGGAGCACATACCATTTGTTGTGGGTTGTGCTGTTGTGATGGCCAGCAACAAGGTTGTGATGAATCCATACATGATGTATATGCCAGACATGTTCACACAATGCAAATCTGGAAAACAACATACTGGTCAATATGATGCACCAATCACATCCATGGCATGCTGCATTCATTCTACAAATCTAATATAGCATAAGTGATATAACATCAGACACCAGTGGTGAAGTCACTCAATGGGGTCCTTTGGTCAAATCATTAGTTGTCAATCACTACAAAACAGTGTAGAATTTTCATATTTTTTCTTGGTAGTGGAATACAAATGTGTTTAGCTGGAGTATGAAATTCTGAGCTGGAGTACAAGAAATAGGTATGCACTTACTGACAATTAACCTTGTTTTAGTGAGGCTGAAAACCGATATTAGCATTTTTGTGTACATGAACATCTTGGCAAACTAAGCCATGCCAAAAATTTTGCTGCACTAAAAAGATGAGTTGCCCATAACCAGGTAGCATTGCTTTAATGGAATTAAAAATAAATGTTAGCATTTCATGCTGCATATACCATACAAGCATTACATATGTACATATAGCTAACTGCTAAGTCAGCAATATGTCAGCAAGCTGAGTCATGAATAGATGCAATTGTGCCAAGGAATGCATCTAGAGGGAAATGCCCTCAGTAGCCAAAGTACTCCCAAAAATATACCCATGATATGTGGAAATGGGATAGATATTGCCTGACTGTAGGTGGGTGATGCAATCCCAAAGTTCACAAACAAATATTTACAATGAATAGGCATGATGTGATGTGAATACACAAATAACATTTCTGCTGGCAGAGCTCAGGGTGAATCTCACTCAAATTCATATTGGGTGGACCACTCAACCGGGATCATCCTGCAACAAACACTTCTCCGAAGGACTAGTCCAACAACCAATGGGCTGAGTTCACCCGCAATCCATCACCACGTTCTCTGTTTGCCAGGTGCAGATGTGGATGGTTCCCGTCGCGATTAGCCGATTTTACAGCGGAAATTTCCTCATCGGTCACGTGGTCTTAGGAACAAGGTAGAGGGAGAAGACCCGGCATAATGATCTGCATAAATTAAAAGCGACCACAAAATACAATTTTCACATCAGTTTTAATAATGAAATATGTTTGGCTATCCATGCTGCTAAAATAAGTAGAGTTAAACTTATAAACATGAGCAAATTGTAACATGCTTTCTGATTTACGTGGAGACTGCACACAGCTCTATGGAATATGACAAGCCAAATGAAGGACTGCCAGATACAAAATTGGTGCTGTTGTTAAATTAGCGAAGGATGAGGTTATAAGCCAATGTCATGTGCAATGGTAGAGAAAATGATAACAAAGGTATACATAATCCATGCTAACCAAGTTTATAAATATTGGTTTTGGAATATATAATGGTTTAATTAAAATTATACTAAAACAGTTAGTCTAAAATAGTTTTATTTTCACCACCAAGAAACAGGTATTTCGCCTGAAAAGCTGAAAAAAGATTGAAACCCATTCTTATTAATATTAAAAGTCCCTTTATGTACTAGTTTAGTTCATGTCTGGAATGTTTAGTTGAAGCAAGGATCAACTTGGAAGGATCCAGAGCTGCTAGATGGGAGAGCAAATTTTCCCTGTAAAACCGCTCATAGTGCTGTTAAATAGAGTTGGTTAGATTCGCTTACCCCAGCACTAGAAGTACAGCTGATCACCGGGTCGGCAGAAAGGGGATTGGTCGGATAAAAATTTGAACAAGTATTACAGGTCCTTCACTGACAGTGATGAACCACAAATGCAGTTATATTTCAAGGTGAACGATGTAACTTAGCACATTAAAAAAAATTGACAGCCATGTATAAGTGCACAAATGGCATTGGTTTCTTGGTGCAGTCGCCTCGGAGAACTTGATGGCTCCGGGGCCGATTTTAGCAAGTTTTAAGTGATTTTCTTGCATTGAACAGGCTCATTGTGTCTAAAAAAGTTGTCTCTAACAAAATGAACTTTGATTGCACATTCAAAGCACTTAATGCCAAAGTGAGGTTTAAGTACTGGCCCGGTAGCTCAGTTTGTTAGAGCGCTGGCGAGCACTGGTCTCCCTGTACTGGCAACACAGGGTTCGAGTCGCTTCGCGCGCTCGCATTTAGCCCCAGGCCGGGAGTGTCAGTTGGCAGCTAGCCCGATAAGGCCGGGGACGAGCTACCCGGCGGCCGTGTCGGTGCATTGGCGGCACGTTAAACCTTCGGTCTAAATTCTGCCGTAGAACTGGAGTTCATGGATCGGGTGGAGGGGCCAGGGTTCACGCAACAAGCTCTCCTTAGCAATAGAACCCTGGTTCCTCAAGCCACCCCAACAATTCGGATTAAAAAAAAAAATATTTAAGTAAAAATAAGAAGCATTTACTCTGGCGATACCAAGTACCCCCAGATTTGTCAACTAGGGATTTCTGGTACTTCTTGGTGAGCACTCCAGCACAAGTATCTAAAAATAAATGTTAAAATACGTATTGCTTAATATAAATATATCACATATAAGAATAAATATTGATAAATATGTAATCAATATTGAATAAATATTGAATTAATTATTGACTATATTGACACAAATATAGTCTTGTATGCGTAAAACATCAAATATGCAAACAATGTTCTTTGTTTTCCCTTCTGGAGTACAAAATATTTCATCTAGTCTAGTCACAATCCTGGAGTACATAAATTATTGATATGCATGGCACCAACAAACGTCAGTTTTTCCAACAATGGAGTGTTGGAAAAACTGGTGTTTGTTGGTGTCAAGCATACCAATACATTTTGTACTCCAGGATTGTGACTAGACTAAATGAAATATTTTGTACTCCAGAAGGGAAAAGGAAGAACAACATTGTTTGGTCCAGTGCTACCACTCAAAGTCCATACCTGAAAACAAATAGCAGTTGCAGCAGTACCAAATCGCCGACCCCTCAATGACCACAATAGAACTAGACGACATTCGTATCTGTTGGTATCGGTGTTGTTTGTCGATTTTTAGCGCCACTTATGCGCTAAAAACGTCCCCGCACCGCACAAATGACGTTGCGTGACGTCATGTAAGAAGACGCTATAGAGAAGGCACATGTGAGAAGACACTATTTGTGTCAACATAGTCAATCATTAATTCAATATTTATTCAATATTTATTCAATGTTGATTCAATATTCATCAATATTTATTCTTGTGTATGATATATTTAGATTAATCAATATCCATTCAATATATATTTTTAGATACTTTTCCTGGAGTGTTCGTCAAGGAGAACCAGAAATCCCTAGTTGGCAAATCTGGGGGTACTTGGTATCGCCGGAGTAAATACTTGAAGCCTTGTTTGGCCAATAAGGTGCCTTGAATGCGCAATCGAAGGTCATTTTGTTAAAGAGACAAGTTTCTTTAGGACACAACGAGCCTGTTCATTGCAAGAAAATCACTTCAAATTTACGAAAATCGGCCCCGGAGCAAGCAAGTTCTCCGAGGCGATTACACCAAGAAACCAATGCCATTTGTGCACTTATGCATGACCGTCAAATAATTTTTTTGTAAATGTGTGCGAAGATATATCTTGCACCTTGAAATATAACTGCATTTGGAGTTCATCAGTGTCAGTGAAGGGTCCATAATACTTCTTCAAAATTTACTCCGACCCATCAACTGTTCGCCCGCCCCATGATCAGCTGTCCTTCTAGGGCTGGGGTAAGCAAATCCGACCAACTCTATTTAACAGAAAAATAAAACTGTCTATGAGCGGTTTTACAGGGGATATTTGCTCTCCCGCCTAGCAGCTCTGGATCCTTCCAAGTCAATCCTTGCTTCAACTAAACATTCCAGACATGAACTAAACAAGTACATAAAGTAACTTTTAATATTCATAAGAATCGCTTTCAGTAATTTTTCTTCATCTTTTTTTCATGCAAAATAACTTTCTTGGTGGTGAAAATACAACTTTTTTAGACGGATTATTTTAGTATAATTATCATTAAACCATCATATATTCCAAAGCAATAGTCCATCCATATCCTATAGTCACCTGGGGTTTGTTGTACCATGTGACGTTGAGCCGGTTCCTGGTGTCGGGTGCACGTTTGTGAACTTCGTTGACATCGATTAAGTATACTTTTGTTACAATTTTCTCTACCATTACTCATGAAGTTCGCTTATGACCTCATCCTTCGCTAATAATTTAACCACAGCCAATTTTGGGGTCTGAGCCAGAGCTGTGTATTATGCGTCGGTGGCGAATGGCGCGCACAAACTCGGAATGGCGCAAAGGTTGATCGGGCCATGAAATGCATTTTGGGGTGCTTGAGATTTTGGACAACAACGGAAGTTAGCAATAATTCAAATGAATCGCGGGTGAACTCGGCTCATTAGTTGTGAGACTAGTCCTTGGGAGAAGTGTTTATTGAAGGATGATCCAGGTTGCGTGGTCCACCTAAGATGAGTGAGTGCAATTCATCCTGAGTTCTGCCAGGAGAAATGTTATTGGTGTATTCATATCACATCATGCCTATTTATCATAAATATTTCTTTGTGAACTTTGGGAATACATCACCCACCTACACTCAGGCAATATCTATCCAATTTGCAGATATCATGGGTATATTTTTTGGAGTACTTTGGCTACTGAGGGAAGTTCCCACTAGATTGCATTCCTTGGCACAATTGCACCTATTCATGACTTGGCTTGCTGACATATTGCTGTCTTAGCAGTTAGCTATATGTACATACATGTTTGTATGGTACATACAGCATGAAATGCTAACATTTATTTTTAATTCCATTAAAGCAATACTACCTGGTTATGGACAACTCATTTTTTTTTGTGCAGCAAAGTTTTTGACATGGCTTAGTTTGCCAAGATGTTTATGCATACAAAAATGCTAACATTGGTTTTCAGTCCCACTAAAACAAGGTTAATTGTCAGCAAGTGCATAGCTATTTTTTCCAATTCACCTAAAAAATTCGTACTCCAGCCAAAAATTTTGTACTCCAATACCAAGAAAAAAAGGAAATCCTACACTGCATAATACACAGCTCTCAGACTTCAAAATTGGTTGTGGTTAAATTATTAGTGTAGGATGAGGTTATAAACCACCTTCATGAGCAATGGTAGAGAAAATGATAACAAAAGTATACTTAATCAATGTCGACGAAGTTCACAAATGCCCACCTGACACCCAGAACCGACTCAATGCACAACTGATACAACAAACCCCATGTGACTATTTGATATAGGTTTGGGTATATAAAATGGTTTAATGAAAATTATACTAATGATGATGATGATTATTGGGATTTTAGGGTGTGTCAATCCATGTGGATTATATTGCACCCAGAAAATTATACTAAACAATCCATCTAAAATAGTTTTATTCTCACCACCAGAAACAGTTATTTTGAATGGAAAGGCTGATAAAAATGACTGAAACTGATTCTTATTAATATTAAAAGTTCCTCTATGTACTTGTTTAGTTCATGTCTGGAATGCTTAGTTGAAGCAAGGATCAACTTGGAAGGATCCAGAGCTGCTAGATGGGAGAGCAAATTTCCCATGTAAAACCACTTATAGGCGGTTTTATTTTGTGTTAAATAGAGCTGGTTAGATTTGCTTACCATAGCACTAGGACAGCTGATCATGGGGTGGCCGAACAGTTGATGGCTCGGGGTAAATTTGGAACATGTATCACAGACCCTTCACTGACAATGATGAACCCCAAATGCAGTTATATTTCAAGGTGCATGATTTATCTTTGTGCACATTTACAACACAAAAAAAAATTGACAGTCATGCATAAGTGCACAAATGGCATTGGTTTCTTGGTGTAATCCCTTTGGAGAACTTGCTTGCTCCAGGGCTGATTTTAGTAAATTTGAAGTGATTTTCTTGCATTGAATGGGCTCATTGTGTCTAAAAAAACTTGTCTCTTTAACAAGATGACTTTCAATTGCACATTCAAAGCACCTTATTGGCCAAACAAGGCTTCAAGTATTTACTCCCGCAATACCAAGTACCCCCAGATTTACCAACTAGGGATTTCTGGTAATTCCTTGTGAACACTCCAGCACAAGTATCTAAAAATATATATTGAATATATATTGCTTAATCTAAATATACTATATAGAAGAATATATATTCATGAACATTGAATCAACATTGAATAAATATTGAATTAATGATTGACTATGTTGACACAAATAGTGTCTTCTCACATGTGCCTTCTCTATAGCATCTTCTTACATGACTTCACGCTACTCCATTTGTGAGGTGCAGACGTTTTTTGCACATAAGTGGCACTAAAAACAACAAATAACACCTATACCAACAGATCCGAATGTCGTCTAATTCTATTGTGGTCATTGATGGGTCGGCGATTTGGTACTGCTGCAACTGCTAGTTGTTTTCAGGTATGAACTTTGAGTGGTAGCATTTGACCAAACAATGTTGTTCTTCCTGTTATCTTCTGGAGTACAAAATATTTAATTTAGTCTAGTTACAATCCTGGAGTACAAAATGTATTGGTATGCTTGACACCAACAAATGCCAATTTTTCCAAAAGACTTCAGGAATTTTCCTCATCAAATTGTGTGGGAAAACACACCCAACACTCAATGACAAAAAAAAGCCACTCTATGAGACCCATCACTCTCAGCCACTCCAGACATGAGTTTGAATTGACTGGCTGAAGCATGCATACTCATTGAAAGAAGTAGCAGATTTTATGCAAATTATTCTTGTATGTGAGAGGAGCTATGAAATGTTATGCTGCAGAGGACAGTGCTTGTAATGAGGGAGTAGAATCTGTATGACTCCATCTTGTCCTGAGGAGAGGAGCAATATGAAGGATGTTGGCATGCAATATGACATCAAACCAGGACAAAAAGTTGATAGGTTGATGGAAGATAAGGCTAAGTGTATATTGTATAGTACAGTATTATAATGCACCTACTTACACCACATACACCTTTTCTAGATAGGCTTAACCCAGATGGGCCCCTGTGGCCATTATTAAGCCTTAATACTTGATGAACTTTTCATGATTTCCTTGCTCTTATACCTCACACTTATATTAATGATTCACATAATTTTGATTGTCCTGTTCCTATATATTTTTTTTCCTTTAAGATCACTTGAAACTAGCACACCCAAATATCATTCTTCTTCAATAACATCCAGTTTCCTACCTCAAATTACACATCTGAAAGTCTGACCTCCAGACCAGGGTGGGAATTAAGGCACTTCTTAAGAGATTTCATCTCTTAAAACATTTTTGCACTCCAGATTCATACTGGATAGAATGGGCTCCACATGTACTCCGACACAAACATGCAGAAGGAACAAGAATACCACTAAAAATTGAATACAAGATTGAAGAAAATATCCACCAAACATGTTATTCTACTTACAGTTACCAAATAACTATATACTTTCGTACCATCAAGCACACAGAGAGCAACCGAACACACACCACACAAAACCACAACCAGCGGAAATGCTGACATCAATGCGCGAAACTTTCGCAAAACTGCAAAACTTCTCGCCTGTGCACTGAATATAGTGGCCTCCAGTTACTACAAATTTGGCCAGTGCGTCTCCAGAAACCTGCTTCCAAGCCACCCTATAGTGGGAAAAACTGACTGTTTTAAGAAGTTGATTCTGACTGCATGTGAGGTAGTGGTGTTGGGTCTGTATAGTGCAGGGAATTGGTTGCATTTATAGGTAAGAGTGTGCTCTGAGCTGAGGGTGAAGTGCGAATTATTTGTTTTTCATTTTGACTAGCATTGTGCTGAGACCAACAGTGAAAGGAAGGCGCATTGCTCCTGTGAGTTATGAGAGACAAAGCTGAGCTGATCATTTTTTAAAAAGCCCTTGTGCTTATAGTTATATAAATTTTATTATTTATTACAACTCCCAGTCTTGTGGTGACATCCATTGCTCACTTTGTTTGCTTCTATGCTTTGATGTGACCAAAATGATGTGTATTACTTATGCATATTACATAGACACTGACTAGGTACATATGATTTTTTTCTTCTGTTACCAGCAAATAGATTTCATGCATGAAAAATAATATGTGCATGAAAATGTACTCCTGAAGAAAGCTGTTTGCACTCTGACTCCAAACCCGGAAAGCAAGTTTCCCACCCTGCTCCAGACTCCAGATGCATAACCTTACATTTTTCATAGTTTAAGGATGTCTGCCATTGATCAGCCCACTTTTTAGGTGCTCCAAGTCTAGTTGAATATTAGTAGATTGATCACTACTACTAGCCACCCTTACCAATTTATTTCATCAGCAAATTTGAACACCCAATTAATCAGCCCTACCACAATATTATTCACAAAGATAACAAAGAGAAGTGGCCTATAAAAGAGCCTTGACACTACTCTGGACATCCTTCCATTCATATTTACATCCATTTAACATTACCTCTTGTTTCAATCTCACTAACCATGCTTCGATACAACTTTTTCCTTTTCACGTTTTCCTCGATCACGACGTTCGTAGTTGCCTTAATTAATTCAGCATTGCATACGTACCTAATTAGTGGCACACTTCTAAATACCTACCACTGTTTAACGGTCCACTTCAAAAACCCCTCTTCAAAAAATGTTCCAACACAAAGAGCTACTATCTGCACAGCACCGAAAATTACACGTCCGAAGTCCACACTCAACGCAATGCAATCGGACTGCGCTTTTCGCAGGGGTTTCCCATCCAGGCCTCGACGAAGTGTGTTTGGTAGCTGGCTTGAAGGTTTCCCTTCACCGTTGGATTACATGCAATTTTACCAATTTTCCCTACGCTATCTTGCACGTTTTATGGTAATATAAAATACTTTGATGTATACCAATTGAAAGACCAATTATTCGGCTTTAACAAAATGTATCCCAAATGACACAGTAGCAATCTTTGTGCCCAACAATGTGCCGTTCCCAGCAGGCTGACCATCAAGCGCCTCCATAATAAAGGGATTTTTCCCGATATTGGTAGGCGCCTTTCTACCGTCCATTTTACCCCAAGTTGTCACCATCGTTCGAAAGCGGAAGAAAGGGCAGTTCGGGGGCGGGGGCTAAGTGCGCCATAGTTTCTTCCCCTCAATGGCAGGAGAGCGTCTAAAAGATGTCCGAAGAATACCGCCTGAAATGATCTAACCACACCCGTAGACCGCAACAGGAGGCACACTGTCGTAATAAAAGGTTCCATAGCCTCCATAAAAAACCCATAGCTGCCATAGAAGACAGGGGCGGATTCGGAAATTGCCATCGGGGGGGGGGGAGGGGCACGTGTCTGGATCAGCGCCACCGCGAAAGTATCTTGAGGGTTGCCTTTCCTCCCGAGGGGCACCTCTGGCTGGAAAATTCGATGATGAGGTGCACTCGAGACTTCGCGGAGGGACGCATTTCCCTGGTTGAAGGGCCGCCACCTCCAACAGGGGCGGGGGGGGGGCATGCCCCAACTTCTCTCCTTGGACCCGCCACCGACAGGAGGCCCCATATAGCGGGAGCAAGAGGCTCCTTACTCTGCTGCAGGCCCCCTTCGGATGGAGCGCCCTCAGACAGCCGAAGTAACATACATTTGTATATTTGTGTCGATATATCTTGTGCATTAAGGGTACAAAAGCAATCTGCACCAGTGGGCCGCAAAAGGCACTGCAAATGCGAGGCCCTTTACAACTTGCATAATTCTTTGTCAAATATCTCATTCTCGTTAGCCATAAGCCTACACATGAATGGATGTGCACGTTTGGTTTGTGGGTGCATATACAGTCTGCATATATTGGTGGATAATTGCGAAAATGATCGGCGTGGCAGGGGCTGTTTGTCCATGCCCCTGCTGGAATCTATTCGCTACTTCTGCATGCAGGAACCTTGCTGCAACTGTCCTTGTGAATGCAAGTCACGAATTGGACAATTGCATAAAACAGCACCTTCTACCCAACTGCAGATATAGCGTTCCTCTTGCGTGGTTCATAAAACTCCCCGAATACGAATATATCGCGTACGAATATATTTGTAGTAAAACTTTCACGTGTATTTGCGCATGCGTAGTTCAAGTACGAACGTATCGCAAACTGATAACAGAAGTAACGGCGGCAGCAGCACTTACCTGCGTGGCCGACCGAGGCAGTGGCGCCATTAACAGCTAAAAATTCCCGACTACTTGCTCAGAGCTACAGGTACCAAAATTACTACGCTCATTAATCACTCACATCGCAGCCGTAATGGACGAGCGGTCGGCGCACACGTGGTGACCGTTTCTGTCGTAGCGCGGCTTGAACTCGATCCTGTGTACTGAATCGGGGCGGCAAGGGATAAGGCTACCACTGATGGTGGTCTCAGCTGAGATACCACTCGCGCAAATGACGTCGCAGGAGCAGACGGGGACGGCTTCGGGAGCGAATACAGCAACGGCACCACTAGCGACCTGATCTGGCCACTATGGAAATGACCTGTCGGCGGTCCGCGAACAGGGCCGTCCACGCCTGACCCTGTGTCTGCACGTCGGTCGCTGACAGCCGGCGGCTGTGGAAGGTCGATGTCTTCCTCTATCATTTCATTTACAAATAACACTTAAAAATCATATTTAGGTAATCAAACATCCGTAGGCTTTAAGCAATCCAATAGCAGTGTTTTATGTGATTCAACATCGGTCGGTTTTAGGCCATCCAACATCAGTAGGCTAGGTTAGATTAAATTACATCACTTTTCATTGATTATGATTGCATGGCATTTTTCATCGTATACCACCACACCCAAAACCGTTTCCCATCTGCTGTTTAGGTGGAATAGTATGCACCTGCATTGCCAAATTCCTTTTCTTGTTTCACAGAAAATGTATTTCATTGGTGTTGATACTATTTTCTTGGACTGATTTCTAAGATAGAACTATGCTGGCATGAAGTGCTTATATATTGGGAGGTTTTTATTCCCCTCATTTGTGTCCCGATGAGACTGTTGGGGAGCGGTACGACCTGTCGTGCCCCTAGCGTGATTTTTAGGGCCCCGGCCGAATCTTGGCCCATATCGTGATTTTCAAGTACCACGGCACGACTCCTACAATTTCTTAGAGGCTTCTTTTTGCAAATTATAAACACCCTCTCGCGTCTTATGAGTCTTGTTTCATTTCCTGCAGCCTCTTTACCGGTTTTGGATGTCTCCTCGTGTGTTCTACTGTCCTCCATATTCAATGGCCCACCGCTCCCGTCTTTGAGGGCCTCCTCCTATATGTTATGGCCATTTAGCATGGTGGGGCTTCCTATCGTGTTTGATGGGCATTCTCTACCAAAGTATGCGCCTCTTGCCACGCCTTGTGTGCCTCCTCCTTTTTCCTGGCATAGCTTTACCCGTCTTGAGGGAACTTCAGTTTTTTCCTTCCTCATTTCCTGGGAACTGCTTCCGGTATTCGGACCTCATTCGGCACTGGAGACCTCCTACTTCGTCCTGAGGGTAGAGGTTGGGTGGGAGTGGCACCCGAAACCACACCCCCTCAGTCTTACGGAAGGGGCGAATGCTCCCTCTGCCCACCGGTGGCGACGCCCCTGGTCCGACACGCTGTGGTTGATTCATGGTGGTTTCACGCTTCCCTGACTTATACATAATGCGATATAACGTCTTTTACTTTCTGCCGTCATGCACTTTTTGGTACTTCCATGTGGAAATACCGTCAGAACATAATCTCTGGATCTATTGGAAGAGGTTCTGATGATCTGGAGCTGCTTCGATTGTTTCATGATGCTTTCAAGCTGCCCTTTAACGTATACAATATGTGGTATAACTTTATCGTTTACTTGCTGCCGTCATGCACTTTTTGGCATCTCCATGTGGAAATACCGCTAGAATATAATCCCTGGATCTATTGGAAGAAGTTCTGATGATCTAGAGCCATTGCTATGGTTTCATGGTGGCTTATTGCTGCCTTGAGTAATACATATTGAAAAACCGTCCGGTTTCCCTTTGGGCGAGCAAGTCCTACCACTGTGACTATTTATGACGTAATCAAAACGTTCCATCCATATCCAGAAGTTGAACATTGCGATAATCCTTGACTATATGCGGCAAATTCGGTTACATATCTAGTGTAAACAACGCTACGGCAGGGAGTAAAAAATTACCCCGAGGATAATCTAAGGGTAGGTACATGCCTACCTTCCTATCTTGACCTAGAATACGTTTCATAATGACCGGTGATGTGAATTGCCTACTACTTGGTTTATAAGTAGATGCCTAGATAGATACCTGCTGTGGCATTGCACTTTAAGGTAGGTCAGTGTAAAATAATTCACCATGTGACCCGGAAATGCACAGTTAATGGAATTGTGGTATTTCATCCTCGCCTTCGGTTTTTACCATTTTGCCACATGATGTATGCGCAGTCATGCACACAACTGCTAAATAATGTAAAATGCGTGTGACTGAAGCGAAAAGCATTCCGCTTTTTGATCCTTAAGTGGCAATCCTTTATTTTCTTCCAATCTTTCACTATTCCCAAGCAACTTCTTCCTTCATCCACACAGTTAATGGTGCAGTAACTTTAGGACACTGAGGTAGGTATACCTACCTACCTACCTACCTATTCACAAAACATGCTTTGCACACATTTTTCCCCATGGTGCAATTGGCTTGATTCGGTTAGGTTGTGCTAGGTTGGGTTTTTCAAGTTGTTTTTAGGTTTTTAAGTTAACAAAATTTAATCATGTTTTATGTGACTGGGTCACAACCCACACACACTGAAACCATTTTCACACTAGTGAGCAGATGCAGAAGTCATATTGATGAGTGCTTCTGCTGCATCCTGTCTTACCATAAGACCTCCAATACATACCATGAGAATAAATAATTAAATTGGAAAACCTAACCTAACCTAACCTAGCCTAACCTAACCTAACCTAACCTAACCTAACATAACCTAACCTAATATAATCTACTTTCATCTAAACTAATATATATGTATATCTTTTAATTTAAAAACAACTGCAATGTTTATTGTGACATCACCCATATGTCACAGTCCCAAACAATGCAGCCTGTTTAGTTTCTTTTGGAGTTATTTTGGAATGATGGTGGCATGCCATCTATGTGGCAGAGGTAGAAATGAAGCATTTTCAGGGTGGATTAATGTTGAATCAAGTATGTGTAGTGTTGAATTTTCCTTTAGTCACATCCAAGAAGTGCAAGGTGAGGGATGGATAAATTGTGGCACAAAGAACAGTAGTTTGACATAAATGGTGCATTATGGAAGTTATCGCTATGATAAACCAAGAAATAAGCATTTCCACAGAAAATGAGTGGTTGCATCTTTTGAATCATGTTCATAAACTGTATTACAAAAATAAAAAATTTCCCAAAACACCTTTTAAGACAAAAATACCCAATTCCCAGTCATTCTGGAAAGTTAAATTTTTAAACTGAAAAAATTACCTTAATTGTAAATTTGCCTTAAAAAATTTGCAGCTTCAGATAATATATTGTTTCTTGAAATTTGTTCCTGATGCAATGATTATGAATATAATGAACATATGCCCACTTATTTCCCCTGCAAATGCATACTTCTTAGTTGGAGGGCAAAATAATACCACAAAAGTGGTTTCAAGGTGGGTAATATAGCATAGGGGCAACATTCAAAACATATAGCATAGGGGCAACATTCAAAACCAAGAGATGTATGTAATGTCACCTAACATCACCTAGACTAACTTTCCATGTGGGTAAGCAAATTATTGTATTTTAATGTAAACTTTACAATCTGTTTTTCCCAAATATTTTCCAATTAAAAAGGTGGTGCATAACAACCATTCCACCTTTCATCTGAGATCAGCAAAGCCATAATAATCTTGAGTCAGCATGTTCTATATCATGAATTCCAGTCAACTCTATCTGGGTGATTGGCAAAGTTGGTGAAGGCATCCACTTGTATTGTGTGGTTCTATCATGGTGTATTATCCTCAGACCAAGGTGCTGATCTACGGTGATCTTAATTGCTGCATTTGAAAATCTGATCAGGACTCTGCCAAAAAGACACTTTATGATTTTCTGTCTCACCACTCCTTGACTCAGTGTGTTTCATCTCTTACTTACTCAGCAGGATCCCTACTTGATGTATCAATTACCAAATATCCGATTTTGTTAAATGTTGCATAACCCAATTCTGTCATTTTAGTCCACATTATTTTATCCATGCTTTGATCAATGTACCTCGCTCTCGCCCGCGCCGATTAGCTGTTCGGTCTCGCTGTCTCCACCGGGTCGACCAAGCTGCGCTTCATGCTCACTTTATTAATGCTGGCATGGTGTGTTTTCATTGCCGACTGTCACTCAGAAGTGGGACTGTTTTCTCAGTGTGTTTCTACCGATTTTTGGCCTCATGCTCCGGTCAGAGCCGTGTCCATTTGTATTCCCAGCGCCCCTCCAGTCACCGAGCCCACCAAAAATCTAATGTCTCGCCGTCGCGTGGCGTTGACTGAACACGGTCACAGGTCACCAGAATATGTCGTCCTAAACAGAGCAGTACGGTCCGTCATACGCCGTGACACCCGCAATGACATTCAGCGGCGCATCCAGGTGGACCGACGTCGATCGATGTGGCAGCACATCAGTGGTAGGGGAAGCCTGTCCGTAAGGCGCCCGACGCCACACCTGACGAACTGAACAACTATTTCGTTGGCATTGGTCCGCGTGTTGCGAGTGAGGTGAGAGAGATGGGAGAGATGTCGGACCAAGCATGCCGTCTACCACGTGTTGGCGCCTGTGCGTTTTCGGTGGCACCTCTGACGCTGTCAGAGCTGAGAACCGTCATCCTTGGGATGAGTGGCTCGTCGGCGTGCGGTGAGGACGGAGTCAGCCAGGTAAAATTATCACTTTTTTTTTTTTTTTTTTTTTTTCTTTTTTTTTTTTTTCCTTTTTTCCCCCTTTTTTTTTTTTTTTCCTTCTTCTTTTTAATAAAATATTTTTTTTTTTTTTTTTTTTTTTTTCTTTTCTTTTTTTTCTTTTTTTTTTTTCCCCCCCCCCACACCTTTTTCCTTTCCCCCCCCATTTATTTATAGTACATACACATGGTGCGCCTGTCCTTTGACACGATCGGCATGGTGCTCCTGCATTTGGTCAACTCAAGCATTTCCTTCAGCATTTGATGTTCCTCGATCGTGGAAGCACTCCCTCGTTCATCCTATTTTTAAGTCTGGCGACCCTAACCAGCCCTTCTAATTACCGTCCTATTTCTATAGTTCCTGTCATTGCCAAAATTGGTGAGCGTGCCATTCACCAACAGCTCTACAATTACATGTCCAAACACCACCTCCTGTCCTCAACCCAGCACGGTTTCCGTCCACGTCACTCGACAGAAACCGCGCTGACTTCCATGTCCGATCATATCCTATCCGCCAATGATCGAGGGGAGTTATGCCTTCTTTGCCTGCTGGACTTGAGCAAATGCTTTGATGTGATTGATCATTCAAGGCTCTTGACTAAATTAAGCATCCACGGTATCGACACTTCTTTGTTCTCTGCATACCTATGCGATCGTACCCAGAGTGTCAGCCTCACTGACAATCTGGGCAATCTCAAAAAGTCTACTCCGCTTCCCAACGGCATTGGTGTCTTTCAGGGATCTGCTCTCGGCCCGCTCCTCTACTGCATCTTCGCCAACGACCTCGGTCTGTTCGTTGAAGGTGCAGTGGTAGTCCAATATGCGGACGACACCCAAATTTTGGTTAGTGGTAAAAAAATCGGAATTTAGAAATATCGTCACGAGGATGGAATATGTTTTGGCCTCTCCTTACTCTTGGTTTCGTGCAAACTGCCTCAAAGTGAATGCCGGAAAGAGGCAACTAATGCTGCTGGGGAGTCAGCAGAGTTTGCGTCACCCCCCCCCCCCGAAATTACCGTAAAATTTCGCGATCACAATCTAATTCTCATATCGGAAGCAAAAAATCTCGGATTAATCTTTGACCGCTCTCTTAGCTAGGACTCCCATGTCTCCACTATCGCTAGGCGCTACCTCGGCACTTTGAGTGGTCTATCGCATCTGAGGAGTTACCTCCCGCCCGCTGTCATTTCCGCTTTAGTCAATGCCTTGGTACTGTCACAGATCCGGTATTGTATTTCGGTGTACGGCAATGGAACGGAAAATAATCTGTCTCACATCGAAAACATTATTAACTATGCAAAAAAAGTAATTTTCGGCCGCCAAAAATTTGATCATGTATCGGACCTGCTGGAGAAATTGGGCTGGCTGAACGCGCGGGACCTCGCTCAGTAGCACACGCTGACCTTGCTGCACAAGGTGCGCCTCCTGGGTGAACCAGACTCACTAGCCTGCGAATTTGCTCTGGTATCACAGACGCGCGACAGGACCACCAGACAAGACAGCAATCTGCACGTGCCCAGATCGCGAACTAACATGGGCAAGCGACGTTTTTGTAGTCGTGCGGCTAGACTACAATGCCTTGCCGCCCGATCTGACTCGGCTACCCATCCCTCTGTTTCGGCCGCACCTAAAACGTCACTTGCGTAGGAACCCGGATTGTGGAGGCACTTAGCGCCTTATTTAGGTGTCTGCTTTTATGACTGCTTGTAGACGTTAACTGAATGTATGATACCTTTGCCGAACTCTTTTTTATTTGCATGACGTGAGGCTATAATAGCCACGAGCTAATTGTGGATGGCCTTAATACATGCCTGTCTGTCTGTCTGTCACTTCCTGTCCATATGCTGGGGTAGGGGCAACTCCTGTGGTGGTTTTTCTTTTAATGTGATATCACAGGCATTAATGGTCACGGCTGTAGGCTAATGCACTGTATATTATTTTGCACTATCATATTAAATTTGTAGACGAGTGGAGCAGGTTTTATGCATCGTGGGTCCTCTATCAGAGGGATGGCCTGCACTTCTCTGAGAAGGGGGTCCATGTGTTAGGCAAAGTGTACGAGCATGTCCTTCAGGGAAACTAGGAAATGGGGTGGGGAGGGATGAAATTGCATTGCCAACTCAGTAATATTCCAATAGTGTCAGCCAAGGCAACAGAACCTCAAAGTCTGCAAATAGGGACAGCAGCAGTTCAAGGGGACAGAGTGATAGTTCATCTAGTGATAAAAGAACTCCTCAATATGAAAAAGCCAAAGGTGGTTATGGAGCATTTGTTAAGTGTATGATGTTTAATGCTCAGCGTATCCATTCCAAATTTGATGAGTTCAAGTGTTATGTTGCTGAGGAGGAACCAGATTTTGTTTGCATTACGGAGGCATGGGTCAGTGAAGGGTATTTTGGAGATAACTTATAGGACTATGAGATCCAGGGATACAATATGTTTTCGTGCAATAGGGGTCGAGCAATGAAAGGGGGTGGTGTAATGCTCTATATGAATAGCTTATTCAGTTCTCCAAAAGTATCAGGTCGGGATAAAAATATGTCTGTGGAGTCCATTTGGCTTGATGTCACTGTGGGAGAAGGCAACAGCAATACTCTTAGGATAGGAGCTTTCTACCGATCAGGAACCCTGCCACATGCTCAGCAACTGGAGCTTGACAAGGTGATTTGTGAGGAAGTCAGTAGAAACTTTAAGAGGAAGTGCCTTATTATTGGTGACTTTAATCTAAAAGGTTATGAAAATGCTGGTGTTGGCTCCCCATCATGCAAAATGTTTAGGAAATGCCTCGAAGAGGACCTGCTCTTACACCAGTTTGTATCGGAACCTACCAGGCATGGTTCATTCTTTGACCTTGTATTCTCGGATTTAAGTGACTTGGTTCAAGACTTGACTGTAGGCGAAGCTCTGAGAAGAAGTGACCATAACATAGTTAGATTCAAGGCACATGTAAGGGAAATTATCAAGGATAATTTGGTAAAGGTTCCAATTTTCAACAGAGCAGACTGACTGCATGAAAGCGGCTTTAAGTGCCATCAGATGGGAAGAAGAATTCTCCAATTTAAATGCCTGTGAAATGTCGGAAAAGATCAAATCTTACTTGAAGGAAATTCAGATTAGACATGTCCCCCAAAAGCAAAGACGCAAAAGAAGGGTAGGAAAGCCAGCATGGCTTACACCAGACTTGATAAAAGCAATTAAGGCTAAGAAAACTTCATTTAGAGTCTTTAAAGGGGCCTCAAATGTCGTAAATCTAAAGGCGTATCGAAAAGCTAGAGACACTGTGAAGCAAAAAACCAGAGCAGCAAAGCAGCGAGCAAAAGAAATGGATTTAGCTAGAAACTGTAATGGGGACAGTAAAAAGTTCTTTAGTTTCTACAAGCTGAGTAAAGTTTCTAGCACAATTGGTCCACGGGAAGTAAATGGGGCTGCATTTGGTGAGGACAGTGAGATGGTTGAGGAGCTGAGCAAGCAGTTTAAATCAGTGTTTACATTGGAAGATATGACAAATCTGCCGACCGTACACCATAGTTCAGTGACATGGGATCTGACAAATGATGTTGATTTCATTGATAGCGATGTTGTTCACAATCATATCAGGAAAATAAAGCCAAATAAGGCAGCAGGACCTGATGGTATTTATGCCAGGGTGTTGCGGGAAACTGAAAAGGAACTGGCATTTCCACTTAGTATAATATTTTGTAGATCAGTTTCACAAAATGAAATTCCAACCGATTGGAAAAGGGCAAATGTAGTTCATATTTTCAAGAAAGGAGAAAGATGGAAAGTTGAAAACTATAGGCCAGTAAGTCTCACATCCCTAGTCTGCAAGGTACTCAAATCAATTATCAAGGATAGAATAGTTAGTTACCTGGAAGGTAGCAGATTGATTCAAGGTACTCAACATGGGTTTAGAAAATGACGATCGTGTCTCACAAACCTCTTGGACTTTTTGAACTGACTTTTTGAACTTCGCCACAGAACAATTTGATCAGGGAAATCAGGTTGATGTAGCATATCTTGACTTTAGTAAGGCTTTTGACAAGGTACCCCATAAACGGTTAATGATACAGCTTAAGTCCCATGGTATTGCAGGTAGCATCTTAAAATGGATAGAGTTGTGGCTTTTAGATAGACAGCAAAGAGTGATGCTAAATGGTACAAAGTCATAATGGCAAAATGTTCTTAGTGGAGTCCCCCAGGGGTCAGTACTGGGGCCACTACTGTTCATTATATTTGTAAATAACATTGAAAGTGGCCTAAGCAGTAAAGTTTTGAAATTTGCGGATGATTTGAAGGTCTTTAGGGCAATAACAGGTCAAGATGAGCATATCTCGCTGCAAAAAGACTTAGACGAACTTGTGAAGTGGTCCGAAGAATGTCAAATGAAATTTAATTTTGATAAGTGCAAAATCAGGCATGTAGGTAAGCAGCATATGAAGGCTCCATACTTGATGGGTGACCAAGTGCTATCAGTGACTCAACAGGAGAAGGATTTAGGTGTTATTCTAAACACAAAACTGGGGGCATCAGAACAGACCAAGGAAGCCAGGAAGAAGGCATTGAGAATGCTCGGGGCAATAAATAGGAATGTATCATACAGAAGTGAGGAAGTGATCAGGAAGCTTTACTGTGCATACGTCAGGCCACATTTGGAATACTGCATCCAAGCTTGGTCTCCCAGCTATGAAAAAGATTGTTGGCTTTTAGAGAGAGTACAAAAGAGGGCTACAAAAATGGTTAATGGCATAAGCAACCTGGCATATGAGGAAAGATTGAAGAAATTGAATGTTTTCACTTAGATATAGAAGGCTGAGAGGAGATCTCATCGAGGTCATTAAATTTGTCCATGGTCTGGAGAGGAGATACCTTGGGGAAATGTTCGAATTGAACAGAAATGATGCAGTTAGAGGTCATAAATTCAAAATTAAAAGTTAACCACAGCAGAACAAGGTTAAGGCAAACTTTCTTCACCAACTGGGTAGTAGAACACTGGAACCAGCTGCCAGAAAACATTGTCAGTAGCAGCACATTGAACATCTTTAAAAACAGCGTAGACAATCATTATAAGAATAGAGGGCTTGCTTTTCAGTATTACAGGGAGGGCTGATTGATAGATTTGGTGGGCAACTGGTTCAGTGTACAGAGTGCAACCAAGAAGGGCCCTTGTGGCTCATAGTTGCACTAATCTTTTATGTCTTTATGTCTTTATGTCTAAATTCCTTGATGTTCTAATATTTGTCCATGAAGTAAGGAGGGTAAATACTGAATTAAAGTCGTCTTGGAATGAATGTCCATTTGGACATTCTGGAATTGTTATGGTGGAACTTTGTCTCTGGAGGAGTGCTTCTGGCTGAAAAATTTGAGGGGACAATTCAAGCCCAATGAAAGGCAGACTACTTTCAAGTTGCATCTCGGGCCAAAAACCTGAGGGGACACTGGGGATGCATTCCCCCAGTGGCCCCCTAGTATCTGTCCTTGTTCCAGGGTCAATTGAAAGGGGCATCAATATTGATGAACTGGAGCCACTGTAACTGCTCCCTGATAGCTTCCTTGTGTCCTAACTTATGCAGTCTGACATCTGATTTGTACTAGTATTCAACTTTTGGTATTCCCAAAACAAAGTGAGGCATACACCTACCTCACCGCAGTGGTTTGTGACCCCATGAAAGCATTGCATCCATGTCCAGTTGTATATTTAAACAGCCTGATTCTGTATGCTCCACATTCAAGCACATTTTGAGTGCAAACAGCTACCATTGGAAGTGCAGAAGTCAGCAGCTTCTCACAAAATGGTCACTGGGGGGGGGGGGTTCCAGCTCCAAATCTGAAACTTATATAACTAGAAGCACACAATTTGGACAATTATGGCTGTGGTGAACTCAATGCAGCATTCATTTGATGACCCTAGGTCAATGCCTTTAGGTTGAATGTGGTCACAATCAGCCTTCAATTCACCCCAGCCAGCATTCCCAAAGTGGTTCTGAATTGGTTCCATATGAGCCCATGGGATCCATTTAGACCCCATATGGCTGCCAAACCGTAGATAGAGACTGTACATATGTGTGGTCACTACATATGTGAGTACATCCCTTGTGTACTTTTGCTATGGTTGGTAGTACAGAAATTAAATATGCTCATTATGGTCAGTGTATTTAAAAAATGTAAGTTAGTCTGAACTGTTTAACATTTTTTGAACATTTGTCATTTTTTTTAATCTGACAATTTTTATAGCTTAAAACAAAACGATAATATAATCTAACTTAACCTGCGCCATATTTCCGGTCAAATCCTCCCACCCCGTCTTTGAAGACCTCCATCTAAAATCAAAACTAAGCATCGCACGAAAACGAAAGAGATGTCATCGGAAAGCGCTCGACGAGTAGGGTCCGGGTCCACCCTCCAAAACAATTTCCCCCCAAAAGTGACGTCACCAGGGGGCCAAGATTTTCACAACTTTTCACAACTTGCATTATGTTTTTGGCTCTGGGGAGTTTATTTTGGGGATATATGAAAAACAAAATTTCTTTGGAATGAGAAAAGGACATCGAAATCGACCAGGGATATATTTTGTTTGAACCCCCCAAAATAATTTTTTTTATTTTTTTTTTTGAAATTTCAAAATTTTGAGTTTTCAAGTTTTCTTTAATTTTCCTTTTCCGATGAATAGAGCAGACCGAGAAACGTTGTTGGAAGCCGACTTGCCCTAATACAAAAATGCTTACTTTAGCCAGAATCCTGTATTTGAACTGCAATTTGGCAAACGTGTAAAATTTATGTAGTCAAAAACGAAAAAAATAGGGAAAAAATCCACTAGTACGTTTTGTTGCATCTGTAAAGATAATCAAACGCTGAAAGTTTCATTAAAATATCTATCCTTTAAAGTGTGATGGCTGGTTTAACTTTTTTGGAGTTGACCTCACATGACCTTGACTAACTCGATGACCCTATATGACCTGACCTAAAAAAAAAGAATCAGCATGTCAAATTGATGTGGGAAAGGGTATGCCAAATTTGGGCGCGCTGCCGCGCGCCGTTCGTCCGCTATCAGCGAAAAAACCTGAGGGGGGGGGAGGGGGCGGTTGAAGACACCCCGAGACGGAACGGGTTAATAAAATGTAACCCCTTTGCATGTTTCATGGAGTTAAAGTGTATGTAAAGCTTGTTGCATGGTTACCTTAAATTGCAATAATGCCTCCATTTTTTATTTTGTCTGCCAACTGGGTAATATGCATTTGCACAGGATATGAGTGTTCATGTTATGTTAGCCATATATACAAAATGCATTGGTAAAGTAAATTGCAAGAATTTAAAAGTTACCTTAACATGCGCCCTGGAGAGGGGGGCGAAATCCGCCCACCCCTACGGTTTTTCGTAGATAACTGCGGATTTTACCGGCCGATATACGCGATTGTTTGTGTACCTGCTTAGAAATGAACGGCACGTTGTTTAAAGTAAGAAAAACGAAAATCGACCAAAAATGTTTCGAGTTAGGGGTCGGTAAAGTAAACAAAAAATTATCAGCGCCAGACCACAAATATCGGCGCTGATGCGCTTCCCGTATATCGGCAAAAAGGAAGTGTTCTTGGGAACACTAGCGATTTGTTTGATGTATATTGTTATGCTACATTGTTTCAAAGCCATGTCAGGTCACCGAGGTCAAGTCAGCTCAAGTTCATGACAGGTTAACATAAGCCCTGGAGGGTGGATGGCGAAATCCGCCCACCCCTCGGATTTTTCATATACAACTGCATATTGTACCGGCAGATATGCGCCATTTTTTCCGTACCTGCTTAGAAATGACCGGCGCATTGTTTAAAGCAAGAAAAATGAAAATCGGCCGGAAACTTTTTAAGTTATGGGCCGTTAAAGGTTTTTTTTTTTTTAAAAAAATCGCAGCGCCAGACCACAAAAATCTTGACTGCTGCGCTTCCCGTATATTGGCAAAAGGGAAGTGTTCTTGACAACACTAGCGACTTGTTTGATGCATATTGTTATGCTATATGATTTAAAAGTCATGTTAGGTCGCCGAGGTTATCATGACAGGCTAATGGAACCAAGCATGGTCAACTGGAATGTTGCCATAAATGGAAATGACTGTCATGCGATTGACGTCACATTGCATGTTAATGGGCGCTGCATGACCACTGCAGTCGATGCGCCCCTAAGCCCCAATAAACAAACATTGCATGTTACTCCCTGTACATCCTGCTGTTTGTCATTGTGTCCTTAAGTGTCTATACTTTATTCATGTATTTCACTCATTTGCGAAGCCGATTGTGCCGAGCTGCCGAACGGAGCAGTCAGGTGGGCAGCCTGGTTCCGGTAACTGGAACAGGTAATGAACTGATAAAGTGCTCGTATATAGGTGAACTGGGGTCAAATGGTGGATCTGGCATCTGTATTGCATCATTAGTAATGTCCAAAACATCATTAATACCAATTTTGAAGCATTTAAACATCACAGCGATCAATGACAATGAGAAGCCAAGCAACGCAAAACCAGAAATTTGTGCTATTTTGACCTCATTTGACATTGAAGATACTGACCTAAGGTCATGAAATCTTCACACAATAGAGTTCACTATCGTGCCCATTAGGCCATGTCGTCGTTCGTCAGATTAAGATTTGGATCTCGGCGGGGTTATTTTTTGTGCCTTGCTATGTAGTAATGTAAAATAAAAACAAGCATTCCCCAAAATTTGAGTTTCAAATCTATAGAAACGAGGATCTTGTGATGTCTGCAAATTTTGTCTCCCACGCCCCAGGCGAGGGTTGGTTGGAGGTTTTTACACCGTCACCGTTTCTCTCCTAATCAAGTTATAGCTGCCAAACAAAAACGAGCATGTTGCCCGTCATCAAAGGAACACGACGGTACCCAGTTTTGAGGCTTGGGGTCAACTGGTGACCTCCCAGGTTAGGTCAGTGACCCAAATTAGGCAAAAAACGGACTTTTACCCTTTGAAGGACCACAGAACAAACCGAAGGGCCACGCCAACATGCCGGAGAAGAAACTGACGACTTCTGAGGTTTCTTCTAATCTTTGCCGCTCTCGGTCACCGACAGAGATCAGGTCAGGGCAAATCCGGTCAGGTACCACATCGACATGAAAGGACGTAAGCCATAGCATATTAACTCAGGTCTAAACATCACAAAAGCAAATCATTTTACGAATAGAGCAGAGTTGTACTAATATTCTTTGCATCAAAGGAAAAGCACACGCTTCTACAAGTACCTTTGCAGTCTGACCTTCACGGTTCAAATGCCGGTGGCATCACAGTGATTCACATGCGCACGCGCACCGGCTGCCATAGCGTATCGATACAGAGTCGCTAACGGGCCGCGCACAATATGCTTACGCGCCCCAGGAGCGCAAAACCGGCCGACAGTACAGCACACTAACAAGCAAAGAGCACAGGTCCAGACCTTACAAACATATCTTCGCATGGTCCTTCTTGGACTTCATGACGCCGCCGGTCAGCTCTCTGTGTGCCAGCCTGGCCCTGATGAAGCCGTCTCTTCTCGCGTAGCCGTGCACTGCCTTGGACGCGGCCGTCACCTCTTTGACACATCGCTCCACGTTCTGTCCGTGGACTGGCATCGAGTCTACTTCCATGGGGGTGGACTCGAAGTTCTTGATGACCGCAGCTGGCAGGTCCCGGGTGAGGATGGGCACGGAGATCTGCTCATCATCCCAGACAATCAGCTTCCGCAGGTCTGTGGCCTGCTTGTTGAGGTCCACCTTGCACCTGGTGCGGATGTTGACTTGTTCTTCTCCTCCTCGGCTTCCGAGCGCCTCCTTCTCCCGCACCTCCATGATCTTCTGTACGGCGAAGCAGCGGTCCTCCCGCTCCTCGCTGCACAGCAGCGTCTGCAGGAGCATCTCCGGATGCGCCCACCAGGCGCTGGACTCCAGGTAAGAGAACACCTCCTTGACCACCTGTTCGTCCTGATCGAGAGTCAGCTGCAGCTGTTGCAGACAGATCCGCGCGCCCTCGATCCAGTGGTTACGGATCTTGTACCTGAACCACGTGGGGTAGTACACCCCGATGATGTACTCGCGATGAGCCGGAGGTGCCAGGCTTCCTTCCCGGCGAAGCCATGGCGGCCCACCCACATCCGGAGGAAGCGGTTGGCTGTGGTCAGCCACCTGCTATGGTTGACCGGGCCGATGTCCAGGTTGGCGAGGCGGTCGGTCACGTGCCCGGAGCGGATCGCTGCCACCATATCGTACCCGTACCGCTGGTCGGTGGACAGGTCTGTCCCCACCTCCTCCGTCAGCTCCGGCAGGGCTGGCCCGATGGTGATCTTGCTGAACCTCTTGACTGGCAGCTCGGTGGCAGTCGCGAGGGCCTTGCCCAGGGACCTGAAATGTCGTTGAATGGGTAGTTAGTCGTCGTAAATGGATGCTTGTTAGCCATGCGGCAGTCGATAACGTTACTTAAAATATTTACAGGGACTTTGAGGGCGTTCGGCTGATATGGCTATTTAGAATGCAAATGATAACAGTGCTTCAACTTGGACAAAAAACATTTAAGATAAAGCAAAACTAATATCAATCAGTGATACATACACAATGAGTGATACAGGACTATATCTCCTTCAGTGATACAGATGAAAGAGCAGTGCAGTCGATGACAAAATTGTGCATTTGGGACACATTCGAATCTTGCAACACATGTCGACGTAAATGATACAGTACTTACCAGTGAAGCCGGTGTCGCTGCTGGTTGGCCCGTCCAGGTTGATGATCAGGTGGCGGAGAGGAAGTTCGTTGAGGTGGAGACCGCACAGCAGCCAATTCAGCGACCTGCCCAGCATCTTCTCCACGAATTGGAAGACGCCGCCCCAGATGTCGCTGTTGGTGTTGGTTGAGTCGCCTCCAATATGCATGATGGTCTTGTCGACGCCGTGTTCCCGCATCCACTGCACCAGACATTTGGCGATCTGCTCGGCGGCGGTGGCAGTCTCATCTGCTTTCGGAGGTGAGAAGTGAAAGAGGTAGTTCCCGCCGGGCTCAGCTACCACCGAGTGTGATCCTCCTTCTGGAACGAGGGGTAGAGCTGGTCACTTCCCTCCACCTGCTCATACTTCAGCGTCTAGTCCTTCCGTCCATCGAAGTACAAGCAGGCGATGTCCTTTCTCTGGCACGTCATTGCCGCCTTCTCCTGCAGCTCCCTATAGAGCGCCTCCTTCGCGCGCTGGACTTTCTTGGTGTCGATGACGTTTGAGGTGTCGTCTTTGGAAATGACTCCGTAGTCGAGCATGGCGGCGTTGGCGATAGCTGCGGTGGCGTTGCAGGACATGCCGTACCGGATTGAGGCCATGGCGACATTTCTGATGCTGGCCATGTTGCGCGTGCTGGAGCTGGTAGCGGCACTAGCAGAGTAGTTGGGGTCACGCTTGTAGCAGTCCTCGTCCTCTTCCATCTCGATTTGTTCCCCTCCGTCAGCTCTTCCACGAATTGATTAACTTCCATGGTGGCTTTCTTCGGGTTTTCTTCTTCTTTTCTCTTCTCCGCCATCCTCTGCTTCGACTGCTCCTTCTTTTCTTTCCTCTGGTAGGCCAACACCTGCTTGCTGCTCTCCTTCTTGTCCACACGACCTATCATGCATGAAGATTTTTCCCCAACCTTTTGCCTCTGGACCATCATGAAAGAAACTTCCAACGCAGGGATTTTCTGCTCCCTAGGGCAAGTGCAGGTGATGTGGCAGGGCGGAAGCCCGACGTTGCTGGGGATGGGGCAGCCAGGGCAGTTGGCCTCTTGACAGGGAGGATTGGGCAGCGGCACTTCGTGACGTCAAAAAGTCTGTCCAGCTACTCCTCCATCTTCCTGATCTGCTTCTCTGAGGTCACTTGCTTCCTGGCTATTCTGCTGGCTTTCTCCCACAGCTCGAGCAGTCTCTCCACGATCGTCTTGTCTGCCGCAATGACGGGAGGCTGGAACTTGAAGTTAGCACTGGCCCACCTCTGCTTGATTTGGATGACGATTTCCTGAAAGAATTCGCGGCTGGCGTAGTGGTACTTGGGGTTCATCTGCCTCAGGTAGATGCCGTACCTAAGGCAGTCCCGGAGGGTGGGCAGCTCGGTCAGACACATCTCCTTCCCCGTCCCCAAGTACTCCGTCAACCTTGTGCTGTACTCAGAGCGAGTTCTCTTGCGAGCCGCCATTTCTTGCGGCTTGGCCGATGATCACTCACAGCACAGCAGCTTTACGACAAAGTAGGCGGTCATTAGATCTGAAAGCAAGCACACCATTAGATCTGAGAAGCATCAGAGGGCCATCAGATTTATTTCCGGTGCCTGAAACCCTAATATGTTTAACATGCGGCCCCCACAAACGAAAACATATGCATGTTTTGGCCTAATTCTGGTCATTGACCTGACCTGGGAGGTCACCAGTTGACCCCAAGCCTCAAAACTGGGTACCGTCGTGTTCCTTTGATGACGGGCAACATGCTCGTTTTTGTTTGGCAGCTATAACTTGATTAGGAGAGAAACGGTGACGGTGTAAAAACCTCGAACCAACCCTCGCCTGGGGCGTTGGAGACAAAATTTGCAGACATCACAAGATCCTCGTTTCTATAGATTTGAAACTGAAATTTTTGGGAATGTTTGTTTTTATTTTACCTGACTACATAGCAAGGCACAAAAAAATAACCCCGCCGAGATCCAAATCTTAATCTGACGAACGACGACATGGCCTAGTGCCCATCCACCCTGCGAATTTCGTTGCTCTAGCCTTAATAAGAGCCGAGATCTTAGAGGGAACGGAATCCGCCCCCTCTAGTGCGCGTAATTTTCAGAGGCTCTCCAGGGCGCGTGTTAAAGTGTGACGACTGGTTGAACTTCTTTGGAGGTGACCTCACTTCACCTAGACTAACTAGTTGACCCTAGATGACCTGACTTCAAAAGTTTGAAAGATGGTGTGACCATTTCTATCAGGAATGCTTACCGTTCAGTGGGTATGTAAACTATTATGAAAAAGGTGGCTTTCTAACTAACCTAGCCTCTTCAGCCTTTTGTTTTTCTTAACACGTGCACTGGTAGTGGCGAAATCCGTCCACCCTCCGGTTTTTCGTGCACGTCTCCATATTTTACCGGTCGATATATGCAATTTTTGTATACCTGTGTAGAAGTGTCCGGCACGTCGTATGAAGGAAGAAAAAGGAAATCGGACGATTTTTTTCAGGTTAGGTGCTGTTACAATTTTGCATCATTACATTTTGCAGCTCCATACCACAAAAATCGTCGCTGATGCACTTCCCATATATTGGCAAAAGGGAAGTGTTCTTGGAAACACTAGCGACTTGTTTAATGCATATTGTTCTGCTATATAGTTTAAAGGTCATGTCAGGTCATGTTCAGCTTGGCCTGAAATGACTTCACGTCAAGCTCATGACAGGTTTATGAAACAAAACTTGGTCAACTGGAAGGTTGGCATAAATGCAAATGACTGTCATGCAACTGATGGCACTTGACATGTTACTCCCCACTCATAATGAAAACTACTGTTCATCATTGTGTACCTAAGCATTTCCATACCTTATTCATGTACTTCTTTCTTCCCGAAGCCGTTTGCATCGAGCCGCCCGACGGTGCAGTTGGGCGGGCGATCCGGTTCCAGTAACTGGAACGGGTAACTGACTGCTATACAGGTGACCTGAGGTCAAATGCCAGGTTTAGCATCTGTATTGCATCATCTGCATTGCACCAACTTCATCAGATCCTTTGTTTGTGGTGTTGGTGTTGGTGCTAATGATATTTATGCAGTATATACTTCATGTTGTATCTTGTTTTAGTTTATGGCCCAATTAATTTGGGTACATGGTATATGTAATATAATAACATGCTTGTCACATCAATCTCACATCAATATCAATATTTGAAAGGTGTGTGGGCTACTCTTCTTTGTTTTGTTTACATTTTGAGCTCAACATATTTGTATTATTGATGGTTTATGGAGTTGAATGTCATTTTGTTTTTCAATAAATATAACATTTTACATTGTTTTGCCTCATGTAATTTATGTATTCATTATGTTACTTATTCTACAGTATTTTGTAGCCTAATCATTATTGGAAATGTATCATATTATTTTGAAATATATATGTTGTTTTGTCACTGAAATGGATTGCAAATAAATCACATCATTTGTAAAATAACCACCAAAATGCTGTCTAAATTACACTATTTGTGGTTGCAAGCCAAGACCTTTGTAAAGTGTGATTTAACACAGTTTGTGATCTGCATCACACTGCTAGCAAACTGTGTGGGTATAAAACAACAGTGAAATTAGCTTCACTTCAGTCACTGCCCTGATACATTTACTAGGTTGTGTCATCCTATGGAAGTTGGAATAAACAGCATCCTCTGGCTGTTATTGCTGTTGCAGATTGACATTCAATTTGATTATGTTGTTTATGTGTTATATTCCTAGTTGATATTAGGTTAGGTACATTACACTACTTAAGTGTTCTGGTATTATGGTGCTTTAAGGTTTTCACAACACAAGTGTTACATGCATTTTACCTTCATAAAGTAAACCGAAAACAAACAGTTTGATGGAATCCATAAACTATGCTCAATCACATTTAATTTGTTTTATTTGTGAGCACAAATTGGGTAACTCAGACAGGATTTTGGTGGTTGTTTTACAAATGTCTGGCTTCACAATGCCCTTTAATGATAAAACAAAATAACTACCCAAAATATGGAGACGAGTAGCCTGGGGGTAAGTTGCCCGTCTCACAATCGAAAGGTGGGTTCGAATCTCACCTGTCGCTACTCTTCGCCCGTGGTCAATCGGCGTGAGAGATTGGCGACGCTACATGACTCAACGGTCGATGTGTCTTAAAAACCAATAACCGACCAACTATTCCAAAATAATATCATGTATTTCCAATAATGATTGAGTAATAAAATACTGTGAAATCAATCACATGTGAGTAATTATAATTTATCAGACCAAAGGATGGGTTCATGTGATGCTGAGGGTCTTGGTTAATATGCTAATGGTACCATCCCCAAGCTGAGCTAAATTTACGTTGCCCAAGCATTACTGGGGTGCAGTGGAGGGAATGCGGGGAAAATCGGAACGTCCGATTTGGTGTCTATCGCCATCAATGGCAGTCCCCCTTAGTGATTGATCCAGGGGCGAGTGAAATTTCCAAACTCCGGGGGAGGGGCTCCACCCCTCAACACCCTGCTCCATCACCTAAGACCGATACAGATGGAGGTGGCGATCTTCCTTCTGAGAGTCTCGAGGCCCGCTAAGTTCCTAGCTGCTCGCTGTAAGTGAACTTCGTTGAAAAGGAAATCAAAGTAGTCCATTTTTACTAGCACTGCTCTCCATCTAGTACCAATGCTATCACAAGCTGTGTATTTACCACGATTACTGACAATCAACAACCAAAAGGAACCCAACGAAGCTGTTCGGCGAATGTGAACCCCAATGGAGCTGTTCGGTCAAGGTGCAGCCCAACGGAGCTGTTGAGCCAAGGTGCAGCCCAACGAAGCTGTTGGGCCATGTGCAGCCCAACGGAGCTGTTGGGACAAGGTGCGGCCCAACGGAGCTGTTGGGACAAGCTGTTGGGCCATGTGCAGCCCAACGGAGCTGTTGGGACAAGGTGCAGCCCAACGGAGCTGTTGGGACAAGGTGCGGCCCAAACGGAGCCGTAGTCCACAGTCGCGACCAGAACCTGCTCCGGATTGCTCATGCCAAGGTGTCCACCCCCGGCGCTCCGTTGGGCATGATTCGCGAGCCAAACGGAGCTGCATGCCGGGCGCAGTCGATGCGTCCTTAAACTCCTGCGAGCCAAACGTGGCGTTTGCGAGACAGCTGATCAACGCCGGCCGGCCGGTCGGCTTGGCGGCCGCTTCGGTGACACCACCTGATGCGACGAATGGCGCCGCCGGCCGGAGGGAAGGAGGGGCTGGGGGCTGTGGTATCAAGGTCACGCTCGGCGGGGGGGCGTCTGCGACGCAGTGACCTCGCTGTTGACGGTGCTGGTGGGCGGCACTGGCGTCGTTGGCCGCCGTCGCCTCCGGGAGAGTGGACAGTTTGGTGATTGATGCAGGCGTGGGCCGCGAACCTCGAGACGAGCAGCGGCGCTGAAAAACCCACCACTCGGAAAGCGTGAATGGTAATGGCGTTCCGCTAAATCGTGTTATGCACGCTCTTTTAAATTCAATTTTGCGTCTCGCTCGACAAAAAGTTTAACAACATTGCACATTAGGCGTGTCACCAATGCAGTTATTTACGGAGTCCTTGTTATGTGCTCTTACCAGCAGTCTTGGAGACCCGCGGGTCCAAGCCGGTGACTTGAACACCGCTCACACCAAGGTAGGGGCTAGATCATTTAGCCACTGGAACACAAACAGCACAACTTCGACTTATCATTTGAAGTATTTGGAAGCACAAAGGGGATGAGAACAATAATGGTTTTCGTTAACTTTTTGCTAGGGCAGTAATTATGCTTGAGCACGTGCATCTTATGCAACACAAAATATGTTGTGCTCTCTCATTTCAGCTGACAAAATCATGTGTGCCGGTGGTGTTTCAAATCGTGATGTTCTAAATAATGCTCAATAGGAATCAATATGAAAATGAATAGGTATTGCTTTCATTATACGGAATGCCTGTGATATGTTATACATAGCATTCGTTTCCCTGTATTTTTGTTCTTCTGTTGGCTCAAATATTCGTCATCTTCTCGTAAAGATCGTCAAGCACTATTCTCCTGGACACATCCTTGAAGAGGTTTGTCTTGTTTTTGAGAAGAAACAAATCTGACGTCAATTTATAGCGGACAGTGTCTAGCCCGCCAATAATGGCTGTCGGATGTCCTATGTTTTCTGTTCGGATAAATCGGGTTTTATTGTCTTGCTCTGCCGCTGACTGGTCGGTCGTCTTTCTCAGACAGTGAGCTGAAATGGCGTTGACTCAGCTCGGTGGTGCGCTGTGCAGAAGTCTGCCAAACATTGCGCCACGTGTGGTGGCTGTCCCAGCTGCCCATTACCACGCCAAGGTGAGCGGTGTGGCGGCTGTCCCAGCTGCCCATTACCACGCCAAGGTGAGCGGTGTGGTGAGCGAAAGATTGTGGGTTCGAGCCTCACCTGTCGCTACTCTTCGCGATAAACGAATAGACGTGAGAGATTGGCGGCGCTACATGACTCAACAATCTACGTGTTGTGAAACCAATAACCACCACTCATTATGTCATGGGCGCAAAGTGGCGCACGTTCCAACGCGCCCTAAAACAACATTCCGCGACTGCCACATAAGCAGTTCTTGATCATCACACAGATAACATACGTCTACTCCTGATGGAATTATTTGTATTTGGGGTTGACGCACCCTAAAACCCCAATAATCATCATATTTGTAATTGGCTTTTTTTTGCACAAATACCTGAATGGTTCACGATTGAGGTGACAGTCCACACATGTGCATAGAACACTTGGCTGTACCCTGGTAAGACCTTGATTGCAGTATTTTTTTATCTATGTCGAGATGTCGAGGTCGAGGAGTCGATCTGTGTTCTGTGTTCTGTGTTCTGTGTAATCTCTGATGATGTAATTAAGCCTCTGTAGCGTCTTACAGCTATTGGTTACTGCGTAGCCGATATAATCAATGTGATTAAGCAAGCAGCTAGCTAATCTGCGAGCTGTATGTGCGGATGGTGGATACTCGGTAGCTCGGAAAGGTTCTGGAGGGTCAATTAATGAGTGGATGGCGGCCGGGATTAGCTTCAAACCCGCTCTCTGACGGCCAGCGAACCGTGTCGCAGCCGTTCTCAGCCGCTGCAACTTGACTGGCCGCTGGCAAGCTAACAGCGACTTTGTAGCCAATGATGGCTATTTTTGGAGACTCGGTGTGCGCCGCCTCAGTTAGTTGTGTCTGATGGTCGAACTATGCCGTCCCAGTCTTCCGCACACGGGCACATCTGGCCGACCGGGTCATTTAATTTACGAGCCCGTATTCGGTGGGAAGTTCACCGAATTGCTGTCATTCCTGAGTCAGCCGCAGCTCTTCTGACGACAAGGGCCAGTCTGGTGGGCGGGGTGTGACAAATTAATTTATCTCGCCGGCCTGGGACTTGGTTCCCTGAACGGGAACGATGCAATCAGACGGCCAGCAAGGTTCAATCCAGATTGACTGCCCAAGACGTGACAAACACTTCCCTGAAGTCCCTGCAACGGTTCAGCCTGAGCAAGTAACGGTTTTCCCATCCGCAGAGCGCTGCACATTGACCGACGCGATCTTCCGTTTCAAGCACTACGACTAATCAATGCCAATTGCAGTGACAAAATACGTCCCAACAGCACTGGACTGTACAACAACCGTGTACTGTGCAACGATTCCATTCCGGCCACAAACAGAAGAGCAACCAGCCAGGCTGTGGAGAGTGTCCACGTGTGTCTGCAGGCGAAAGTGATCACAATACGATAAAAAACCAGGAGGAAAAGTAATCAACATACCACAATATATTAGGGAACTGTTATCACAGGATCCCACCAAATAACACACCATGGCTCAAATTATGGCCAAGACAAACTCACCAGGTGCTGCAGGTAAAACAGCACTTGAAGCATACTTATATGGGCTTATCAGGCGATATGCTATTGCAACATATTCTCTGGCATGTATCTAATTACAGGGTTGTGTTTTAGTTTGATGTTTTCCGCAATGTTCCCAGTGGTGGTGTTTTAGTTGTACATATTATTTCATAACAAGAGCAAGAAAAGGAGCGTGCTAAGTCAAGTAATCCACACGATGGTGGTGCAAATTATGGGGCAGCCACTGAACGTATACTTAGATGGCGCGTGTTATCAGGCGATATGCTATTGCAACATATTCTCTGGCGATGTATCTAATTACGGGTTGTGTTTTAGTGTTGATGTTTTCCGCAATGTTCCCAGTGGTGGTGTTTTAGTTGTAATATTATTTCGTGGTGCTAAGACGCCGTTCAAATCCGGGAACTTTACTATTTTGACTGAGGATTTGCTTGGGAAGAAACTGCCAAATAGATGGAAGGCCACTCTTTGGTGCTTGTTTTTAATCTTCTTAATGCATGCTACGGGTGAAGAAACACACTTTCTGATGGTGTAATCTATTTAAACGGGGTATTTCGGAGTCATCGCTGGAGTGATCGTGCGCCTCATTTCCGGTCAACGGGTCTCTTCCACTGTCCGGTCAGCCACCATGCGCTTGTCTCTGCGCCTGTGTAGCAGCAGCCGTGCGTTTGTCTCCGCGCCTGTGTAGCAGCAGCCGTGCGCTTGTCTCCGCGCCTGTGTAGCAGCAGCCGTGCGTTTGTCTCCGCGCCTGTGTAGCAGCAGCCGTGCGTTTGTCTCCGCGCCTGTGTAGCAGCAGCCGTGCGTTTGTCTCCGCGCCTGTGTAGCAGCAGCCGTGCTTTCTCCCCCTTCCAGCCTCTTTGTCTCCGCGCCTGTGTAGCAGCACCGTGCGTTTGTCTCCGCGCCTGTGTAGCAGCAGCCGTGCGTTTGTCTCCGCGCCTGTGTAGCAGCAGCCGTGCGTTTGTCTCCGCGCCTGTGTAGCAGCAGCCGTGCGTTTGTCTCCGCGCCTGTGTAGCAGCAGCCGTGCGTTTGTCTCCGCGCCTGTGTAGCAGCAGCCGTGCGATTGTCGTGAGCGCGGCGTCACATCGTCCACGGCTGACACGACCGTCTGCCTAGGTCATCGACCACTACGAGAACCCGCGTAACGTCGGCTCGCTCAACAAGGACGACAAGAGCGTGGGCACCGGCCTGGTGGGCGCTCCAGCCTGCGGCGACGTCATGAAGCTGCAGATCAAGGTGGGTGGCGGCCGGTGCCCCGGGTAGTGGCCGGCGCCCTGGGCAATGACCGGCGCCCTGGGCAGTGGCCGGCGCCCTGGGCGGTAGCCGGCGCCCTGGGCAGTGGCCGGCGCCCTGGGCAGTAGCCGGCACCCTGGGCAGTGGCCGGCGCCCTGGGCAGTGGCCGGCGCCCTGGGCAGTGGGCGGCGCCCTGGGCAGTGGCCGGCGCCCTGGGTAGTGGCCGGCGCCCTGGGCAGTAGCCTGCGCCCTGGGCAGTAGCCTGCGCCCTGGGCAGTGGCCGGCGCCCTGGGCAGTGGCCGCTTAGTGGTGTGTGACCGGCCCTGCTGCCCATTCGTGCATGTGGTCAGGGGCTTCATGCCATGTCCTGAAGATCACCTTTCTGAAGGAAAACATACCCAAAGTAGATTCGTTTTGACATCGCTTCTGCCCTCATTGGGATCACCCGATATATGTATCATAATGCAGGAATAGAAGACCTCGGCACATTTATCAGCATGCCAATATTTAGTGCAATGTAAATGTGAAATATTTAAATGTAATGTATATGGAAATATCACAAATGGCATAAAAACCCAACCGCCGAATGCCACCACTAGCGACGTGTTTCTAACATTCGCAGGTAGTACGCGACAATCGGTCCACCGATTGACTTTCATATGTCAAATAACTGCAGCGGCAGAAGCGTCCGAAAATACTCAGATGCGACCGAAGTAAAAGTTCACTGAAAACTCACCTCATGACACTGTTGAGCTAGTTACTGAATATGACATGTGACTGTTGGAATAATAGCAACTTTTCGTAGCGTTGGTAGCATTGGCCAAGTTATATTCTGAACGGGTCAACAAGCTGGTGCCTGCACGGCATGACTTTATATGGTGGGCTGGGTTAGCAATTTAATAGCACGGTCAAGTTGTAATTCGGACGAAACGTGTCGCCTTGATGTCGGCCCATTTGTGTGGTGAATAAACTGATTCGCTTGCTCATTTAAATGAAAAACCTATCATCTGTACGATTTGCATAGCAGAAGTGTCCATGCAATGGACTGCGTGCTGTAAATGTATCGTGTTGCTGTCAAGCACTGTTGTCCTATTCCGTCTCCGACAGGTGGACGATAATGGGCTGATAGTCGATGCCAAGTTCAAGACGTTCGGCTGCGGCTCGGCCATCGCCTCCAGCTCCCTTGCCACAGAATGGATCAAGGGCAAAACGGTAATTACCCCCCACTCTGTCTCCCTTAACGCAGAGCTCGGCTACGCGTCACATACGACGTCGATATCCTGGTAGTGCAATTACAATGAAAACCCGAGTGGAATGATGCGTAAAACAGAATGGTGGAGGGAAGATTGTAGGCGAGAATGAGATTGGCAGAGCAACGCGACTGCGATTACATCGTCGACATGCCGCATCCATGTCGAATCGCTACCCATGATAGCTTTATGGGGCCTGTTTCCGGCGACATGTTTCCGTTATCAAAATGAAGTCGATTTTACCAGCAACTTAAAGCTTGCTATTAGTTGATGTGCGCCAAAGTTAGTGACATATGTGGTGGCTCACAATAGTTTAACAATTATCGGACCGTTGGTCTCGTCAAACGTGTTAGATGGAACCTCACTTAGTGCTACGTCTAAAACACGACGAGAAGGGGGGCAACAGTACAGGTAGAGGGCAATAGTCGGAAAGCTACGAACATCACTCGCTCGTTATTATAATTATCAAATTTGCAAGTATTCCCACATCGCACATCCGCTGGTTTTGCAAATGCATCCAGTGTCAGCAGCTTATTTCACATTGCATGTCGTCGTGCCAGAATCTACTAACCTGATGCATGTCCTTCCAAACTTAAATGCTGCCCATCAAGCAATGCAATTGACAAAAGAAGAGGACCAAAGCGGATGACTCCCGCTCCTGGATGTAATGGTCTGGTGTTCTGAGCAAGGACTACGATTTTCGGTTCACAGGAAACCAACAAGCAAAAACGACTTGATACGTTCCTATTCAGCACACAGTGCCAGAGTAAATTCAGGCGTGGCCATACGTTTTTATTTACAGGCCCCATGGATCTGCTTCCATGAATTTCTTCAAGAAAAGTTGAACTATGTGCAAGCCACATTCGGAAAACTGAAATGCTAGTCTCCCTGGCAATGCTAGTCTCCCTAGAAAGAAAAGCACGAAAAAAGCGAGAAAATGCGAGAGAAAAAATCGAGGAACGGAACTAGATCGACGGAACATGACTGGTATCGTGCCAGTCGTTCCTCAATTAGAAGTGGTTAGATAAGTCGGCCCTGCCGCTTCCCTTGCTCTGGAACAAAAACCGGACAGATGGCAAAATCCAGAATGAGGAGAGAGGAACACAGACGGTGTTGCATGTCTGATCCTGTGCGGCTCTTGCCAGGATTACTTTGGTGAGACGGACAGAGGTCTGATTAAGGGATTAAGCGAGCACAAAGCTGACCTGAGGTTGCGTAGGACGTCAAGCGTCCTAGTAGTGCAAGCAGGTAGGGAAGGACACCTTCCAAACTGGAAGGCGGCCGACCAATTGCATACCAACCTGAGACACAAGTTCAAAGGTGTGTGGTTGAAGCCGCCCATATCGCTACAGAGTCGACAGCAAACACCCGCGCTCTATTTTTTCAATACAGCCACTATAACAGCCAGGATTATAATATACTTATTATATATAGCAAGCGGAGCCACTTGCAGTGATCGGTGAACCGTTCGAAGCTAAAACGGTCGCGATTATTACAAACTTGGCAGCGGGTGCCGTACACCATATCTCGAACATGGCCTAACACCCTCCTGTCACAGAGTTTGATGAAGATTGGTATACACGGTTATATGAGGCCCTGAAGCGATTTCTGAGCTTTTTAGCTCAATCGGAGCAGCGGTTCACGAGTTATTGCCTGCGGCATTTTTCTGAGTTTGCACCGAAGGTCAAACTTTCAGAGCCAATAGCTTAGTGTTATGTAGATATAAATTATGAAAATCATATGTTGTTAGAATCGCAATGAGCTCGTCTTCTGATTCCTGAAGTCAGTTTTTCATTTGTGCAAATTTGGAAAATATGACCCCGTGACCTCGGATAACGTGACGTGTTGTAACCCTAGTACAATGATATTGAATAATCATTGATGTAGAACGAAAGCCTTATCATGTATCCTTCTGATGACAAAATCAAAAACATGTATATTAAGCGACTAATACCAATTTCTGTAACAAATATTGCCAGACTTATGCGAAATAAATGCCGCTTATACAGGCCTGCTGTTCAGTAAGCTTTGTTTTCCGGTTCTTCAAAAGAGTGCAACATCGTTGCGTGCTACGGATGTGTTTGGCAAATTTTGTTAATCCTCTTAATCTTATTAGCAACACTAAGCTCACATTTAGACCAGGCTGGGATACAATTAAATGTCAGATGAGCAGCATTACCTGATGCACACCGGTAAGTACACACGGGCTTCAGACAGTGGACATTCGGCAGTCGACATCCACGCAGACCCCAGTCGGTATGAAACGGGATAGAGTTATCTGTAAACTTCGATCCCAGTTTACGCTGTCTCGTCGTTTATCCCTGCTGTCTGGGGGAGGGGTGGTCTAGTGACGCCGCGTAAAACGACCAGGCTGACTCGAGCGGAGCGATTAGATAAGTGATTCTATCATGAAACCGTGAGCGTGGAATCGGAATCGTGTGCTCAGTCGACGCCAGGCACGATGTGAAGAGGTCTGGTTCTTAACAAAGTGAAACGGTGCTGGCTTATCCTGGTATTTCGCAAAGCCGGAGCAATGGTACGGCGGTGCTGTTCTCATCCAGTATAAGTGCCATGAATTTCATATATATAAAGATGTGAGGTCACCATCTGAGCAGCTGGTCGAACTGATGAATGACAGTCAAATTCAGAAGGACGTTTTCCCGTGCACGAACTGCATTGGAAGGATGCTTAAGGATCCTAGAATTATCCCAGTGCAAGAGGTATCGCCGGTTCAGTTAAGTGGCTCCAGCAGCAAAACTTCCAGCGGAAATGCGTCAAGTCCTGTGTCTGGCGAGAGTTATGCACCCTCGGATGAAACGGACCATGCAGCAAGCCGTCTTGATGCCAACGTGACCTTACCCATCCTAGGCGTATCCGTTGAGGACAAGTGGCTCTTGTATATCTTATATTCCATTGACGTCATATATATATATATAATATATATATATATATATATATATATATATATATATATATATATATAATGAATTACTTGCTTGTTGTGTGCATTGATTAATAATTGGTGGTTAGATGTTCGAGTGAAGATACATCAACCTCTATACCTCTGGTATAGGTATGATGTGAAGCATGTCAGCTTTGTCAAGTTCGGCTTTGTCAGCTCTCAGGAAGTGAAAGAAGCAGCGCAATGTCTTATCTCCGACAGCGATTGTCGAGAGCAATTACGGTGAAAGGTTCACAGTCGTTCCACAGACTCTCGCCCTCTGACCTCACGTCCATCGCGGTGCACGAACTCTCCAGTGACCCGGGACGTGTCGTGAGGGTGAGCAAGAAGTGAAGTGCTATGAGAGAACGCTATTTTTCTGGGCCGTACATGTGCAATGGTGCATACGCGTGCACTATGCAGTGAATAATAAAATCGCTCATTTGCCAACATATGTGTGTGCGTGTGTGAGCTGGAAAAGGTATTAGAACTACAGGCGTAATTGGGCGTCTCTGCCTGTGGTTTTTATGCTGTTAATAAACAAAATAAACTAATGCGTCACAGTGCCATTGTCATCTTAATTACGTATATTTTTGGTGGTTGCATAGCAATTATGAAGTGTGACAAGTTCACATGTCTCAATATGTTTGTGAAATATAGTTCTGCTCAATGAACTATGCAAGGAATGAGCATGTTTGTTTTTTTATTTAATTACGTCGCCAATCTGATGATTTGCAAAAACGACATCTCCTCGTTTCGCCAAAATATTAACCCAGAACACAGCATCAAGATTTGATCTTTCTTGCGTTTATGCAGCGAATTTGCGGTCATAGTGGTCATGCCTAGCTTTCTGAAGCGGACACAAACTTAGGAAAATGGCAACCATTCATCCCCTATGCGTAATATCTTTAAACGATGTTTGCTGTTGGCTATATCAGCCATGCTTAGTCAAAATATGTCTGCACTGGATATGAGAAGCAAGTGATTAAGCAACATATGCAAAATGTCTCGGTACCATATTTGGTGTTGTACGCTTCAGAGGCACCGGCAAGATAAAGCGTACTGAATAGCCGGTCAATTTAGGCGTTTTTCGCATAGGTCACCCAATATTTGTTGCAGAAACTGGTATTAGGCTTCTAATATTCATTTATTTTTATTCTTTCATCAGAAAGACAAATGATGGGGCTTTCGTTTTATAAAAACCATCATTTCAATATCTTTGTACTAGGGGTCACCACAGTTCACTACCCGAGGTCACGGGGTTATATTTTCAAAATGTCCACAAACCAAAAAACTGACCCCAGGAATCGAAAGACGAGCTCATTGCGATTCCAACGATATATGGTTTGTATAATTTATATCTACATTGCACTAAGATATCGGCTCTCGAAGTTTGACCTTCAGTGCGAACTTAGAAAACGCCGCGGGCTATAATTCGTGAACCGCTGCTCCGATTGAGCTGAAACGATCAGCAATCGTGTCAAGACCTCAGATAACCATGTATGCCAATTTTCATCAAAATCTGACACATGAGGGTGTTAATTTGGAAAATTCGTGTTCGAGATATAGTGGACGGCAGCGTCCTATGTGCAAAATCAAATTTCCGGCAGTCGAGCATCGCTGATCTGCACTTTGGTGATGTCACCAATGCTTCACGAATTACAAGGTGAGGCATTCTGAAGCACTTCTTAGTATTATTGAAGTAATTTAGGGATTTAAAAACTGAATCGCCTTTGAAATTAATGATCGTCAGTGAAACATGGAAAAGTGGTCTCGCAGAACATGAGAATTGTCCAATGGCCCTGGGAACAGATAGTTTTCGGCAACGTATTGACGTGTTGTTCAGTATCGACACCCATGCCTGGTGCTGACAGTTAAGCTGATGTTGCGAGTGATAGATACATTGTCACTGTGGCTGCAGTCACTTTGCCAATGTCCCAGCTGTATCGTATTTTGATTGGAAATACTGCCCAGCTGATAGCAGTTTTTCATCGGTTACTTGGCTGTACCACGTCATTTTCTACTGCCACCTCTTTCCACTTACCACTCTCACCTATCTCTTCACATGCTGAACATATCAATCAAAATTAAATGCCGGCACATCCAAGAACTAATAGTTGAAGCACATCCAAGAAGTAAAATCTGCATGCACTCTATGCACTGCCATTTTGATATTGTACTGAATTCTTCCCACCTTTCTAGCATCGATATCCGAATATGTTCGCCATGGAATCACTGGCTCAAGTGTGATTTTGAGCATGCTACACATCCCATCTCACCATCTGCCACGTCACAGTGACTATGCCCGGATCCCATCCATTGAGTGCAACATGTATGTTGTTGTGCGACTGGTAGGAAACTTGCAGAATTTCCCAAGACCCGCAAAAGGACGCTGTTGTGGTTCTATAAAGTTCATTTTAGATCTCGTCTTGCGCTGCGTCTTCCGTGTAATCATACGCCGTGCGCGGCCGGAGCCGCCGTCAGCCGTACGTTTGCTCGCATTCTGCGCGAGCACCATGTTCCGGGATGTTTCTCTTGCTTGTGGCTGGCGGCTAGTGGCCAGTCGGGCTTGTTCAAGTTTAACCAGACAGCCACTGTTACCGCGTCACGATGTGATTTGGTGCAAACACATTCGTCCAGCGGCTCGTGTGCTGCTACTATCAGATTAATCTAATTTGCACGTGACTTGACTGGGCTGTGATGCCGCTGTATTGACCGGGCTATGGCGCCGACGTGTTGACCGGGCCACGGTGCCGCTGTGTTGACCGGGCTGTGGTGCCGCTGTGTTGACCGGGCTGTGGTGCCGCTGTGTTGACTGGCAGGTGCCGCTGTGTTGACTGGGCGCGGTGCCGCTGTGTTGACCTGCCGCTGTGTTGACTGGGCCGGGTGCCGCTGTGTTGACCTGGCGTGATGCCGCTGTGTTGACCGGGCCACGGTGCCGCTGTGTTGACTGGCTGTGGTGCCGCTGTGTTGACTGGGCTGTGGTGCCGCTGTGTTGACCGGGCTGTGGTGCCGCTGTGTTGACGGCGTGTGACCGGGCGGTCGCTGTGTTGACTGGGCTGTGGTGTGCTGTGTTGACCGGGCTGATGCTGTGTTGACCGGGCTGTGTGTGCTGTGTTGACTGGGCTGTGGTGCCGCTGTGTTGACTGGGCTGTGATGCCGCTGTGTTGACCGGGCTGTGATGCCGCTGTATTGACCGGGCTGTGGTGCCGCTGTATTGACCGGGCTGTGGTGCCGCTGTTTGACCGGGCGGGTGCCGCTGTTTGACCGGGCTGTGGTGCCGCTGTTTGACCGGGCTGTGATGCCGCTGTGTTGACTGGGCTGTGGTGCCGCTGTGTTGACTGGGCTGTGGTGTGCCGCTGTGTTGACCGGGCTGTGGTGCCGCTGTGTTGACTGGGCTGTGGTGCCGCTGTGTTGACCGGGCTGTGGTGATGCTGTGTTGACGGCTGTGGTGCGCTGTGTTGACGGGCTGTGGTGATGCTGTGTTGACCGGCTGTGGTGCCGCTGTGTTGACCGGGCTGTGGTGTGCTGTGTTGACTGGGCTGTGGTGCCGCTGTGTTGACTGGGCTGTGATGCCGCTGTGTTGACCGGGCCACGGTGCCGCTGTATTGACCGGGCTGTGATGCCGCTGTGTTGACCGGGCTGTGATGCCGCTGTGTTGACTGGGCTGTGGTGCCGCTGTGTTGACTGGGCTGTGATGCCGCTGTGTTGACCGGGCTGTGGTGATGCTGTGTTTACTGGGCTGTGGTGATGCTATGTTGACCGGGCTGTGGTGCCGCTGTGTTGACCGGGCCACGGTGCCGCTGTGTTGACTGGGCTGTGATGCCGCTGTGTTGACCGGGCTGTGGTGCCGCTGTGTTGACTGGGCTGTGGTGCCGCTGTGTTGACTGGGCTGTGGTGCCGCTGTGTTGACTGGGCTGTGGTGCCGCTGTGTTGACCGGGCTGTGGTGCCGCTGTGTTGACTGGGCTGTGGTGCCGCTGTGTTGACTGGGCTGTGGTGCCGCTGTGTTGACCGGGCTGTGATGCCGCTGTGTTGACTGGGCTGTGGTGATGCTGTGTTGACTGGGCTGTGGTGCCGCTGTGTTGACTGGGCTGTGGTGCCGCTGTGTTGACTGTGTGTTGATGCTGTGTGGACTGGGCTGTGGTGATGCTATGTTGACCTGGCTGTGGTGATGCTGTGTTGACCGGGCCACGGTGCCGCTGTGTTGACCTGGCTGTGGTGATGCTGTGTTGACTGGGCTGTGGTGCTGCTGTGTTGACTGGGCTGTGGTGCTGCTGTGTTGACTGGGCTGTGGTGATGCTGTGTTGACCGGGCCACGGTGCCGCTGTGTTGACCGGGCTGTGTTGATGTTGTGTTGACTAGGCTGTGGTGATGCTGTGTTGACTGGGCTGTGTTGATGCTGTGTTGACTGGGCTGTGGTGCTGCTGTGTTGCCTGGGCTGTGGTGCTGCTGTGTTGACTGGGCTGTGGTGCCGCTGTGTTGACTGGGCTGTGGTGCCGCTGTGTTGACCGGGCTGTGATGCCGCTGTGTTGACCGGGCTGTGATGCCGCTGTGTTGACCGGGCTGTGGTGCCGCTGTGTTGACTGGGCTGTGGTGCCGCTGTGTTGACTGGGCTGTGGTGCCGCTGTGTTGACTGGGCTGTGGTGATGCTGTGTTGACTGGGCTGTGGTGCCGCTGTGTTGACTGGGCTGTGGTGCCGCTGTGTTGACTGGGCTGTGGTGCCGCTGTGTTGACTGGGCTGTGGTGCCGCTGTGTTGACTGGGCTGTGGTGCCGCTGTGTTGACTGGGCTGTGGTGATGCTGTGTTGACTGGGCTGCAGTGCAGTTGGCGACGTGGTTGTAGGCCGTGTTCGTGCCGTGCCGTGCCGTGCCGTGCCGTGCCGTGCCGTGTAGTGTCGTACCGGACCGTGCCATGCTGTGCAGTGCCGTGCCGTGCCGTGCCGTGCCGTGCCGTGCCGTGCCGTGCCGCGCCGTGTCGTGTCGTGCCGCGCCGTGTCGTGTCGTGCGTAAGCAGCTGGTGCCGCCCTGCAGGTGGGCGATGCTGGGAAGCTGAAGAACACGGACATCGCCAAGGAGCTGTCGCTGCCGCCTGTCAAGCTGCACTGCTCCAGTGAGTAGAGGTGGTGGCAGTCGGCGATTGTCGCCATGGTGATGACAACCGTGGTAGGTCGTCATTGTCAATCGCGGCAGGCCTTTGACGTTTTGACGATGCATCAACTGGTGTACAGTTGACGTCTGGGCCCGGACAGGTGTCGATAAATTGAGGAAATATTGTTAGAAGGTGCAGTTCATCCGAAGCCTTGAAAGAAACCGTCAATATCGGTCTCGATGTTACGTTCGGTGTATGTCCGTGTTTCAGTTATCTATGTGCTGTTCTGGAGCTGGATTGATTCGTAAGCAGACGATGAAAAACTGACATTATTGGTCGACCTCCAGCCATGCACGGGTGGTCACTTGATACGTTTTCATCCATTTGTCGAAGATTTCATGAAAATTGCTGTATTCAATTCTTAACTTGAATACTATTTCAGTCACTTGATACAGGTGTTTCATATTTTAGTTTGCATGCACAAAACAGCATATACGAATGTGATAGTTGTCTGATTAAAGTCGTATATCGGACATGAACATTGCATATTGCCGGAGCGTTGTCGTTGTAGGCAGTGCCAGGGCATGTTTGTGCATTGAAGTGGGCAATTCCTTCCCAATTCATGCGTGGATAAACCACAAGGCCATCAACTTTACCACCACAACGTCCATGAAATCCGTGGAATTGGTGGCGATTGTAGTTAGTTATTTAGGCCTTAGGCCGCATCGACCATATTGACCATATAGCGGTGGCGATTGTCAAAGCACTGCGTTTTATCGAAGTTAGATATGGATATTTGTATGCTATTTTGGCAAACTCGCTGGGCAGTCTTTGTGCCGAGCGGTGTTTTCACCACCGGACCCTGTATTTAAGACACCTTAGATCGTCTAATTGTGTTTGACAAGGTTGGTAGGATTGCCCTTTGCTGGACACCAAGCCACACCTGCGTCGCTAGCGACGAGCCGGCAGACGCTGCTGCCAAGCGCGCCGCTCAGTCGCGGCGAAGTCGAGCTTCCGCCTCCTCCACGCCAGATGATACTGCTCAGAAATGTCCGCCTTTCTGCACGATAAATGGCAATGCTGCTAGGAATCTCGGGGTTGGAATATACTACTTTCTCCGAAACAAAATCTTGCATCGTCGCTGAGAAAATGTAGGAGTCAAGGCGGAGTCTACATCACCGTTCTATGCTCTAGGTACAACTCAGGACTATTGCTGAGGGCGTTTCATTCATTCTTTCTAGCCGTATAGTGGGCCCCTGTGGCTCTTGTTAAGCCTTAGCCATCTATGACTGTGTGACATATGTCGCTGCCTGGAAAGTGCCGGCTTTGCACGCTACACATTGGTTCCCTATAAATAGATAATATGCGTTTGTGAAAAATTGGTATGAAGAAAGAGTGGTATGGTATATTCTTGATGAACACGACGAATTCCTATAGAAGCTTTTCATTCGAAATTAAACAGCTGGGTTTTTGTGGAAAGTTTGCATTTCGTTCACCCTCAATTTACTCTATATTTAGGTGTCCATGCCTCCTCTTAACTATTCAAGTGTATCTAAATGGCAAGCTGGTGTTTTAGTTCTGGTTAGTAGCGGCCAGTTTTGTCCGGCTTCAACTTGTCAAGACTTGTTTGGCCACCGTTATGGGTAGGACTAGTTTTGGATGGCTTATTGCCAACACTGGTTTAGCATTCAGACTTCTGCTGCGTTTAAATGGTACCGAGATAACCCGCTCATGCCCTAATCATCTCTAACAACTCAGCTGCGCATTCAGGAAAACAAACTTCCTCAAAGAAGCTATGAAATGAAAAGGAATATGTGCGTCGAGAGAACCAGGTGTGGAACAAAATGTCCATAACGAAATGGATGGTGATGTATCATTCATATAAAAAAATACTCCATTGATAGTCTGCACTTTTCAAAAGCGTGTCGTTCAAAGAAGGATCGTGCCTTAGGTAGGCGACAGAGAAGAGAGCGTTGGGCAATAAATTCCGTTATTTATTGCCCAACGCAACACACCCATTGTCAGCATGGAACAAAAATCGTCCCATATAGGTAAGCCACATATAAAAAAGAATTGATGTATAACTGGTGTTATACTAACATACCAATTACCAGTGGGACGAAACGCCGTGAACGGCATCAGCTCGGGTGTAAAGGAGCCGCATGTGTACCTTTGGTCGAGTAACGGATTGTATCCCAGTCAAAATCTGGCGGTGACGTCGGTAAGTCTCACGCTCGTCACGTCCAATATAACTGGATACGTCACATCTGCTTGGACGTCGGCTCTGTTGTGTGACGCGTGTGCGTCGTGACAGACAGACAGACAGACAGACAGACTTTATTGAGGTCATCCACAATTGACTTGTGGCTATTACGACATCGCATCAAATAGATAAAACAACACAGCACAAAAGGTAAAAAGAGGGTCAAAATCACAGAATACAAATAAAATAATAAAAAATAATTAAAAAATGACAGCAAGTCGAGCAGTCGTGTGAAATTTGCAGGCTCTGTTTCCGATGATAAGCTATTACCGGCCTGGACGACGACTTGGAATAAAGTCCCATTTCGCAGTTGACATGGAAGTCTGCTGGAGTGGCAATTTCGAGTTGAAATTAATGAAGCCGCGACCGACGGGCAGAGGCCAAGTGGCAACGGATCGTGTGGATGTGAGACTGTGCACGCCAGCCGACTGGTGCTCTCAGGGTCGAGTGGCACCACTGCGCGTCGTGTCAGGCCTCGAGACGTTCAGCGCTTCACAAACTTTGCCGATGACTTGGGGCGACTGCAGAAGTTGATATCCGGCGGGGAGTGGCACATCCGGCCGCCAGCCGTCCCGGGTGGCCGTGCTGGATATTGACGCCAGCTGGTGTGACGTCTGCCACATCTGACGTGGCGTATGCCACATCTGACGTAGCGTCTGCCACATCTGGCGTGGCGTCTGCCACATCTGACGTAGCGTCTGTCACATCTGGCGTGGCGTCTGCCACATCTGGCACGTGAGCGTATGCCACATCTGACGTAGCGTCTGCCACATCTGGCGTGGCGTCTGCCACATCTGACGTGGCGTCTGCCACATCTGACGTGGCGTCTGCCACATCTGGCGTGGCGTCTGCCACATCTGGCGTGGCGTCTGCCACATCTGACGTGGCGTCTGCCACATCTGGCGTGGCGTCTGCCACATCTGACGTGGCGTATGCCACATCTGACGTAGCGTCTGCCACATCTGGCGTGACGTCTGCCACATCTGACGTGGCGTCTGCCACATCTGGCGTGGCGTTTGCCACATCTGTAAGCGTCTGCCACATCTGGCGTGACGATCTGCCACATCTGACGATTAAAAAGCGTCCTTTCACATCTGGCGTGACGTCTGCCACATCTAGCAAATGGTAAACCACATTGACGAATAGCACACCACATCTGGCGTGACGTCTGCCACGTCTGACGTGGCGTCTGTCACACTGGCGTTTGCCACATCTGGCGTGGCGTCTGCCACATCTGGTGTGACGTCTGCCACATCTGACGTGGCGTATGCCACATCTGACGTAGCGTCTGCCACATCTGGCGTGACGTCTGCCACATCTGACGTGGCGTCTGTCACATCTGGCGTGGCGTTTGCCACATCTGGCGTGGCGTCTGCCACATCTGGCGTGGCGTCTGCCACATCTGGCGTGGCGTCTGCCACATCTGGCGTGGCGTCTGCCACATCTGACGTGGCGTCTGTCACATCTGGCGTGGCGTCTGCCACATCTGGCGTGGCGTCTGCCACATCTGGCGTGGCGTCTGCCACATCTGGTGTGACGTCTGCCGCGGCATCTGGCGCAAGATATGGCGCCAATGGCCACCCAGACACCCCATAGCGGGTTGACGACATTGGCCGATCTGAGGGAGGGAAGACTGAGGGAATGTGCCCCCACCCATTCACACATGGAAATGCAGCGAAATCCGAACCGGTTCCAGCTTGGGCTCTGAGTGGAAAAGGCTGGACGCTGGATGAACTCTCTCCTTGGAATTGTTCAACTGAAAGTAGAATGGGCACCCCTGTGGGTACAAAAGGCACCCACTGCAGAGCGATCGAGTGCACCCCCCCCCCCCACACACACACACACATATACTGTCATGTCTTGAAAGAAATTCTGTCAAAATCAGCGATAGAGCCCCTCTGGGGACGTGGGATCCTTGCTGACAGCTGTGCCACCCTGCATGATTGCTGTCTCGGCCCCTGGCCGATGGCGTGTCGCCAGTAGCGGCACCGGTGTGGCACACCGACACTGTGCCGATGGCATGTCGCCAGTAGCGGTACCGGCCGCTGTGGCACGCCGCCACTGTGCCGATGGCGTGTCGCCAGTAGCGGTACCGGTGTGGCACACCGCCACTGTGCCGATGGCGTGTCGCCAGGAGCGGCACCGGTGTGGCACGCCGCCACTGTGCCGATGGCTGTCGCCAGTAGCGGCACCGGTGTGGCACGCCGCCACTGTGCCGATGGGTGTCGCCAGTAGCGGCCCGTGTGGCACGCCGCCACTGTGCCGATGGCGTGTCGCCAGTAGCGGCACCGGTGGCACCCGCCACTGTGCCGATGGCGTGTCGCCAGGAGCGGCACCGGTGTGGCACACCGCCACCGGTGCCGATGGCGTGTCGCCAGTAACGGCACCGGTGTGGCACTGTGCCGGACCGTCACCGCTGACGGCCAGTCGTACCACCATGTCGGTGATCAATAGTTAATGAGGTATTCAGCGAATGTGCTCAGAGATGGTCAGGATGTGCGGGTGAGACCAGCTAAGGCGCATGTTAGGCGAACTTCATGGCTGATGCCACACAAGCTCCAGTGAGCGCTTGCCTTGTTGGAGCTTGCGTAACTCACTGACGATGAGTTGACGGCCGCTTTACATCCATTGATGCATCCATGGAGATGAACGCCGACTCGTTGACGTGCGTCTAGCGCTTTCGTAACTTGTACGCTTTGTACATAGTGGTAAAACAATGTCCGAAATTGCGCTTGGATATTCGTCTGCACGAACTAAGTATGCGTATTATTCACCTAGTCGATCACTAGCATATGGAACTATGATGCCTGGGCAATGTTCATGCATAATACCTGCCCAATGCTAGGCGTGAATGTTGCTCTTGGTCCAAGGAAAGGTGTATAAGCATTTTAAACTAACTGGCATTAAATATAAGTTGCTGTGTATACTATTCATGGACAAGGCGGGGTAGGATGGTCAGCTGACTGCAAACTGATAAAATTGAAGGAAAATTTGAAAGACTTCTATCGGATTGAAGCGAAATGTTCGTCATTATATGATGTCGCATGCTAGTGTCCATCATATGACGGAATCTACTGAGTATCGCGGTACACAAATATGTAAGACGGCGTGTTTTGGCTTCTAGTATTGCCTCCCTTTAAGAGCTTGAACTATAATACAAGCCCCGGGTCCTGTCTATCAAACTCAGATTGAACCAAGGAGACGTTTTTAAAACCAAATTTGACTACTTAGCTTAAATTGATTGATGAAGAAAGAAAATTCGCGTTCTGTGTATTTGTGTAGTGCTGGAACAAAAGCTCCATTCACAGCTGTACCTGTCAGCCGGCATGGTACACATTACAAAAAATGCTCCCGCGGGCTGACTGCGTGTAGCGGGCGGTGCCGTGCTGAGTCGACCGTGCGTCGGGCGCGCTGTCACCACCAGCCGCCCTGAGAATGCCAACCCAACGCTGGAATTTGATCGGAGAGCTTAACGCGCCCATCAACTCACCACACGGCCACTCTGCTGTCGCGACCTCGGCCTGACCGGGTCAGCCATCAGCCGACCCTGCCAGTGGAGGCTTATGTGGGCGTGTGAAGCGACTCGAAGCCTATCTTGCCTGCAGAGCCATCCAGGCCGGCGTTGTAGCGAGGTCAGCAGCGGAACTGCGATATGGAGGTAGTTTAAAAATGCTGCGTACTTGGTGGAGCTTCTCGGCATAATTGTCTAGTGGTAAGTTTCGTGAAAACGAAATGAATGCCACCATTGAATGCTCTGCTCATTCCTAATCTTTCATCCGCAGTACTTATGCACACGTTGGCCTAAAATTCAGTCAGCAGACAGTTTGTTTCTGAATACAAGGCATCGGTATTCCCGGTGAATCCAGCCCACAGCGCGGTGGAAGGCATGGCCATGCGATGACTGACCAGGGCCACGTGGCCGCGACCAGCGGTGACCAAGGTCACGCTCGCAGCTCGCCGCCGGCTGCCGGTTTGTGTGTCGCCCGTGCCGAGTGCCCGGTCCCGCCGGCCTACTCCATCGTCGAGATGGCGATCCGGCCGGCCGGGCGACACTCGGCAACGTGCCCCGACCGGCCATTCCGGCCCGGGCCGAACCTGGCGGCGCCCATTCGCCGCAGCCATCTCTCGGCGGCGCAGCTGCCCGGCTGCCGGCGGCCGAGCCATCAGCCGGCTGGCGAGCACCGGTCGCGCCGCGGAAACTGCCCACTCGCTGTCGTCGCGCCGTGCCGTGCCGCTGCCGTCTTCCGCCGCCGTCTGCTGTGCCGCCGTCTGCTGTGCCGCCGTCTGCTGTGCCGCCGTCTGCTGTGCCGCCGTCTGCTGTGCCGCCGTCTGCCGCCGCTGCTGTGCCGCCGTCTGCCGCCGCCGCCGTGCCGCCGTCTGCCGCCGCCGCCGTCTGCTGTGCCGCCGTCTGCTGTGCCGCCGTCTGCTGTGCCGCCGTCTGCTGTGCCGCCGGCTGCCGTGCCGCCGTCTGCCGCCGCCGCCGTCTGCTGTGCCGCTGGCTGCTGTGCCGCCCCTGCTGCCGCCGCCTGCCGCTGCCGCCGTGCCGTGCCGCCGTCTGCCGTGCCGCCGACCGCCACGCCGCCTGCGTGTCTGCCAGGCCGCCGGCTGTTGTCGCGCTTCAGATTACGGTCCAGACCGGCCACGCCGCGTCTGCGTGGTCACGTGCCGCCGCCGCCGTCTGCTGTGCCGCCGTCTGCCGTGCCGCCGGCTGTGTGTCGCGCTTCAGATTACGGTCCAGACCGGCCACGCCGCGTCTGCGGTGGTCACGTGAGGCCAGAGACGGCCGCCGGCTGTGTGTCGCGCTTCAGATTACGGTCCAGACCGGCCACGCCGCGTCTGCGGTGGTCACGTGAGGCCAGAGACGGCCGCTTCCTGTGTTGCTGACGGCTATCCTGTACCGGTGCGTGACGACCGCTGCGACAAGATCTTGCTGTTTTATTCAGTGGGTATCGTGCCCCAGTTATGGAGAAAACGCGTCGCATCGCTCCAGATTCCGACCCTCTCCTATGTCATTAATATTTATGTGGATGTGTAGAAATTCGTCAGCCAGGGCGTGCCCAGGTTTCAAATGCGTGCCAATGGATGTATAATCGTCTCGCATAAGCTTCCTTGAGCTCAGAAAAAAAACTGCATGGGTTTGGTGTGCCCCACGCTTAAACCTTAGTCACTTCTATGGTGGTATAACTGGTGCATCATGAACTAATTGCAATCTTCAATCGGCGTGCAACGAGCTCTCCGCATGGAAGTATGCTCAGCAAATTTGGAGGTCTTTGGAGGTCGCAATTAGTAAGTGAATCTAATTTAGATTGCGTGTTACCTCTTGCCCGTACATTACATTTCCCCGCCTTCCCTGCTACAGGGGCTAAATGGTACAGAAATGCACCATGTTTACCTACCTGAAAGTCGAAATTAACGCTAAGTTCAGTTTCAGCATGGAAACTAACTCCACACAAACTCAAACGTCTTCTGAGTTTAGCTTGAGGCGGCGACTTCCAATGGCCGTGGAGAGGTCATTGTTCTCTCTATCTAGACAGATCATCTGAGTTGTGAATCGCCCTGCCGCACTCAATATGCGGGTGAAGTGTTTTAGGTTAATTGCCGATAACTCGCGATTTCGGTGGAACACGGCATGACATGTTTCCCTTTACGACGTCATAAGTTAACGACTTGACATCATATCTGCATTTTTGTATTCGATTTATGTTGCTGTCTGACGCGTTGCACCAGTCGACTGTTGCTTGTTTAGGGAATCTGCATAAAGAGCAGCCGAGTGCGTCGTAAGGCCACAAACCAGCCGACCAGGCCTTCCTACCCTGACTCGAGGTGTTGATATTCTCTGCTGGTGTGTTTATTTGTTCTGTTTTTAACGAGTGGCATTTCAAGGTGAAACAACGTGGTCGCTGGAAACCTTCATCCCGCTGGGGTGTGGGTAAAGCAGCCAAAGGACGGTATCAAGCAGAGGAAGAAGTGACGGAGGCTGGGGAATGCATGGATTTGTATAAAAAGAATCTCTTTCGCGCATTGGTCTATGAGCGTCGCCGTAGTAGAGATGTATTCTAAGCTTGTCGCGATAACTGCATCACTAACCAGTGAATTTCTGCGTGTGTCGTGCTATATTCGCGCAACGTGAGCTGATCGGCTGTGACGAGCGTACTCGTGGTAATCAGGTGGCACCCCCGACCGCCACTACGGCTGTTACCAGGCGACCGCTGCCCGTGTCGGACTCGGTTGCCAGTCACTCCTGCCGACGGACGACTGGTTAGGACCCACTGGGATCGCTGCCACGGCCGACTAATTGCCACGGCTGAATCGCCAAACAATTTCCCCAATTTGTTGGAGTAGGTGAGCTGCCATTGATGCGCCAGCGGGCCGCCCTTTTGCCAGCTTAGTTCTGTCGTGCGTCGTCTTGTGGGGAAATCAGCGCGTGCTTGTTCGGTGCATCTGGTTCGAAACGTTCCTAACCAAATTTATGGTCATTCAATGGAGCTTGCTGGCGTGAGAGGCCAGACGCAGTCGTACGACTTCAGGCTGATTATGCTAACGTCGGTGACGAGTCGGCGGTTTGGTTTCAAAATTCGATTGTCGGTGGGCGTCACGCGAGTGCGGCATCCCCCTGCGGAGGGTGTCACCGACCGCTGGACCGTCCTCTGAGGACTGAGGAGTGCGGCCACGGCAGCACACATTTGCGGCGTGCGCACGTGTGCTCCGGTTTACGTCAGGCCGTGAGCCGTCGGCTGTTCGGCAGCCTGCTGTCTCGTGTCTCGTGTGCACCCCGGGCAGGGCACGCCCGCATCATGCCGGCCGGCTCCGTCCGCAGTCGGAGGCATTGTGACGTGCAGTTCTGACCGACGCTGACACGCTATTGATTGTTACCGATTGGTGCCGGGCGGCCTGTCCTCTGCCGCTGCCGTCGTCGCCGGAAACGGGGCCGGCTGCCTGCTGGTAACCGCCGCCGCCCCAGCTGCCCGCTGGTGGGATGTGGCGCTGTTCAGGCGGTGTATCCTCCTCTCTCCTCTGCCGCCGCCGCCGCTGGAAATGGGGCCGGCTGCCTGCTGGTAACCGCCGCCGCCCCAGCCGATTAACCCCATTCCTGTTTGGCTTTTAGTCCGGTTTGGAGCTAAATCTGTTGAAGAGTTGCATTGAAGAGGCTTGATTCAGCCCATCTCCGAAGTCTTTGAAAGTATACATCCTAGGGACTCGGAAGTGTCCCCAAACGACTCGTGTTGGCCTAAATTACACGATGAACACTCGAAGCGTCGAACATTGTCAATGGCGCAGTCAGGGGGAAAACTCAGGATAATTATACTACATGGTGTTTCCTATGCCGCCCTATTTTCGAAATACTTTACTTCTAGATTGCTTTGCTACTCCTCACCCGCGACCAATCGGTGTGAGAGATTGGCGACGTTGCATGATTCAGCGGTCGATGTGTCGTAAAACCAATAACCAACCAACTTCTAGATTGCTTTCATATTAACTAGCAACCAACTAATAAGTACCACTAAACCTTTTTAGTCGGAAAAATAATGAAAAAGCGCCAATATTGTTACCACGTGCGACAAGTTGGATTGACAAATTTCGGAGTTTGACAGATTTGGAACCTGGTGAGTTGGTAACTCACCTGATATTAGTGAGCGTTATTATATGGATTGATGTAGCATTTCGATGGCAAAAATAGTATGTGCGCCCGGAATCTAGGACCATTCATAGGCTGGGCGCTGTATAACCACTGCAGTTGATGCGCCCTAAAACCCAAATAACTAACTAACTAACCATTCATAGGCATCATGGAAGATGCATGACCAAAAATGAGCAAGTTTAGGCTGTATCATTTAGAGCGGTGAGTGGGATATTTTGTACGTGTTGATATTTTGTAGGTAGAAGTCGTTACACTTGGCAATACATAGTGTGAGTATACTTAGGTAATGTGCAATTAAAAAAGAAAGGTCAGAAAGTTGCTGGATTCTGTCTCTAGCGATATGGAACAAGTGCGTGGACTTTGCATTCCTCCCGAAATCCATCCCTGCATGCGTCCAAGGATAAATGAAAATTTATTAACTCATTAGATGACAACAAATAACATCTAAGGAATGCAAGAAAGACTGAAGAACCTACGCACATTGTTTGGAGGACAGTAGTGGATTATATTGGGCACTTGGGCATACCGACAGTTAAAAACGTGCATCCTAAAATCCCTGCCTGGAGCTGCTCCTGGACAACCAAAAATTTGGGATATGTGTCAAATGAATATGTTGGAAAAGTGTTAACGTTTCAACAATCGGTCTCTAGTGGTTACAGTAAAACATTATGCAAACCACAGAGAGCCGGTCCCTCCGCCAACAGGATTAGCCAAGGTTAAGTTGTGTGAATATCTTGTGTGTGACATTTTACGGGCCTAAGCTACTTGCCTAATTGTAAAGTTCTTCAAAGAAGCATCTTCTTGCATCAGTCTGTTTAATTCGGCATCCAGTGGGTCCGTATGGTGCTAAACGTGAAGAAAAAAACTTTTTGTTAGCTCAAATTTTTTGTTGGCTAAGCATGCCGGAGTAGATATTGCAAACAAAAGATGGCTTCTGCGTTCCGAAAACCGTGGCAATGAAATAAGTCGTTGAAATGACTAACTGCGACAACAAATTACAAAGAAATGAATAATTAAGATAACGTTGTGGCGTGATGGCGTTGCGGTACCAGCGCTACCACATTATACTGTTTCCGTGTTGGTGCAGTGCTGCAGTAAAAATATGCAGGTGCACCCGCATATTTTTACTGCGGTGATGTTTCGTGACGTGAGCGTGCTGCAGGATTGCTGCACCGTGTGGCCGCGATGGCCGTCACCGGCTGAACAGTGTCTGTGTACGTATGTGTGTGTGTTTCAGTGCTGGCCGAGGACGCCATTAAAGCCGCCCTCAACGACTACAAGGTGAAGCAGTCGTCCATCTCTGACGTCTCCAAGTAGCTGTGCACGCGCTCCTGCCGGCTGCCCGTCACGTGACGTCGGCGCTCACCGCCGGTCCGAGCCGTGAGCACGGCGGAGCACGTCCGGCGTCACGTGGAGGCCGTAGTATGGTCGGCGAAGCCCGGCCGCAGACGTCCCGCTGTCGACTATCGCCCGTGCGACAGCCGGCGGCGGAGCAGTGTTGTTTTTGTTAGCCGTCGAGTAGCTGTCGCTACGCGTGTCGGGGGCTGATGAGGCAGCCGTAGTGACGGCGGCGCGGCCGTAGCGGCTCGTGCGGCCGCTCTGCTGGGTGTCGTCAGGCGGCGGGCGTCAGCCGAAGGTGCAGTCTGAGCGCCGCCGGCCTCTCGCTGAGCACGACAGAGTTGTATCGTGCAATGTATGCGTAGGCACCGCTGTCGTGGACCTGCTGTGCTGTAGTCGGCGCCGTGGTGGACCTGCTGTACCTGCTGTCCCTTGCGCAGAGCGTTCCCAGTCTCCGTCAGTGACTACTACCCAGCATGGGCGCTGAATGACCAAACCTGGTCGATGCGCCCTAAAACTCAAATAACCAACCGACTACTACCCAGGTACATTTGTTTGTCTGGGAAGCAAGTGGCAAGCGAGCTGGAACGAGTTTGTTTCCAACAAATTACGAACAATAAAGCCATCTATCGGTCAGTGGCTCTCGTGCTCGCATATGACAAGGCGAGACGACGTGTCGCTGCACCGCCTACGCGTAGGACATACTTGCGCCACCCACGTGCACTTAGACAACGGTGAGAATGAGCCACTCTGTTCCAGACGTGGTGCAGTTCTGACAGTGCGCCACGTTCGATTCTATGCCCGAGGCTTGGCCTGGAGCGTCGACGTTATTTCGGGAGTGACCTGGCTCCCTCCCTCCTAGCAGTTTCAGGTTTCATCAATCAGTTTCATCAATCACAAGCCATGGAATCCTGAAACCTCATCTTTCTATGGGATGTGAAATTTTGTGCCATTTACCCGGGGTGTTAACATCAAGATTTGCCAGAAGGGAGGATATTTGTAGTACAGGGGACGTCGCATAGCGACGGCTGGAACAATGTACTGTTGTGGGCGCTAAATGATATCGTAGTCGACCCGTCCTTAAGCCCGACTAAGTAATCAATGGTGTACCGGTGTCAGGGTTGTCATGGACCTGCTGTACCGGAGTCAGCGTTGTCATGGACCTGCTGTACCAGAGTCAGCGTTGTCATGGACCTGCTGTACCGGAGTCAGCGTTGTCATGGACCTTATGTACCGCAGTCAGCGCTATTGTTGACCGTTTGACCGTCTGCACTGGAGTCAGCGTTGTCGTGGGCCTGCTGTGCCAGAGTCCATTCGTAGTCGATCTGTGTTAATGACCATATTTGATTTGCAATACATTTTCGATGTCCGCCTCCTACTGGTTTCACGTCGGTGGGGTCTCGTCAACTCCGTGTGGCAAGAACGGCACGTGGCAAGGCTGGTGAGTGACATTGAACAGTTTGGCACCTCGGCATAGTCGGGAGCACCACTCACCTCGTGTGTAATCGTCGCGTTACGTCTTCCATGGTCTGATGATTTCCGCAGTGCCGATGATGAAAAACTGTTTATAGCCTGACGATGGAAATTCTACCAGTGGCATTGCATTGATTGCATTTGCAGGTAATCGCACTTATTCACAACTTAACGCGTAACTATTTTGCAATCGGAATTATATTTAGGACAAATCACTCAGACATCAGAACTTGTATCACCTGTACCAGCAGGTATATCTCTATTTGCAAACTAGTATCAGCTATACGATGACGTGGTATCGTTATTAGTGTAGGTTATTTATTTAGGTTCAAGGGAACACCGGAGCAATGACAGGATACGTTTGAAGGAAGTCGACTCCGGATTGTGTCGAAACTGGTACCTCAGTTGCTCTGGTCTGAAATATAACAGCACGGATGGCATCATCATCATCATCAGCATTAACACTAGTGGGAGATTTGGGTGAAAACACGTTTTGAGCGAAACAATTATCGACATGTCTGTTGCTAAGCATCAGAAATGCCTATCATTACCCGATGGCCACCAGGGCCTCTTCTAACATGTTTCCTCAGTGGGGGATGGGGTCTGGTTAGCTCGTGGTGATTTCACAGTCGCCAACTGACGCGTTGACCTTACACTGCAGTCAAAATTTGTATAATCCACGTCCACATGGGGCAATTTATAGACCCCCCATGTCTGCATGAAACAAAATTTGTAGATCCCATGTAAACATGGATTAAGATGTGTGGAGACCTGATGTCCACATGCAACAAAATTGGTGGAGACCCTGACGTCCACCTATAATTATCCATGACTGTCAGACGCTGAACAAACGGAGACCAGGAGCTACCGCATGAAACAAAACCCAGCTCATCCGAGGAAGGGACCACCTTCGTGCCGCACTCTGACCACATTCGAAATCGAAACATCACAGGTAAAATACTCTAGGCCGGTGCCAAGGAGCAGGCAGGCCGACGTCTGCGCCTATCGTAACAGCTAACGGTCGCGGCTATTGAACGCGCAGCTAACGGCGGGGCGGTCCCGTGCTGGCGCCGCCGAGCCCGCCGGTCGCGTCACGACGGATCGCTTCCGGATTCGCGAGTGCCCGCTGCACTGGCGGATCAGGAGCTCATCCCGCGCCGGCCGGTCCCGGACTTCACCTGCCGGCCGGGCCCGCGGGATCGATGCTCCGCTGGCGCCGCCCTGGCGGCCGGCAGCCAAACCAGAAATATTGCCGGCCGGGAGCGGCGCGCGCGAACCGCGCGGCGGCGGCGACGCGCCCGAGCACACCTGTTCGCCGGGATCGAACGGACGCGCGCCGGAGACGGCCGCCGCCACGCCGCAGAGTCGGCAGCGGTCGGCGGTCTGTCGACGGCCCGCCGTCCGGAGGCCGGCCGCCCTACCACCTGTCGCTCGGAGGTGGACCGCGTCGCGTCCAGCTGTCAGGAGGTGGTGCGGTCGACGTTTGGCGGCGGTCCCGCCGCCGCCTGGGCCACGTCCTGGTGTCCGGATGTGGTCCGGTCGACGTCTGGCGGCGGTCCCGCCGCCGCCTGGGCCACGTCCTGTTGTCCGGAGATAGTCCGGTCGACGTTTGGCCGCGGTCCCGCCGCCGCATGGGCCACGTCCTGTTGCCCGCAGATAGTCCGGACGACGTCTGGCCGCGGTCCCGCCGCCGCCTGGGCCACGTCCTGGTGTCCGGATGTGGTCCGGTCGACGTCTGGCCGCGGTCCCGCCGCCGCCTGGGTCACGTCCTGGTGTCCGGATGTGGTCCGGTCGACGTCTGGCCGCGGTCCCGCCGCCGCCTGGGCCGCGCCGCGCGGTACTGCCTGAGGGCACAGGTCACACATTGATCGAGCGCAGCGGTGAACGTTCTCTGCTCCGACACACATGGAAGGGTTACGCACACTGGGCCCATGCGGAGGACCTGAATCATTGGTGGTCTGATCTGCTGGTCGTCGAAACACTGGGAATTAGGTTAATCAGTGTTGTTAATCAGTGTTGCATAATCAGTGTTGTTATGCAGCTAAATGGCTTTTTGAGAGAGAAAAGGTTTCACCTCTCCCGATGGGGAGAAGGCGTGCCTCCCCGGTAGCTCAGTTGGTTAAAGCTCTGGCCTGCACTGGTCTCCGCTGTCCCGGCAACACAGGGCTCGAGACGCTTCACGCGATCGCATTTAGCCCCTGGATGGGAGGGTCAGTTGGCAGCTGACCCGATAAGGCCGGAGACGAGCTACCGGGCGGCCGTGTCGGTGCATTGGCGGCACGTTAAACTTTCGGTCTAAATTCCGCCGTTGAACTGGAATTCATGGATCGGATGGTGGGGCCAGGGTTCATGCAACAAGCTCTGCTGGGCAATAGGATCCTGATTCATAAAGCCACCCCGGCAAGAAACCGTACTAAATGGAAAAAAAAGAAAAATCAGGATTTCTTATTAGGGATGCTACCACATGATTAGGGCCGCCTGTGTCCTCCCAATGGTGTGTGTCTGGCGATAATAGCATCAAAATCCCATAGATCACAACTCGGCACTCGAGCATCTTTCGCGCGCAAATGGATCAAATGGATCTGGCAGGCAGCTTTGCGTTATCTCGTACCTAAGTCTCTATTCAGTCACTTCTAGAACTCATCCAAATTAATTATTGGCTCGGCATAGCCGAGGCGGATGACGCACCCAAAAATCTCAACTACACACACCCTTCATCAGAGCCTATTACATGGGCGCGAATGATCAAAACATGCCGAGCGCCCAAAGCCCAAATAACTAACTAACAGCGTATTGCATCGGCTCCTGAGTGACGAACAGTCTGCGCCCACGTTAATTGCCCGGGTGCCGTCCAATGGAGACCTGCCAAAGCTCCACATCCAGCCGTGTTGTCGACAGTCGTACGCGCGTCAGTTGCAACACGACCGGCTGCGACATCGCATCGGAGGAATCTGCCCGCGGTCACGTGCCGTACCGAAATAACGGCGCCCGGAGAGACAGCTCGCTCCGTCGGGAGGCAGATCAAGGTCCCGCTCAGCATACGGCGCGGCCAGGAGATGTGGTGGCTGATGGTGATGCTAGGCTCGTGCTGGTTTCGGGCGTTCGTTCCCACGTTAATTATTGGACGAGGAAAAGAACTGATCTTATTGTTGGGAAAGGCATCTTCCGTTCATTTGTTCAAGCATTTGTTCAACGGCTAATGTTTGGCTTCATACTGATGAGGATGCTCATGGTCCATGGTGATGGCTGCGTTTGCGTACAGCTGATTACTTATTTGCGTATGCAACTGGCAAGAGGCACTTGGTGGATAAGGAGCGAGGCCTGAGAATTTGCATCTCTTCAGAGGAACACCCAAGTAGACGGACCGACCCCACCCCCTAGGAACCAAAAATGCAATAGATGAAGCAAAGCATTTCGTCATTTTCACCACGGAGAACCAGAAACTTCATCACATTTTTGGGGGTCAGGTTCCTCGTAAATAAATCATGGATGCGCCTCTACATTCTTTCGCATTTGAAAGCATGTTCAGACTTTCCTCTGTACACTCAAATATCCCTGGGTCATTAAGCATATCAATGCAGCAATAAGAGTACGTTAAGCATTACGACAAAGTCGTACTGTGAAGTCGCACGCTCGTGTGATGCATGCTCCCATCGTATCTCATTACGGAGGAATTTACGGTAAACCACCGCGCGCAGCACACATCTTATGTACTTGCTGCGGGAACTGTGCCGTTGGGCGGCCTCGCCCCCGACACAGGGTACAGCGGGCAGCAGCGAGGCGCCGAGTCCAAACACCCAACACGTGAAGAGCATCGAGTGTTGAAACTCGAAGACACGACCATG